>VZRV01005009.1:54493-121849 GCA_013398115.1 Falcunculus frontatus | reverse complement strand
AAACAACAACCCACCCATGGATTTAAATATTCAGCTCACCTTTTCCTTGCTGAGGCATCAAAATGATAAATCCTATTTGAAGCAAATAAAACATAAAAGTATCAGGATTAAGTTCATCTTCACCACTGTATTAAATTTTATGTGGACTGCTCATTTCACCATTGTAAAGCCTCCATCTTTTGGAGAAGGGGACTTTATGGACACTGTAGCTCAAATCCCCAGGTGCAGGAGCCCTGGGCCATGAACCCACCAAGGACCTCCAATTCAGTCTCACTCAGGACTTTGGATGGAGCATGTGCACCTTGTGAATTCCTTGGAAACCACAGTGAAGGGCAGGAGTGCTGCTTTTAATTATTTGGAGTAAAACTAGTGAACAGGAAAGTGAGGTCCCTATAAAAGTGATTTGGCAGGATGGTTTACCTTAGTTTTTATAGCTCTTGCAAGGGAGAAATGAAAAGCCCATTTGTGGTTTTCTAGTTGTGATTATTGGAGGTAAAAACTCAAGCACCTCAGGTTTATCATTGTATAGATTGCAGGCATGGGAAATAATGCACAGTAGAATTTGACCGCTATGCTAAGTCAACTTCTTACAGGTTTTCCTAGGATCAACCTACCAACAAGAAGCAATTCAAAGATTGTGAGATGTCATGAGGAACTCAGAGGCACGTAGGCATGAGGATACATTTTTTCAACATAGCAGATTGTTATAAAATACATTAGTAATTTACTCTTTCTGAATCAGAGTTAAATTTTAGTCTTCGATTTTTTCACAAGACAGTTAAAAGCAGCAGTTTGTTCATTCCACTACAAGAGGCTTCCCTACTAACTATCCTTCTCTCTCTGTACATTTCTCTAGCAAAAGAGGACAAAGTGAAAAAAGACAAAGGAAAAAACCAAAGAAAACAAAGACAATCCTTGCATTTGTAGTAATACATCTTAAGAGAAATATTTCCGTGCTACTTTAAGCTCTCCTAAACACGACTGTCCCTTCAAATGAGCCATTCAGGGGGAATAAAGAGGAAGCAGTTATACAAATTTATATAGCTCCCCTATTAATGAGGGAACTGCATTGGTATATCCCTTCCTAAAGCTTTAACTGTGTTGTTGGGTATGGCAGGGAGATACTACAATAAAAAAAAAAATATTTCGTGTATAAATAACAAACATTTGTCGAATCTATAAACCTTCTTCAAAATACACGTCCACTGCTCTCAACAGCAATTTCAAGTTCTCTATGCCTTGATTTGGAAGAGTTTTCCATCTTGAACAAAAAATGATTAACAAACAATAATTAATCTGATGGCTTTGACAGCTGCCACTTGTGTTGAACATTGATATACAACCCAGGTCTCTTGCTGGTGCCTTCACAATAAGGTAATTAATCTGGATCTAGACTGAAAGGCAACTGTGTCCCATCCCAGTCCTGCCATGTCAGTCCTCAGTGCAGAGGGCAGCAGTAGCTCAGGGAGCCTGTCAATATTTTTGAATAACTTACTTGAAATGTAAGCTGATAAGTTTTGCCTGTTGATAAAGTTTTGCTATTAACCCTAATATATCAATCAATTGTCATTTGTAGGAGAATAATGACTCTGTTTTCTCTCTGAGTCAGCGAGGAACAATGCCAAAGCTTGGAGTGTTTTCACATTAGTGCAAGGAGAGGGAAGAGCGCTGCAGTAGAGCTGCTATACACACTTGGAAGAACTGTACCATGGAGAGGAATATCTCTCAAAAGGATTGATGCCCCTGTCTCCTTGGGTAAGTAAGAAAATATCAAACAAGAACACCACAGGAGTTTCATTCTCAGACATGACATTAGTGAGGTCTTTAGATCTAAAACAAACAAACAAAAAACTCCACCAAAAAAAACCCCAAAAAACGCAACCAAAAAACGCAGAGTGAAAATATTAGAAATGGTTAGAAAGTTATAAAAATGTGAAATCAAAAGCAACAGACACACAATGAGAAACATCAGAAGCTTTATCTGTGCCATTCAAAGATTTTGATTACATCCCAGTCACACCTAGGGAAATTAAAGTTCTCCACTAACATAAGGTTCTTTGATGTAGCATGACAAGATCTGATAGATAAACTCCAGCTTTCAGCTGAAAGAAACTCACATTAGAAATACATGAGATTTCTTGAGGTTTTTTAGCATAGATCACCATTAGTCACTGAAGCAGTTTAAGAAAGTAATCAATTTACTGTTAACCCTACAGTAGTTCAGACAAACTAGGAGGATCGCTCTCTAAAAAAAAACAACTCAGGACATGTAGTAGAGATGCAACTTACTGTCTTCAAGTGGCAAGGCAAACTAAAACATCCCAAAATATCCCTCCAAAATCCATGAAACAAAGCAAAACAAAATCAGTTTAAATCAGTGAAGCTATGTAGATGATTCCCCTTAAAACATGAGAATCATTAAAGAATAAAAAAAAAGAAAACACAAAAACCCACTTAGTCACTGGTTTTGCGTACTTGTGAAAAGAGACATTGAAAAATATTCATAGGGTTATATGCTAGGAAAGGGACCTCCCATCCTATTCCGAGTATTATAAGTGTTTGGATGCTGACAAATAAATTACATTAATTGCATTCATTTTAGCAACCACTTAAACACCATTAGGGCTTATGCATACAATAACTGTGCCATTAGTCAAATCTGGATACCTCACTGCTGGTAATCAGCGTTCTGTCTTCTTCTGGTATAACTATCTTAATTTCTTTTTGCAAGCCTCCTTCAGAACCATTCAGCTTTTGAACATGAAATTAAGGACATTATCGTTTTGCCTAATAACATGACATGGTGTTCTCTCAGAGTTACAGTCTACTGTGCTACTTGTAATTACTTGCAGCAAAAAGCTGAGGTTTGCTGACTATTCTACTATTTTTTTTGCCATGCTGCGAACACCTGCTGCAATACCATCCTCATATTACTGTTATCATTGCTGCTTTGCTTCTTCCTTAATCTGGGCGGAAGTAAGAATCCTTCTCTTTCCTATCCCTCTCCCAGGGGACTGACAGCCCAGGCCGGGAGGAACATGGAACAGAAGATACAGAGGGCTAAATATTGGAAATGTTGTCTGTCCCTTGGATCCACTTTGAAATAAAAGAAAGGGGACAGTGGACCGTGTGACTTCTTGACATCTGTTTTCCTTCCTTGCCCTCCAGCTGGCGACAGGAACTGCCACCACAGTCCTGGGAAGCCGATTCCTTGCCAAAGCTGCTTGTGCATCCTCTCCCAAGGGCTGATCCAGGGACATGTGCTCTCAGCAGTCCCAGAGTATCATCTCTAGGAGTTCCCAGCTTTGTCGTCAGTGTAGCTGCTTCTGCACACAATGACTAGAGGACTATGAGCCTTCTTTAAAGAGTAGGCTGAAATCACTTGGAAATTCACCACTCCTGTGTCAGTCCATAATCACAAGAGTGAGCTGATTTATTTTTCATCTTGACACTAAAAACTCATCTATGCACCAGGGAGGAATTCCTTGATTACTTGAGTTAGAGAGCTCCTTTGTATAAACGGGGGAAAAAATTAAAAGGCAGGGTAGGAAGCTATAAAACAGATTATTCAGGTCACAGAGATCTCTGTTTTTACCATTTCGTTAGCATTTTTTTGTGTTTGATCAAGGCAATAAAGAAAAGGATGAGCACACTCAGCATGGCAATTTGTGACTTTGGAAGTGTGGTTTGCCCACAGCTTTAAGTGAAGCTCAGCAATAAATCAGCAGACTTGAAAAGATTATCTTAGGGAAAACATCTCGCTATTAGTTCAAACTCTTCATTCCACAGCCAACACCTGGCCAAGATTCCTAAACTCAGCATTGATACAGCATTGTCCAAAATGTAACAGTTGTTCATTAAAATCAAGTTCTTTCATTTATGTTCATTCTCCCCCCTCTTGTGGTTCATTATAAAATCACAATTTTTGCTTTCGGAAATGTTCCATAGTTGGGCTTTTGTGCAGAAAGGATAGAAAAGGATCTATAAAATCCAACCAGGCAGTGCAACTAATAAACTCAACAAAATGCAAATATAGTAAATAATGAGCTTGTTATTCAGGGTAATTCTCATTGCTATTTTAAATGTTCTCTGTAATCTCCAACTGAAAGCAAATCTTGCCACAAATGATATGGAATACATTTCAGACAGATTCACCACAACTTCTAATTGGATATCATGTGCTGTTGTCTGGGGAAGATTTTAGTATTTGCAGCCTCAATCATTTATTGTCTTACTAGCTTAACATAGGAGTATTTTTGCTTTAACGTCTTCAGCCAGATCTTCAGCTTGTATAAGTGGATGTAGTACTAAAATACTCTGAACTTGTGCCAGAAGTTCTGCCAGCATCCTTGTACAGGCAGCTTCTGGCATTTCTTACATGCAGGTACGTTTCCCCAGCAATGACCTGATCCACCAAAGTGTAATTATGAAAAGTACTAATTGAAAATACACAGGGAGTTTGTCCACAGATCTTGGGTATTGGAGGGTCTGCAACAGGAGTAAGTTTAAGACTCAAAAATGGTTAGAAACGGATGTGGATATGTATACAGACTCGGGGTATCTCTTTTCAATTAAAAATGTGTTATTTGGGATAAATTTAGAAAGACTTGTGAGCAGCAGGCCAGCTAAATGAGATTGATATATTGATAGAAACGGGTCAGTTTAGCAAATCAGAGACACAGTGCAGGAAAGTCAACACTTACTAACAAAACTGGAGGATTAAAACTTATTACTAAATCCAGAAAACAGTCATGTCAGCATTTCCCACCACAATGCTGACAGGCAAACTGTTCATATTTAGCAGCAGGTAAGTTGGACTGTCACTGGTGATCTCTTTAACCAGACAGTCTCATAGCCAGAGCACACTGCAAGCAGTGTGCAAAACAAACCCCATTACTGGAAAAGCTCTGGTGACTGGGATCTCCTTTGATTCCCAGGACCCATCTGAAGGCTGCAAGAATAGAATATTACAACAGCTTGTATGCTCACAGGTGGAAAAATCCACACAAAATCTCCACACATCTGAAACTTTCAGAATTAAGGGTAAGACTGGTGGTAAATTTGTGCTTCAATGAATAGCAGCAAATGGTTCCCTTTTATCATTCCAGCAGAAAATCCTTAAGGACAGCTTGGTGGAAAGTCTTACAGAAAGTTTCTCACATATTAGACAATTCTTAACAAAATAGATATATTGAGTAAAAAACCCAGTACAATAACGTGGACCAGCCACGTGTAATATTTGAAGCAGTTCTTAGTAAGAATGAAGAATGGTGGTGGGATTTAAAGGAACAACATTCTCCATTTTGCCCATGGCATTTCTGTGCCTGTTATTCTAAATATTGCTGAGCAATCATTTAACATTACCCACCAGAAATCACACAATTTATTTAGTCCATTGTATCCAAAGGCAAAGAGCCCAGTAAAACAGACAGTTTCTGAAACTGTGGAGCAGTCTGTGAAGTACCAATGTACTTCAAGCACTGGTAATTTGGCTTTTAGTTCAAGGTGAGTGGGAAGACTCCTGCTCCTCACTTTCAACAACTTTTAATTGTATGACTCAACCCCATCATACAATCAGGTCATAAACTTTGCAAAGTCATAAGGTCTTTGAACTTTAAGGATTAAAGTAAGGCATAGACTCAAAGGCATGAGAAAGGCAAATTGCAGTGGCACACAGGTAACACTGGAAAACACACCTTTAGGGTACGTCTAAAAGGCCAATTTTGCCTACATCTTCCTCGTCCCAGCACGAATAATTTATTCACTGGTTCATAGTCATAAAATTCTGGGAAACCCAGACCCCCATCCAAATGCAGAAAGCTGGGATTTCTGTATCAGGAGGAATTGCTTCCCCTTCTGCAATCTTACTCCCCTTTCCCTCCCCTCCACAGGCTTTCCCTGAAGAGAGAAAGGGAGCACATCCACAGCCCTGCTGCTCCTGCATGCCCAGTGCCAAGGTCCAAGTAACCTACATCAGGATGCAGGAAAAGCCTTCACACTCTTATTGGGCATGCAGGACACATCACAATCTAGCCCCAAGAAATTAGGAGATTAAAGTTAGAACACGTTTTAAATGGATCTGAGTGAATAATATTTAATGAATGCTTTTAATGATGGATGAGCTTCCTTCCCTCTTACCATGAAATGTGGGGAGCGGGTTGCAATTTCCTTCACACATTCCTTCCTCATTGAACTCTTTTTAAATTTCTTTTAAAGTAAGGGGTTGCCACTCCAAGCACAAACTCACTGTTCAATTGCAGTTAGTCCCATAAATCACTTAATATTGTTTCCATCCTCCAGTCTAATGAACATAACTCATGGAATCAGCTTTGTGGTACACAGGCTTACAGAAAGCACATTAGAAATTCACTTTTCATAGTATTCCTGTGTGAGCTTAACATTTATTTTCTGCCAACAGTTATGCGATTAAAGTTTAATAACTCTGTGAGTGTGTGCAGGAAATGACACCAAAAGCAACCCCACGATGGCTGAAGATTTGCTCCCAAATTTGCACAAATATAAGTAGAAATTGTTTCTGCATTATTCATCCAACTTTAGACCTAAACCAAATATGTCTCACTAGCAGCCTTGGAAACACATGATGAAGTGTTTTAAAATTCCAGTAGATGTCACCACTTCTCCCTCAGCAAGTCCTTAAGTACATCTAAAAGAAGCTTTTGAAAACTCAGTTTGCACTTCATCATGAGTTGAGAAAGCACAGAGACTCCTTTTGCTTTGGGTTACATTGTATTTTGACAGAAAAAGAATATATCCATTTTTCTAATCTGTGTCAATGAATTAATGAGCTTCTAGAACTCATGCCACTGCTGCAAACCAAAGCACGTGCAGATCAGCTGCTGGTTGTTGTTGCTAATACAAAACAGTACCTAGTGTTGTATTTATTTTTTCCCGTCACTTGATACTTCATAAATATCAAAGTTTTAAATGATACTTGGATTCTAACTATAGCCCTGATTGTGACTACAGTTAGTTTTCCAATGTTCATAACCATTCCCTGCAACATTTCGTTTCCTTTTGTTTCCCAAGTTTCAACAAGCCCCAGTAGTGTCTCCTTCCTAAACATTTGGGTTCAATTCTTTACAGTTTTTGCTCCCTGTTAACGTCTCCTCTCATGAAAAATGAGACCTCATGCTTCAGTTCACCTGATTTTCATGGGTACATTTTTCTCCACTCCCACTGGGAGCAAGACATCCATGAGGCCTGGAGTTGTGACATCATGGAAGAAGGCTCATACTTCTGGTCAGCTACATCTAGACAGACATTCCTTTTACTTTCCCTTCTTCTTTGCACACACAGTCTCCGTGCAAAAAAATATTTTCAAATTAATATCAGATGAAACTCAAGTCAAGCTAAAATCTGCTTCTTTGAGAAACAACATCAATGGATATTCATTTGCTTATACTGACCTTGACTCCTCACATCTGACAATTAATAAATTTTCATCCCTTTATATTTCTCTGCAATATGAAATAAAACAAAAAAGTATTTATTCTGCCTTTTAAAAACAACTCGGACCCACAGTACATTATAATATGAAAAACCGAACTAAGAACTTATTCTGCTACAGAAAAAATTCTTTAGTCTAAACTTCATTTTTTGAAGAGATACTAATATTCTTTTTCTTTAGAGACAAGTTTTAAGTTTTCTCAAGAATATTAGAAAACAAAATTAATTCTCAACAGTTCCCAGGGCAAGAAAATGTTTTGTGTGACATTTTTTTCACTTGACCTGGTGGCCCCGAGGGAAGCTGACTTTCTGGCTACATTCACCCCTTAAGACTTGGAAGAGAGTTTGGATGCATAACAGTGCATAATGATCATATATTTCTGATGAGTTCAACAGTGGTTTAAAGACTTCAGAAAGGTTCATTTGCGGGTCTCTAGATTACTGACTCTCGTTCAGATTTCATCCAGATTAAAACAGCCAAACTGACTAAAGACATTACAGACTTAAGGGAAATTGGTTCTTAAGTATTTTAGGAAGTGAGATAAGATTCAAATGCATCCCTTTAGACTTTTTAAAATGTCTTTATTTATGGGATCAGGTCACCAGAACAAGTTAAAAACTATCGAGCACTTTTTAAGGATATTTAAAACATTATTGTTGCAATTCCTTTCCCACCCAGCTGCAAAGGGGCCTCTAAATTACCCTATTGTCCATGGATTTGTAGAATAGCAGCCAGAACTAACATGAAACTGAACAATAGCAACATTGTACTCCTTCTCAAGAAAAAGGAAAAATGCAGTCTATGGCAAAACCTTGGGCTGCCACATGGCAATTGACTCCTTTTAGAAGATTCTCTTATTACTTTCTATTTTTTTAAAAAAACAAACTTTCATGTTAAGCATTTGAAATTCTTTCCTTGTTTGAAAATGTTATATTTGAAGAGAGATTTTTTGCTTGAACTGTTAAAAGCAGTTTATTGATGAGAGTGTGTAAATGGAGGAGAATAATATGAGTAACTGTCCCTGACAAAATTGGTTAAGTTTTCCAGAAAATGCTGTAGCATTACAAAAATAATGGTGTGTTTACACAGAAGAAGCATATTAAATATGTGGTGAGTTCGACTGCAGTTTTTTAGATTTCAGGAAAGCCCATAACGAGCAAACAGATAGTAAGGAAGATGATTCTTCAGCAGGCAAGTGTTACAAATAAAGCAGAAAAAAAGAGGTATGCGGACAAAATCAGAATTATCCACAGGGCTGCAGCTCTCAGCTGTCCTGATGAGAACAGAGAGAAGCTGCCACTCAAGGTTTTTTGAAAAGTAAACAAGTCCACAGGATACCGAGTGGAGGCAGTGGACACCCCAACTCCATAGGGGCCATGGAGCATTCTCCAAATGACAAAGACAGTGTTGAATCTTCAACAGGAGGAAGCACTTTCAGCAAGACCTTTGCTTTTGCTTGTATTTCATATGCTTCCTGCCCCTTGTCCTCCCTCACGAAACACCCCTTCAATCTGCAGTGCAGAACTGCCAGAGTGCTGCGAGTAAAACCAAATGTGATATTTGCTCACTTGCCTGAAAAAGTAGCCCCTGAGTGAAACTAGAAATTTTTTTTCTGCTAACACTGTAATTTCTGGACTCAAGGTAAAAAAGGACACAAAAACTCTGTGAAACGCCATGAAAGAGAAAATACATAAGAACCTCTTTGGTAAAAATCTTTCTCAAAGGCAGAGTCTCTAGAACTATAGACAGTCACTGGACAGAAGAGTTGTTTTGGGACCTTAAGATAGTTTGCAGTTGAGAACTTTATTCCACCAGTGCAGTCTCTAGACCTTGGAAGAAGTGCTAACTGAAATAAATTTAAAATAATTGCAGAATTTAAAAATTTTTACCTCACAGCAGCCATATTTCATTCTACTGATTACAGCTGAGACCTGGAAATAGTTCGATATTAGAAAAAGTAGCCTCAGGACATTAATAAAATACATCACCTATTGACAGTCACCAGGGAATGACCTGATGCATTTATTCATATGAAACAAGACTGTAGAAAATAAAATAATGGTTAAAAAATTGTTAAGTGATTTCTATTGTGACTTTTCTTTAAACAAAATAGTTTCTATTTTCTAGTTAGCTTTTAAAATAACAGTGAGGGTCCATTTGTGTTTATTTTGATAGAAACATTTCTAATTTAAAACAAAACTATTTAAGAAAGAATTTTTTTAAGAAAAATATATCCATACTTCTTTAGAGAAAGATGCTCTACCTCAAAAATATCTGAGAACTATTTCAAAATACTTAAAGCCTGAGATCCTGATATCAATAACCCCTCTGTACCAAAACCATAATTTAATGATTTAATTTTCAGCAACCTTTTCGATTGTTGCTCAAACCAGCTTATTCAAATCAGAATTAAAACAGCTACAATATTTTATTGATACACATAATGAGAAAAGGGAAAAAAATTATAAAGGTGACGAAAGAACAAATGAAGAAAGCAGAACTTCAACTGAGTATGAGAAGCAACATAAGTACTGCCGCATGAGAGAGGTTCTCAGATGAGCTTGAAAGCAATAGAAGTATAAATGTAAAATAATTCTTGAAATCAGCTGGTTTTAGTGAATGAAAGTTGCAGTTGAACAGGGATTGGACACAAAAGGCATCTCTATTACAGCCATGTCAGATTATTAACTGCAAAACAAGCTGCAAAGACATTTCCACACAAGGAATATCATAGGGTCACACACAAAAAGACCATATTTGTATCATCAAAGGAACTGGTCTTTTTATTAATTTTTTTTTTTAATAAATTCTCTTTAAGTGGCCTCAAATGAAAGGAACAGTCCTAGAGACCTTAGTATCGTACAAGAGGATGGAAAGGAACACTTCACTCCTGTAGTTTTTAGTCCACATAGGAAAGAGAAACAAAAAATGAGAGTAGGAATAATTCATGCACATTCATCCGGTCTTTGCAGCAGAATCCAGAAGTTCCATCTGAGTGCACTACCCAGCATCTTGGGTATAACTCTTTCAAAATAGAATAAGAGATAATATTTGAGGAGAAATAGCTGTCAGATGGTGACAAAAGTGCAAGTGAGGAAACAGACAAACATTTAGCCAAGATGTGAGACTAAGAGATTGCCTTGATGTACATTGCAGATGTAACAGAGCAGTAAGACAGCACCTGCAAATACACTGTAAAAGAGGTCTTGGGTTTCACAGATGTTGGGTTTGAACTTTCAAACTTTCCCTTATATTGAGCCATGAAAATCCTGCAGCTGTCATTCACTCTAAAGGGGAGCATCAATCAGTTGACAGTAGGGGGAAAGGCTGAGAGAAAGGAACACAGCTGTGAGCTACCACACGTGCATGATCTGCAACACTGATGCAAAGCATATTCTTGACTAGAGAAAGGATTCCCAATGTTTGATAGCTCAAAGATTAAGCCACAGTAAGCACAGCAACTGAGACTTCCATGAAAAGGTTTAGCAATGGTCTTGAGAGTAAGCAACTTCCAAGCCAGCATGGGTTCCTATAGGGTGGCCTGAACCACCTGGAAATAGTTCTCATCTATCAGTGTCTTACCTGTGATGCTGCTATGTTCCAGGCTCTGCCTTGTAATGAAGGGTCCTTTCTTCTTCTTCTTTCAGCTCAGCTCATTACTTTTTGGGAAAGAAGGTGTGCTGGGTTTGAGGGGATATTTTTTTTCTTGTTTTCTGGTGAGCAGCAGCTTTTCTGACATATGAAATGTTATTGATTAGCTCAGTGGAATTTCCCATATTGTCCAGGATAGCTCGCTTTGGAGTTCTGAGTCAGTGTCCTGTGACCTGTTTTTTCCCTCCCTTTTTTTCAAATGCAAGAGCTTTTTCTGTAATAAGAAACATGTGATCTAGTATATTATTATGAGATAAGTGAGTTGCTCCAGGTATTCCTTGTTTTAAAACATTGGCTAACAGAAATAATCAGTTAGTGAACCCCAGATAAGTAAACAACGTCTTGGTCTTTTCAGAAGAAGAGTCTGATCTTGCAAAATTTTCTGGTTTGAGGGAAATTGTGCTAGATATGTAAACAGCATATAAAACCCTAGTCGAAAAAGTACCTCCCATTTGTCTCCAGACTGAGCCTGGAATTCATCTCCCCGATCTGAACTAAGAGTCAGATGTCAAGATGTTTAGACATCTCCCTCAAAGAAATCATCAGCACATTTTTTCCATAGCCACTGGACAAAAAAAGTGGCCCCATGGTATTATGTATACTCTCTGTCTTGGGCAGTCATCCCCCAAAAAAAAAGCATTGCCCACTTTTCTCTGTGATCTACAGAAAAGACCTAAATTCCTGGTCTGGACCATGCTTACAGAATTGAACTTTGTAATAATACAAAGATGTTTATATTTTGATATATATATAAAATTGATAATTCCCCCCTAGATAAAGCATGTGATAATTTCTTCTACTGATAGGATTAATTTTTTAAATCACTGATTTGCATTAATTGCTGAAATAAAAGGGTTTTATTCTTAGTTTCATGTCATAAGATTTTATTTATGTTTATTTTATGTGTTAAACCTCTACAGTTCTAACTCTACAGGATCATGGAAACCTTGAGGTTACCTCTGGTTCTTCTTTACTTCAGTGCAAGCAAACTGATTTACAGAAGAAGTCAGAAGAAGCAGCATCAAATAAGAATTCCCTAGATCATTTGGGCCCATTTTGATGTAAGTGAAAACACACATGGCTGTTTCTGGATCTTTTTAGATATATCTTCTTGATTTGTCAAAATCTTTGTCTCACCTGATGAGCATACATAACAGACACATCTTGTTAGGGTTATCCTTTCAGAACTATGCAAAAATGAAAATTTTCACAATATGTGGTGTGAAAAACAAAATAAATCAGACTAAGTAGATCACTTACAAGACATATGCATTATTAGGTCACATTCCAAAGGTTGTGAAGAACATGAACAATAGCTGGTTAAGAACCAGTGGTAATCCAGAAAGCTTAAAGAAGAGGATATGAACAGTGATTTGTAACACAGGTGATCACAACAGTGATAGGAGAGGCACTGCATTATACACACCTTGTTGTTCACATCATTTAAGCTTTTTGTTCCTTTTTAATTTCTTTCCAAAGCAAATTAGCAGCATTGCCCGCTACATGGGTTTTTTCCCCCACTGGTTTCCCATAGGTTTCTTTGGGTTCTAGGCACGCTTCGACTATTAAAAGTCATTGACTGGCTGTTGAAAATGAAAGCAAAAATGTCTGATTTTCCAGCATTTGGTCTGCAGGTCTAGTGGGTTTCTTTTATTTCTCTGATTCAGTGAACATTTGGCTGACAACTGATCAATTCATAAACTCTTAGTTAGCAGGTCTGCTTGTAAAAGTACCAAAGCATGGAAGTAAGCTACCATATCTATGTTTTCTCTTGGGCTTTTTGAAGGATATGTTGGTCCTTCCCCTCACTGTAAGAACAATAAACATTTCTTTTTGTTCTAGGTGATCCTTATTACATCTATTTTACATGGTATTCTTGTTACTTAGTTTCTCAGCAAAAACCTTATCAATATAATAATTAGCAGGACCAGACCTTGGAATGTAACTTTCTTCTATTAGATAACTAGGAATTATACAAATATACTCCCAAGAGGAAGAAATTTTTCACAGCTGGAAAAAGAGAAACTCAGATCCAAGAGCAAGCCAGAAAACAGAGATAAGGGTCTCACAAAACATATATAGATTAGATGGCCCCGTGTTTTTCTTGTTCCCAGTTCTTTAGCTTGTCAAGGGCTGAAACTATTCACCTGCCTTCCAACCAATTCTGCACTTCCAATTCTAATTAAAAAATTCACTCTAGACCTTTCTTTCAATGCTTAATGCCATATCTTCCCTCTCCTCCCCTTAAAAATGAGAACACTGGTGAATAATTTACAATGTCTAGAGTGCTTCTTTAAATACATTAAATTTAATATAAATTTAAACTGAAAATCAAAGCAGATTCCTCAAAATACAAAAGCCAAGGTTATTATGACTGTTCATTGCTGTTATTTAAAAGGAAATGGTCAACACAAAAATTTGGAACAAGCCGTATGAGATACCAGAATCAGTCTTGTACAGAGGCAAAACCCTACAGATGAAGTCCAGTCTTTTGGATACTAACAGGCAACTCCAAAAAATAGTTAAGATATGCAATTTACAAAGACATTATTTTATTCTTTGTAGATACAAATACTGTTTTAAACTGAAAAGGTCAGACAAGTAACATTCCACATAAATGATTCATGTACCAAGTACACAATAAACTGAGAAAAACCAAACTTTATTCTGTGAATGAAACATCTGGGCCCTGAATATCTGTAAACAGTTTGAAACTAAAGCTGAAATTTGAAGACATTGTCCAAAGTTGCTGGAGTGTAAATCAAAATTACAAAGAATCCTGCAGCTCACTGCATGTTTGTTAAGCATTTTTAACCTCATACAAAACTGAAAATATTCAGAAGAATTTAAGTGAAACTACGACATTTCTAACAAGTTGAACATCCATTTTCCAGGGATATTAAACCAGTACCTAAGCTACATACAGTATAGATCAATGAGTCCACATAAATTAGCTGATTTGTGAATGTATTACACATACTCTCCACCTCTCTCTCCTACCTGTATATGTATATACACAGGGAGTCCAAAGATTGACCCACCACAATACTTATTTTAGTGAAAATTTCCTGGTATGAAATATTTTGTTTCATACTACATTGAAAGAAAAAAATGGGTGTTCTGGTTTAAACTGCTCTTGTTTGTTTGTCTTGTTTGAAAGCTGAAGAGTCACTGACAAAGCAAACATTTAGAATCCAGAATTCGTTCAGAATCCAGAATTCTCATTCAAAAGTAATGAGAAAAGTAAATCAATATTTTTAATGACTTATTATTTCCAAGTGAATCAAGAGATAAAGCTAGAGGTATGTTTATTTTCTCATAAACTTTAGCACATACAAAAATAAAGTGCACAACTCTAGGTGAAAAAATCAGATGTAGCTAAAATGCTTTTGAGGACACTTAGGTGACAAGAGGTCGGCTGAAATGGCTCTTTCAAGATATATTTTCTGCTGCAAATATGAGTTCCACCTAAATGTATTTAGCTTCTGTAGTATAAACAGCCACATCTGTAATATGAACACATTTAAATGGAAAATATGGGCCTAGAATTATGGACCCATGTTTGCAGATTGAGAGTATCTGTAGTAAATTCAGTTGATGTGGGTTCACATTACTGTATTTGAGAGCAAATTGGCTGTTACCGACCTGCTCACTAAATATTTGATTGACCTGTTAGAAATGACATTAAAACATTATGAGTCATAATGGCATTTTCTTAATAGCTGCTTCAATTCACTGTGCATGTGGGGAAAATTTCTTCAAATGAGATTTTAAGTTTACCTGTTATGGGATAAACCCTACTCCATCTAGAAACTCGTTATCTCTGGTGTTAGTTGAAGCTGATAGAAGGAGGTTCTGTAGAGCAGTTCACTACAGAATTTGATATGAGTTGTATCAGGGATTGCCATGCTATCAGAAAGATAGCAACAGGATCTTATTTTGAATTCATTTTTAATGAAATTTATGAATTCATTGTTTATACAAAGACATCCATGGCTCACATATGTACTTCTGCTTAGTGAGGAAAGTGTTAAAGTCCATCACTAATACAATATTTTTAAAGCTTTACAGTACCATGTATTTTACCAGTCTTGGAAACTTAAGAAGCTGTCTCAAGGTAAGCAAAAAAAGCAGAATTTCTGTCTGTGCTTACCAGAACATCTGATTCAAGACTTTTCTTTGAATAGCTGCTCATGACAGAGGTCATTGTATGTTCTGAAAGGTTTTAAAAGTCAGTCAAGATAGAGCTTATTAAATGAAGAGCTCACAAGAAAGGCATTAAGGCAGAGACTTCTTAACCCACACAATCAAGGGAGAAAAAAGTAGCCACCGTTGTCTCACTGCGTGAAGCAGGAGAGATTTCACATACACAGAAAATGTGGAAGGCAATCACAGATCACAATTTCCTGGTGCCTTTCATCTAAACACCACATAATACTAAATAAACATTAATGAATTAAGCTGCTTAATATATCTACAAAGCAAGTGCAGTAAGAAGGAAATGTGGGGGTTTTTGGCAGTTATCCTAGCACCCTAAAGTTGCTGATCATAAAATGATCCAAAGCAATGGTTGGAAGCCATCAAGAAAAAATTAAATCTTATTTCATAATCTACAGAGTGCTTTGTTACAAGTTAAGGAAGAAAAACACTACCAAGATATTGCTGGTTAAGTAATTTTCTATATGTCATTTCTCAATGAAAAGAAAAAGCAAGAATCAAGAAGAATGTTCATTAAAAAAAAAAATCTATTTTAAAATCATGTCTGTTATTTAGGTTATCATCCATTTCTCAACTCCCAGAGCTCCTAAAAGTCCCATTTAAGCTTTAAAAATACAGGGCTAGTTAGAAAACCAGAAAAATGAAAATTCAAGTCACAATTAATTAAACTCTTCAGATTATTTAGCATATGTGTGAACAACTTTTCACAAAGACAATAGCTTGAATTTTAAACACCTGTCTGGACCTAAGCACTTCCAGTTCTTTTAAGGCTTGGAATGGAGAAAAAATTATCACTGTGTAAGGATTTTAAACTGCAAGTGGAAAATCTCATATTATGAGATAAAACACACACACCATCAAAGATTTTTCTAGAATTCTGTGAATTTCTTCAGGAAATTTCAGTCAACGTAAATAAAGAGCTTTCTGCAAGTCTCTATCCTCTAATGGAGCACATCTTTATACAGCCTAAGAATGTCTTCTAACATCGTTTGAAACCAGTATTTGAACATTTTTTGGAAATATTTCTCTAAGTTACATAATTCTATTAAAAATAACAGTTAAGAACTGGACTCAGACTGTAACATCCCTTTCATTTCAAAGTATATACTTTCAGCTTTTAGGGTTATTTTTCTTTTAATACAGATGAGGCTAAAACATTTATTTAAAAAAAAAACCTACAAAATGTCCTAACTCTAGAAAAACATCAGTGATAAAACATCATTAGAAGGATTTAACATCAGAGCAACAAATTCTTGGCTTCATTACCTTAATTCAACTACATTAAACAAAATGTTTTGTTAGATGGCAGTGATAAGGTCTGGTGTATCTTGGCAGGAAAATAAAATAAAAAATTACCTTTGCAAACCACTGAAACAAGTTTTCTCATTCTGCTCCTGTGCTCCTATAAACCACATGTTCACAGGTTTATAATAAATAAGTCATAAATAGCAATAGGACTAAACCAAAACAAAATTTTACATGTGTTAGCTAACTGTATACCTATCATGGTTATTGTTCAAAGGTTTTTGGCTCCCATTTACACAAAGCTCTCTTCCATATTTGTGCATAGCAGAAAAGAATCCACGAGTCTGGGCTTTACCAGCTGCTGAAAGTCTGAATCTTCCAGTCCACCAGGACTCGTAACTGCTAGCCTCCTCAGGGCTGCCTAGAAAAACAAAACAGCATCATTGCCATGCAGTCGGGCTTGGCGTAGTCTTCTTTGCAGGAATCCATTGTAACCATATCTAAATAATAGCCAGGACTCAAAACTGAACTGTGTAGGTCTATAAATTCTGCTACCTGGGTAATTTCTCACTACTGTCTTCATCTGTCAGATGAAACTTCCCTCAAGCAAAGTTATTAAACGACAATTATTTCGGGGCACATTACCTTTAGACCTGAGCAGCAAGTCTAAGTACAGTACAAGCCCTCAGACACTACTAACAATATCTATCAGAGCTTGAAGCAGCTTATGTGTCAAGGACAATATTTTTGCCACATTTTTATCAGGAAACGTCTTCAGGCAGTGAGTAAAATATCAGGAGAAGCAGAATTGCTGAGACAGGGAGGTAGGTAACGTCTCAAGCAATAGGCACGGATTCAAAGAATGTGCAGCAACAACCTCAATGAGACAGAAAAATCATAGTCTGGTTTGTTGCCACCACTCTGTGGTCTCTGCTCTAACCATACAAGATTAACAAGTCTTCTTGGCACGTAGGAAGAATAATCACAGCATTTTCTATGCTCACATTTATACTTTCTTCATCCCGAATGAGAGCTCTTTAAACGAACAGGCTGCAATAACCGAGCTTTACTTTTACATTTAAAACAACATTAATATCATAAAGCACTGTCAAACAATATTCTTCAATCTTCATTCATCAGAGCTTATGTCCTAACCCTAGATCACTCATGTTCCCAGGGCCTTTTCACAGAATGCTCAGTGAAATCATTCACTTCTGGCATTTGGCTCACAGTCCATGCGGTGCAGGGCCAGCAGCAGGGATCTTTCTCCTGAGCAGAGAAAGTGTTAACCTTCTGTTGCCCACTCCTTGGCTGGGCACTATATTGTCTTGGAGACACAAATAGAAGAAAAACTTGGATTGGAGTAGAAGCAAGAAATATTTCTTTTTCCCCTTTTTGGATGTTTTATATAAATATTTTCGTATATATGCGTGAGTGCAGATAAGGGGCTGCTACCGCCATGACTCAAGGCTAATTTCAATAAACATAGAACCATCACAGAATGGAACGTAGGAGTTAATGAATCCTTAAATTCCAAAGTGTTCCAAGGAAATTTTTTGGTGCCAAATAATGTGAAGATGAAGCCATTTTTCCTTACGTGCTTAAATCTTCAATCAGAGGATGAATAATTGACAGTGTACGGGACTATGCTTAAGGGGAAAAGCAGGAGACCCTGACATGAATTTAAAACATTTCTGCAGTACTTTTGCATTTCGAAACCTAAAGGGATGCTTTTTTCTTTAATTTTCCAATATAAGCATGAAAGAAAGACTAAAATGTACATACCAGACATGCCACTAAAACAGAATCACTGTTATTTCTTTCTGTCGGTGATCTGCAAAGTTTAATCAGGCGAGGAATACCTGAGTGCACAAAAAAGTGTCAGGAGAAATAATTTATACAAACAGCTTCTTATTTTGAGAATTTTTTAGATGCATTATATTTATCTTTTTTTTAGTAGATATGATCTCTAATGCAAAGATGATATGCAAATACTTAAGGGACTTTCCATGGAGCCATGCAGTTCAGAGCAGTCATAATTAATAGGTGTAAAGCATAAACAAATAAATTGAATTTACTTGCTGCTCCTCTTTCAGAGTGGAAGTTGTGACCTCCATTTCTTCCCTACCAATCCTCCAATACACCCTTAAAAAACTCCTACCCAAAGGACACGTTCCCTCCCGTTGGATTCATCACATCTGGACCTGCGGGGTCTCAGTTTTCTGTGCCCTGACAGATCCTGCACAAGGGTTTACGTAAGGGAGTGGAGGAGGCAGCAGTGTCAGTTGGCACAGTAAGGCACAGCTACATGCTGAGTGGATGCTGCACCTCAGGATCCTCTGGGAAATGAGCCAGAGGTTCATTTAGCTCCATCTCCTCAGTCGTTCTCTGGTCAGACTCCATAGGGAATATCTTTCATAAAGTTTGCCAAGTGAGGCTAAAAATTAAAAAGAGCCTCTCCATGACTGGCAGTTCCTCTCTCTTTCAGTCTGCCATTAAGCAGGAGACACATCCTTACAGCTGAGTTTTACAGCCACGTCTGCCACCTCGGGATCTCGGCTGAGCCGTGCCAGTGTCACTGCAGATTTCTGCTGGACTCGCTCACAAGCGGCAACTTCTGCTGGATTTCCTGAGGAGGATTTTTCAAAGAGCATTTCCATTAAAAGCTGAACACCTAAAAGAATACAAGAGCCATCGTTATCCTCTTTCCAACAAAAAACTCAGCCTAAAATAGTAAAGGGAAAAGGAAAGCTGGGGTAATACAGACCAGTCACTGCCCAAGGAGGGCGTGGAGAATACATAAATGAGGGCAGCAGTTTGGACATCAGCACTCAGGCACATCTGAGCTGTGCATAAGTTTGTTTTCACTAGAAAGTTACAGAACTTCTGGAACTAGAAAATGCACTAACTCTTTCCTCCTCTAAAAGTTGGTATTTTAAATTTCACTGATTTATTTCAGTCAACTAAATGCAATTCCTTATGTGCTTCTAAATTAACCTGAAGGTAATCACTACCTGAAAAGCCTGTAGTGACATATTTCAGGTCTCTAAATGAAGTTTCATTCTCAATCAATTATTTTTTTGTTTGTTCACATATTTTTAAGCAAGCTTTTAAAAGTTTTCTTCTCAAATTGTTTAAGGGTATTCTAGAATGAGGAATCCTTTAATGAAGGAAATGATGACACTCTATTTCTTGAAGTTTAGTGTATGACTAACACTTCACTGAAGAAGAGACAATGTCATCCATGTCAAAGCAGCTTCCTCGACTTACTGTTGACTGTAGGAGTTGGTATTCTTCTTGTAGCCCCACAAAAAAAAAAAAAAAAAAAAAAAAAGATGTCTCTTTTCTAGATGATTTTAAGTGTAAAGACAATTATGTGCTATTAGACTCCGTATGCTATTAGGCATTCAGATTACTTCAGGTAGCATCAGAGGATTTTAACTGTTAGAATATTTGCATAAATAATTCAGAGAATTATCATCAGAACCATGCAGCTAGATAATAATCAATCAACATAGAAAAAAGTCAGAGTTGAGAAGAAAGTACCTAAATTCTCCAGCATTCAAAGACCGTTCTCAGAATGTCGCCTCTGACTAGCACCTGTTTATTATAACATTAGGCAGACGAGATTTTACACCCAGCATGAGTGTCAAACCCTCTCAAAAGCCAGGGGGCAAATGCTTCTTGTGAACGTCCATGACAAAGTGCATATACAAATTTTACTTGGTGTCATTGTCCCTAACAATCCACTGCAGTGCCTAGCATAATTTAGGCCTATTTGGCCTAGCAAAGCAATATATGTGAATTTTCACTGTAATTTAATGTTTCCCACCAAAAAAAAAAGGAAAAAAAAAAGGCATCTGTCTTACTATACTGCTTGGCCTTGAATTTGCTGGTAGGTGTATTAATAAGGCATTTACATCTTACCACATTAGCTGTATTACCACAATACTGGTTGTTGAAACACTTTTTATTACTTTGCTTTGCATCTAGGGGTAAGTCACACACGCAGAACACCAGCAATGTGGCCACAAATGCAAAGCTTCCTAAAACAGTGGCATTTTATTCCAGTTATGTAGAACCATCCCCAGGACTCATTTTGCACCCTGCAGCAATGTGCAATATCCAGCTGAGACAGGATGCAAAATGAAGCTTTATTAGTGAAGCCTTTCTCCTTTACCTTGTAAGTGCTACATTCCCATCTACTCAGACTCTCCAGAAATAAATAAAAAAATATAATTCAGCTAAAATACATACCATTTCCTTGAATGATTTCTGAAGCACACTGGTCCAACACAGACATGTTTGCCAATATTGTTACCACCTATTGTTAAAAAAAGAAGGAAATATGAAGTCTAACCCTACAATTCAATAGTATTAAATAAAATTGTGGTTCATAAAATAAATATGTGAGAAATATGACAAACATTTGGTAGTGCTGTTATTGAGCTGGATCGGTTCAGGTGAAATGCTAAGAAATCCTCACAAGAGATTTGGAGTTTTGAGCTTTGATTCAAGGGAAGATTTAAGGACTATTTTTCAGTTTTGTTGAAGTCAAGAACTGTGTGCATGTCAAGGCACTGTCTCAAAAGGAACTGGACATAAAAATCTGTTTATACCTTTCCAGAGGTAAAGACCATGATTAGGCTTTGTACCAACACATCCTGTGTTGGCACATGCACAAGCACATCCTGAGATCTTGATTTACAGCATTTCTTATCCCAAATAGCTTTAACTGGTTTTGTGATTAGGTGTAACTCAGCTTGCTGAAAGTGATGCAGCAAGCCACTGACAGAGCCTGGACCCTGCGGTGCTATTGGCTTTCAGTCCCCCATTCCCTTCATTGAAATCACATACTTTCTCACACATCCTGCAAGACATTCTTCTTTATCCTTCAAATAGTTTGCTTTTTGCATGCAGACACATCTCAATATTAACAGCATATGTGAGAGACCAGATAATAAATGCTAGAGATGGCCAGAATGCAAAACAGAAACAATATTCTCCCTGAAGAGGTTTTAAATTTTCTCTAATCTAATTCAGGAAAACTGACCAGCCTCAAAAATAATGGTCAGTTTTGGAAACGGTTATCAGCTTTTTACCAGTACAGTGTCAGTTCAGAAACCAGCAAACTTCTTAGATGTAAGGAGGCATGAGATCAAATCACCATTCTGATCTCACTTTGCCATTTTAAAAACAAGGATGACTCATTTCCGATGCTGTGACATAAAGGTCTTCCACTTTTGAAGGTAGTGTTACAGTGTCATCTCTCTGAATAAATATACTTACTTAGCATGCAAATGAGTTGCTGAAACTCTTCAGAGTGACAGGTAGAAATATGGTAACTCAGTGTATGTCTATGTATTTATTCCATATTAATTATTAACTGTGTTGCAGGCAGAGTGTATATGTTTTCTCATTCTAAATTATATCCCGTTAATGAAAATTGCTTCCTCTGTGCAGAATCTGTACCCCATGTGGCTCTCTAAGCCACAGATGAAGAATTCAATTAACCACAATTTGAATACATGCCAATTATTCCACTGCTTCAAGTTATTTTGTCTAATAAGTATTTTCATACATAAAAATAGTTTGTGTGCACCTTTTGACAAAATCAAAAAATTATTTGAGGTTATGGCTATAGTTCCTTTGTGTTGATTATGTGACCCTCATATATTGAAATGTTTATGGACTAGCCTAGTGGGTTTGTATGTAACCTTCTCCAGAGAGGTGGATAAAAGACCCTTATGATCAATGACCATCAAGTTCTACCTATACTATCTTCTAAAATAGAAGTAGGACTCGAAAGGTAGTTAAGCCGTAGATTAGCTCACTCCATATAAATAGATTTTTCTTTTCCCAAGAAAATTCATTTGTGATATAAACAATGTAACAAAATATGATAATGTAAAAGTATAATAGGCAAACAGAATAAAGAGTTGGCTTTAAATGCTCTATTTCCTCTACACTTTTCTATTTTAAAGTTCATGCAACTTACATGAAAATTTCCTCTGTAATAGAAACCAAAGTTCAAGGAAGTTTCCTACTAAAGATGAACTCTCTAGAGGAAAACACAAACAAATGTAGACTCAGTTTGCTTCAGAAAGCAACACTTCTGTGAGCACTGGTATTAATGAAGTCTCATCTCTTTTGGATTTAGAGTTGATCAAAACACATAAATAGAAGTTTTTCAGTAGCATCTCTCCCACTTTAGATTTTTTTTTTTTTGTCTACTGATACAGAGGCTTACACTGCAGTCTTTATCTTAGCCTCCTTTCCCATTATCTGGTTCCAAATTTCATAAAGCCTTAGGCAGTCTCAAAAATAACTATGAAGTCCTGTTGAATCAGCAAACCAGTTCAGATGTTATTGTGAGACACGGAGCACACAAACAGATATAGATAAAAGTGACTGTCTAAGCCTTATTCCATAGTTGAAAATTACTGGAAAAGAATAGATGCCAAAACCTCTTTCAGAACTGAAATGACTTTGAAATAATTGAAAGACTTGAAGATATTTAACACGGAATCTCTACTGTTCAACTACAATTTTTAATATCAATTTCATTAATTGCTCACGTAATTGATCCTGTAAAAGAGCACACTCCATGATTACAAAGAACTGGCACCTTATGCAATTTATTATTCTTGCCATTTTCTGGATTCCTAAGCCATGCAATGAGCTTGTGGTCAACTCAGAGTATAAGAAGACATCCTGAAGACAGGACACGTGAGCCCTGATCATTTGCCAGTGCCATCCTACCATGCAGAAGGAACGTGCTGAAGCCACTCACCAATTCCTGATCTGTTGGGATTTGTAGATGTACTATTAAGCAAATTTTGTCAGGGAATTCAGTATAATTCCCTGCCTCAGCACCTGTACCTCTGCAAGACGCATCTGCTTTGGAGGTGGATCTTGATCCATGCATTTCCAATACCTGTATTTTAGCAATGCTTTCTGTTAGACTGACCCAGGCTGGTCCACACCCCTTTCTCTGCTACCCAAATCAAGCAAGAATTGCAATTTCTAGAACAGGAGTCTGATAAACCTGGTGGCAGCCCTAAATCCACTGTACTAATGAAGACCACAGAAGAATAGACTTGATCAACAAATAATCGGCATAGAATCATAGAATGGCTTGGGTTGGAAGGCACCTTAAAGATCATCTCATTCCAATCCCTGTCGTAGGTAGAGACACTTCCCACTTGATCAGGCTGCTCAGAGCTCTGTCCAGCCTGGCACTGGACACTTCCAGGAATGGGACATCCACAATTTCTCTGGGCAATCTGTTCCAGTGCCTCACCACCCTCACAGCAAAGAATTTCTTCCCACCATCTAATCTAAACCTACTCTCTTTCAGTTTGAAACCATTCCCCTTTGTCCTGTCACTCCTTGCCCTTGTAAAAAGTCCTAGTCCTTCCCTGTTGGCCCCCTTCAGGTCCTGGAAGGTCTATGACATTTCTGTGCCATCAGAGGGAAGCTGGGTGATTCAGGTCAGTGTCACGAGTTACACTGCTAAAAACAACCAGAGGAACAGGGCTCCAGGGTCCATCCTGTGCTCAACACCTGCCTGTGACGGCGTGCTCAGCTCTGCACACCTGAACCACGGAGCACTGAGACACAGGAAAATGCAAAAGGTCAGCAAAGGAATTCTCAGACCAGCTCATCTTTTAGCACCTTTTGAAGGGGCACCAACTTAGCAAAATATCAACATGCAGAGATTTCACTGAGAATAGTAAGATTTTTCACTAGAGTAGGAGACTAAGTAGTTAATCTTCGAAACTTAAAAAAACACACCCAAAATCAAGAAGCTTTGAAGGCTCATCTTTAAATGTTTTTTGGTGAACTGACTATAAAGGGATATTTGAGGGGGAAGGGTGCCTTTAGGTCCTTGGAAAATTTCCCTATTAAATAAATTAACCTTAAAAATAATGTCATTATTTCATATTTTTCAAATGTCAATACAGCATCATCTTCTTAATCTTGCAGTTGCCCAGGAAATTAATCTGAAATCCAATTAAAAATCTCTATTTTTAGGAGCAAAATAAGTAAACAGATATTAAATAGATACCTTTCTTAAATGGCAATATCATACATTTTTATAAAATTGGTGGTGTTACTCTTTTTTGGTTATTCTATACACATATATATTTCATAATTTAAAATTTGTTTTTATTTCCACAGTTTCCTTCTTCTACTCCCTCACACTTTCACACGTATTGAATTTATGAGTGGTGAACCTTCCTTTTCAGTTCTGTAGTCTGCTTTGCACTGAACTGTAGGAATTTGAGTTGTCAAGAGCAATTTAAATTTGAAAAACCACAGTTAATTAAGAACCTTTAAAAATAGGTTTTTTTCAAACAACAGTCACCTTGGTAGTTGTTTTTGCTAAAATATGTAATTACTAACACTACCATAACACTTTTTTAAACAACTAATTGTGACTAATGCTCATCAACCAGTGCACAAAGGTCCTGAATGTTTGTTGCAAAAGTGAAAACTAGATAGAAATGTTTTGCTATAAAATAAGATACACTGAGAGTGTATATCTGTAGTTGTCAAAGAAATTTAAACTTAAAGAAGTCTTAAGAAACAGAAGGCTTCTCTGGTAACTTTCCCTTAGTGGGAGATTTAAGATGATCTGAAAGTTTTTCCCATTATTGTGAAACCAACTACTCAGGAAGAAAGCTGCCGTAGGATTTGGAAGAGGAAAGCACACATTTTAGCCTGTTAAAGGGCAAATATCTTCCACAATTGGGGGTCCTTTAACTCATTTGTGGGAGGGGGAGGTGTCTACAGAGGTGGAAGGTGTGATGCCAATATACCTTTATTGATAATAAAGGCACACTGCTCAGTAGGCTTTTATCAACAGTCCTGACATAAAAAGAAAGGCACAAGCTCAAAAAAAAGAATTAGCAAGTAATTTAATAGAGTGGCAAAGTAGATCAATATAGAATTGCTAATTCTCTTAGTTAATTACGCCTTTAAGGCTGATTCATCATTAAGTAATATTAATTTTTGTACATATTATAAGAGCATCTTGTAATTCACTCGAATAAATGACATAAGCATAAATCATACTGTGTCTGCAGAGTTCTAGATACCCATCTTCAGAAACAAAGTGGCACCTGAAAACTACTCAGAAGCAAGACAGAGTCTCTGTTTCTGAAGGTAAATTAAAATCATCTGAACATCACAATTCAAGATCCATCCACAGGGAGACAGCAAAAGAGTACATATAGCAGGGATCAAGAACAGGCAATATAGCAAGTTGAGGGAGAAAAAACCTTTCAAGTTATTATCCATTAGGAGAGAAAACTTCACTAAGAAATCTCTAGAAATTTATTCTGGGGCATTACATTGCTTAAAAACAGAAAATAATTCCAGTTGCTTCTGATAACCATATTTGTGATTGGCAATTTAGTTTTTCTCCCTGAAAACAGGAAATAAATACACCTAGAAGAGCAGAAGAAGCTAACATCCCCATAAAATAATAACAGTGGTTGGAGACAGGATCTGCTTGCAGAGTCTAGGTTTATTCTGAGACTGTGCCAGGGAACTGTATTCTTGGCATGCTGAGGCAGAGCAACAGAGACTAAAGCTGTAGGAAACTTACATTTTGGAATGAAGGAAGTCTTTACTCCATTTTTATTTACTTTACTTCCTATTGCTGACCAATCTAGATAAGGAATAGGCAGAATAGCCAGGTTCTCACATTATTTGTTTCAAAAAAGCACATAGGACATGCACCCTGCATGGGTCACGTTGTGAAAGAGCACATCCCATAAACCAGGGCACATAACTACAAGAGTGATTGAGCTAGTGGCCACAGTTTTCTCTCTTTCAGGTTAAAACCTGGGGGGGAAAAGAATAAACATCTCTCAGATTTCCTTCAAGGAGTTGAAAAGCTTCTCATGTTTTGAAACAGGCTCAACAAGCCAAAGACACATGAGACATCTGATCTCCCAAGGCAGAGCACAAATCAGCCTTTCAATACAAACTCAGTCCTTCAGCTGAGCTGAGATTTTATTCTTCCAACTGAACCCCTTGCTTAGCAAGTGGGAGCACATTATTTTATCCTGCAGAGAATCTAAAATATGAAAGGCAGAATTGTAACTAAGCAGGAATTTTGTCTCAAAAATTTTAGTGTTTAAGATAGAGAGTCAGTGTTGGACTCCTGAAATATAACAATCCATAACTTTGACCATATAATGCCAGTCAGTACTGTTATTTATTTATGCTGGTCACATGTGTACGAAAAGAAAGAGATAACCAGTTGAAAAGGAAAGAAAAAAAGACATCAGGAAAATTATTATTACAGTCTTACATAGAAAAAATATAAGAATATCAATAAAATAATGGTGTGGTTAAAGTTCAGATAGTCAGGTAAGTTTTGGCCTAATTTTCATTCTCGCATCTGTTACTGGCAGTCATGTTTCTCTTGATTTCTTAAGCTTTTTAAAATAGCTTAATTTTTTAATTTACCTGTTCTCTTTCTAGCTATATTAGTTGAAAACATGTTTTGTCAGTGTGATCTAGTCAATACTGGAAAGGATCCCTCAGTTTTAATGTACAGTTTACCAAGCACAGTGCACAGTCAGGCCTCTCAGAGGGAAGGCAATTCCAGCCATATATCCAGTGATCATGGTACTAATGTCAGAGCTGGATATTAACAGAGACCTGTGCAAGAAAACAGTGCAGATACCTTTTTACGACCTTGTCCATATGTAAAGGCTTTGTTAATAAACCCGCCAATGTTCAAGAAACTCAGATTGAGAAGTAGTACTGCAAATTTCTTTCATACAGACAGGGTTTTTCAAAAGAAATCTAAAAGAGCTGTTAATACTCTTCTCATTAGAAACATTATTCTCAAAGTCTTGCACGGGGGTTCAGCAACATTTAAAAATATATATTAAAATAAAGTGTCTTTATATTAAAGTAACATCTGTCTCTAATCTCCTTTTGACACTAGTATCTCCATTTAAGGAGGAAAAAAACTAAGGAAAAACAGTAAACACAAACACAAATGCCTGATAAGGAAAAGAAAGGTGGAGAGCAGAGAAAAGAATGTAGAATCTAGAGGAAGAATGGTATTAAGGGTTTAAAATCTTAAATGAGACAGAAGTTCTCAGTGTCAAAACCAGCAGTACCTCCCAAATACCAAGAAAATAGGAAAGAATTTATCAGGAAAAAAAAGCAGCAACCATTTCTAATTTTTCCTTCCAACTTAATAGCCTTTCTCCACCTCAAAGTGTTTTGAAACTTAATTCACTGATTTTTAGACCTAGGAATAACCACTCTAAAATGGATGTGTTCACTGCACATTAATTCTTTGTCTGTCTGAATAAGAGAAGATCAGAAGGTGTTAGGCTATACCTCCACAACTTCACAGGTAAGGTGAGAATACTGACAACACTGAAGAGACAAGTGGGAATGCAGAGAGAAAAAATTTATTATACATAAACATACTGTGCACAAACATACATATTTCATATTTGTCTACATAGAGTCTAAGATGATGGTTAAAGTCAAGAAGACCCTGAATGATAATGTTTGGTTAAACCCCTCTTCTGACAGGGCTTAAACTCCATTAAGACTGTATATACTACACTGCTGAATTTAGGCATGAACCCCTCTGAAAGGATATTTTTATGCTTCTTTGAAGTAAAAAACCTGCTCTTCAGAAAATAGCTATCTGCAGAAAGAAAAAGAACATGGCACATTCATATCCATTTTGACCCAAAAGTGGGGACTAAGCAATCTGGAAAATATTGCTTTATGACAATACTTACACAATGTATTTTGCTAAAAAACTAAGGAATCTCAGTATAATGTTGCTGGCTACAGAAACAGTCACATACTTCCATAAAATGGACTACATAATCTTGTTTATCAGCAAGTCCAGCTCTCAGTTCTAGATTTCTTTCCTACCTAATCTAACACTGCCTGGGAACTGAAAGAAGAAGGAGGTTGGTTTTCAGATTTGTGAAGACGAAAAGTTTCTTATCATTTGCACAAAAAAGCTTTCCAGAATTCAAAAGGCAGAACATTTTTAAAGGTGCTTGAGCAGTAAAATACTTCTTGCAGACAACACACGATGTATGCAACATCCAGCTCCCGGGAAGACTGTTACTTATTTGTACCATCACAGAGGGTGATAATAATAATTCTATGTCCTGTATAGAAGGACAGCGTGAGAATTTAAGATTAGATAAAATGGCACAAAGGAAAATAAAGTTCACTGTTCCTTCCCTGCATTTCAGCCATCTTTCTCACATTTTTGGCTTACACAGTAAAGCACACTTCAGTCTAGCAAATTAAAATTTTCTTAAACCAGCATTAATGCTAAAGTAGCAGTATACTTAGAAATATCAGGTGGTTTTCTATGAGTAGTTGTGTTACTTAAATTAAAGTTTTATATGAAAAACAGAGCATTTAACTTTGAGGGGCTCTTTTATACAATTTTATAATATTCAGACCATATTATGTTGTATCTGCCATGAATTGTCTTACTTTGTTTAATTGTTTCAACGTTTAGTATAACTTAATTCCAAATCATCTGTTTCCCTAGCCAAGATGACTTGATCACTCAGAATAAACAGTAGTCCATGGAAATACCTCTCATACAATACATTTGTTGCAAAATAAAGTCTCGAAACAAAAAATTTTCGAACCTACTTATCTTTAATGTACATCTCCTTAGGCAAATGTCTACTACCTGGGACATAATAATACATATACTGTGAAGAGATATTGACTACATTACTTACCTAAAAGGATTCAGTCAAAAACCAAAATGGCAATTTATGATACCCTTATAAAATACAGTATTGTACTACTTTTTTCTTTTCAGCTGAGAGTATTTTCCTCATTGCAACTAGGCACAGAGCAATTTAAAAGACAATATATTCCATAAGACTGGCACAATTGGCAGATACCTCCCCCACCCCCAAATACAAGACTGAAACAAGGTGAGCAATTTAGTCAAACACACACTTCAGGAATTTGAAGGAAGACTTCTCTAAAGGCTTTCACATTACCAAAACGGCTTGACTGGCAGCTCTTAAAAGACAAGATGAGCAGCACTGAGATTCCACCTGGACATTCAGTGCTCAGCAAAAGAAGACCCCAAGCCAGGATTTCAAACTTCCCATTGCTGCAGGAGCCAAGGAGTCAGCTCAGAAGCTTCCTGCAGCACACCATAGAGATCACCCTTTCTGGTCGACTTTTTCATTCTGAGAAGGAAGGTGAGGGGTTATGGGGGATGAAATCTCCTCAGGTCTTGGAAGGAAGCCATTCAGTTTGCTGTTGATCCAGCTAGTGAGATGAACTTGCAGCTTGCAAGCTGCAAAAGGGCTGGAACAAGCCTGTCACCTAAAAAAAGTCGTGTGTATTTCTTTCAGTGTCTGCCTTCCTCATAAAAAGAAGGGGCTTGCTGTGCTACCCACAGAGCAAACAGTAAACTCACAGCTGACAGCAGAATTCAAATGAGGGCATAAAGAAATAAGGAAATCAAAATTATGAGAGCATACAGGAAGAATAAAAAAAAAAAAAAGGAATTGAAGAATTCTACATATGTAATAGTACACAGCCACGTCAACACCCCAGCTGATATCCTTGACTTTGACCAAAGAGCAACACAGTAATTATGGCTTAATTCTATCTTTTTATACACAGTCCTGAGCTGAAAAACTAGTAAGTGCTATTAATATAAGCTAAAGCAGCCCTAGTACTCCCTCTAGAACACCAATGATCAGTTTCTAGGGTCCACTGTGCCTTAATCTCCAAGGCTCCTGGTTAAGGGTGAACAAAGCCTTCTGTGGCAGTGCAGATCCAAATCTACCTTAAGTCATCCTCTGGCTACTTCAGAGGTGTGAAGGGGAAGGTTGTGAGGCCTGAATGATGGACTTTTTGTTACAGTCACAAGGTCTCATGAACCTTGTAGATTAAGGGAGCTGAGTACCAGCCTCCATCCCTCAGTAATCACTGCTGGAACCCTCAGGCCTCATGCACGTTACTCTGCTGAGGCAAAATTAATCTCTGAGATGCCAAATCAGCAGTGCCTCTGCAGCACCCCATGGCATAGGAGTGCCTGAGAGAAGTAAAAGAATTCCCTCTGATTTCTGAATTTCCCTATGCTAATGTGCATTAGCATAGATCTTGAGTATTCTGTGTCCCTTTACCAAAAAAAATAAAAGAAAGGTGCAGTTCCATATACCTAAGACAGTAAAAATTTGGTTTTTTCATCATGAAGTTGACCCAACAGTGACACAGAGACCCAGAGAGATTGTGCAGTCTCTGTCTTTGGAGGGATTCAAAACTTGACTGACCAGAGCTTTGAGGCAAAGATATATATGGAGCCTAAATATACAGTTGTCAGTTCAAAGATGAATTAGCTCCAAAAGCTGAATAAGGATCTGATCCCCAGCCCGTTGATGTTGGTGGGCTTTGGACTAAGTCCTAACTGCCTGGTAGATGGTTTGCAAATTTTTATTGGCAAATACTGCTAATTTACTTTTGCCTTTCCCTATCCTTCTCACTAGTATTTTTAACTTTTTTTTTTTTGTTTTTTGAAAATCACATTAAAGTTGTCATATTTTGTAATGCTTATTAAAAAAATACCACAACAAACCAAAACCAAAACCAAAGAAGGAACTGAAGCAGATAGAGACATATTGAAAAGAACCAAAAAAAGGAATACATGAAAGAAACTTAGGTCTGACTATGTCAAAACAGACACAGTGCTGAAATCTGTTGGCTTTTACACAAATGTGACAGTGGCTTGCTGAGAAATTCCTCACCTGATCCCGGGAATATGGAGTATCCACTATGTGTTTGTCGGAACATGCTGCTAGGAGAATCTTCATTGCATTTAACTGGAGCAATATTTCACAAGCCATGGTATCAAAGAAAGTAATATTGGCAAGAGCTGCTGAAGCCAGCAGGAAAACTTCACCTGATGAGGCTTCTTGGCACAGTTCTAGGAATGCAGAAAATAAGCTGAATAAAAGTCATTCCTTCATTGCAGCATTTAAAGGCAGTATTTAAGCATCTGCAACTTGCAATAGCGATCTTATTAGCCAATATCAAGTTCATAAACATCGAGAGAAAAAGAGGAAACAAAAAATAAACTTAATTTTTTTTCCAATTATGTAACATCATAGAGTGGTTTAGGGTGGAAAAGACTTCTAAGATCATCGGCTCCAACCAAACCCATCACTGCCGAGTCCACCACTAAACCACGTCCCCAAGTGCCACATCTGCACAGCCTTTAAATACCTCCAGGGATGGCGACTCAACCACTTCCCTGGGAAGCATTTTCCAGCACTTAACAACCCTTTCCATGAAGTAATTTTTCCTAATATCCAATCTAAAACTCCCCTGGCACAACTTGAGGCCATTTGCTCTTGTTCTATCGCCTGTTACTTGGAAGAAGAGACTCAACACCCACCTCACTACAACCTCTAATGAATGATATGCTGTACCTAGTATACCATTCTACTGGGAATATTTCACTGCATGTTGTTCAAAATAAAGCTTGATATAACTAACTAAAATTAAATACAGGAGGCAGAAAGCTAACAGTGAATGATCCATAAGAGAATAAAGCTGTTATACAGCCTTTTCCTTAGGACAAGGTACATACACATCTTGCCTATCTCTAAATCTATTTCTCTGTAGTCGAAAATCATCCAGCATATTTTTCAACTTTAATAAGAAGTGCTGAAGAGACAGCTACCTTTTAATCCCTTGTACATATGTACTTTAACTAAGATGTGAATCACCTGGTAATGGGATTTCTGCATGGTTTAAAAATTAAACATTTTAAAGTAATTCAATTACTGAGTTATAAATATTACAAGGAAACTGGTGTGTGATTACTGAAACAGCTCTTGCAAAGTTATACATGTTCTATTTTTAATGCTTACATTTCTTGGGCAGAATATATACCACTAAAATTCCTGTGGAACTTAAACAGCAACAATCGAGGAAATGATCCACCAGTTAATGACTTCCGGATAGGCTGCTCAGATTGGCCCTTGACTTTGGTACATTATAATAATAACCCAGAATATCATCTGAAACAAATCAGAGAACTACAACAGAACCAAGCTCAGCACGGGTTAATTCCACCTGCTGGATTTAGGGCATTGTCAGGGCACAAGTTTCTCCATTTGTGACCAGGAATAAATCCTTCCCTTGATTTTTGCATCACTAGATCTGTTTGGGCCTATTGAAGAATTCCTAAATACATCTCAGATAACTCCCACCCACTTCAGAATTCTCAAGCACTGGTACTACTCTTCTTTTCTTCTTTAAAAAAAAAAAAAAAAAACCAAACACAAAAACCTGCATTCAAATTGAAATGCTGCAGTTTAACTGTAATCACTGGGCTCACTAGAAAAATATCCAAATGAACTGATCCATTATACATGAGAAATCAAACTAGATAAACCCAAACAGCATGTTCTGATGTGGAGCTCTGGGAAACTGAATTTCCAAACTAGAGAGAAGAGAATGCTTGAATGAAAGCTTCTGGTATTTGAGAAGGAGGGAGCACAGTGCCAGAAATAACATAATCCTCTCTTTATAAAGTAATGAGAAATGTAATCTTGTTTTTCTAAAGTATCCTCACTGACCCAGGTTAAGAAAAATCTTGCTGTTACCTTGTCTCATTTTACCATGGATCAGAGGCCTAGACAAGAAAGACAGATCTTTTATTTTCTTTTAACAATACCTACAGATTATATGACACTCTACTTTTCCTCTGAATTATCATACAAATGCAGATGTAGTGGTGAGCTTGAGTTCTAGCAAATGTGGAAAACAGAACAGGCATGAAAGTTAGCAGCTCTTAATATTGCTCTTTTACAGACAAACATCAGACAAGAGGATGCTTTTCTGAGTCTTTCCTGAGGCTCTTAAGGTTGATTTTCACACAGATATTATTTTAAATATATGCATAAATCCTATTCAAATGTGGACTAGAGTAAAAAATATTATGCAGCTTCAGAATTCTCTGGTTCAAAATTTAAAATTGTTATTTTATCTGTTAAGGGAAGTATGGTAAACATTATTTAGGGAATATTTCTAATGAAAGAGTCCTACCCTGTTATTTTAACTGGACTCAGAAGTCCTGTAAGAAAACTTACTGACAAGTGCTGTCACGATTTCTTCCATATTTTCCAGAAAGCTGCTGAGATGCTGAGTGAACGTGAGGTGTGGAGATGTGATCTGGGCAATTACTGCAGCTGCTTCTGCATGAGTAGCTTCAGAATGGCTGTTATCAGTGAGGATGTCAGCCAGGCACACTATCCCATCAACCTATGGAAAAACAATAGGTAGAAGTTAGAAATACTGGAGGAAGCACTTTTGCAACCAAAGACAGTTTTCCAGTTCTCTTTTCTTGGTGGTGACTAAACTACTCAACTTATTTTCAAAAATAACTTAAACTTGGTAAAATTTGTGATGCAGTAAGTTTCAGTTTAGCAAATACAAATGACTTCAGCACACGAGTTTGTTGACCTGCCAAAACTCTTGAAGTTCCTTCTCCCTTAGTGTTTCTGTGAAATCGATTTTGGTCAAACAAAGTCTTTTTTGACAGACATTGAAAGTTAAACATGAACCCAAGAATAGGCTCTGATAAGCAAACGCTAATTGCTACTATGCCTCATTTGAGCTCTACTACAAGACTCGAACCTGAGTGTGCACTAAGCTCTAAACAGACATTTTTCTTGCCACTTTTCTCTGAAATTGTCACTAAGCCAACACAGGATCAAAAAGAATACTATTAAGATGACCCTGGCCAAAATGTTCCTGATGAACTTGCACAGCACTTGTATTAAAGCCAGGTCCCCACATCCCTTGCTTACTTCAAAAGGAAACAGAAAAATAAGAAATTACTTAGGTTTATGCTTTTAGAGTGTTTCAGGCAGATAGATCATATGCATACATATTGGTTTAGATTATAGGAGACACACTGGCACAATGAAAGACAGCACCAGGGCACATCCATTGGGATCATTGTTAGCAACCAAATGCAGCAAAGGAATGTTCTCTGTGCACAGGGGCATAATTTGTGAACTTTCAAATTAACACCAATGTGTTTCTCCCCATTTAACACAGCCCTGAATAATTTATCACATTGACAAGCAAGTAGTTAGAACATAGAATCGTTTAGGTTGTAAAAGACCTCCAAGATCATTGAGTCCAGCCTATGACCGATCACCACCCTGTCAACTTGACACACTCAGTGCCATGTCCAGCCATCTCTTGAACACCTCCAGTCATGGCGATTCCACCACCTCCCTGGGCAGTCCATTCTAACGCACGTCAATCCTTTTCGTGAAGAAATTCTTCCTGATGCCCAGCCTGAACCTTCCCTGATGCAGCTTGAGGCCGTTTCCTCTTGTTCTGTCCCTGGCTGCCTGGGAGAAGAGGCCAACTCTCACCTTGCTCCACCCTCCATTCAGGGAGCTGTAGAGAGTGATAAGGTCTCCCTTGAGCCTCCTTTTCTCCAGGCTGAACACCCCCAGCTCTGGGAACTTTATAGATACAAAGAGGAGTTAAGAAGGCTTAGTACTGAAATATACTTCAACACCGAAACAAAAAACAAACCCACATTTGTGTTGTACACCCCCTAAGACTCTTAGTTCTGTTGCTCAGACTGCGTTCTCTGTCAACTCAAAGTTTCCTCAGAACATCCTTGTTAATTCCTATCCATTACCTTCACAGAGGGTATTTAGCAAATCTCTTATTCTCATTTTTGAGAAATTTATTAATACAGAATATTGAGTTATCTTAATTACTTATCCTGCAATGGGCAGGAATTAAATTACTTGATAAGCATTGAGAGTTACTGTATTTTACGAGAAAAGCTCTCAGATAGATGGGAGTAAAAATTACCCTCTGTAAGATTATTCACTGGGATGCAGTTTTTAATAGGGAATAGACTGCATTGTTGAAACTCTAATAAGACAGATAAATATAAAAGAAATTATATCTCTATTTTTCCTCAGATCACAAATGGTATTTATTGTAGAAGCTCTAGTACTGGCAAAAAGAGAAAGAATAAATTTTCAACATTAAACTTTTTCTTGACAAGCTTTCAACATTAATCTACCTACAGCAAAATATTTCCTCCTAGTTATGGCAGAATTCTACAGCTTGAAACAGCAGATTCACATAATTCACTGGGCTTCAAGGTATATTAATACATCTCAGTGTCAAGAATTAATCTATGTCCTCACAAGATGATTTAGTACCCAAAGTGTGCTAGACAATATCATATGCAAAACCCCACAATTTTGTCACCTTGAAATCTCACCAGATCACACCTTGTCTGGGGTCCAAAGGATGTTAATAACAACAGGCAGTATAAAAAGTTAAACATATTCCAAGACATTCAAAAAATACTTCACAAGAAACTTCTTCTAAGATCTGTTCAGCAGTCTTCAGCTCTAAATTTACTGCTTAAGATTCACTTGGCCAACTCTCATTCGATGACCTTGACAAATGACTTAAGACTACTTTTATGCTGTTTGAGAGCAGGTAATGGCTTATGAAAGACAGGTACAAGTACATGGTTAGATTTTTCTATCACCAGTAATTGCGTAAATCTACATTAATAATACAGGCTTATAACAATATAGGACTGTACTCAACTTTTAAATCACATATTTGATTTCATTATTTGCTAAGTAATAGTTTTTGGAAATTAGGAGTTGATGAATTGTGAATAAAAAAGGCAAATAAGATTTTATTCGACACAAAGATAAATTACATATTTTGGGTCTATGAAAGCCAGCACTATTCTCCTTCTTATTCAGAAATATGTAAGATACTAACAAATTCAGCCTAAAATTCAGCCTAAATTTTGCTCCATACACTTTTTCCTCCCATCTTAAATATAGAAAATAAAATAATTCTACTTCAGCAGGCAACCCCATTTATAAGTGTCTAGCAATAAATTTTAAAATGACAGGGGAACAATCTAATAAAAGCACTTTAACATCCAAAAAGAAAATGCTGCTCAAAGCACTTTTATAATTAGGTTTCACACTGAAAGGAACTTTGGACGGCTGCCCTGTTTTCTGTTTAATTTTGGTGAAGTAATCAGCTAAATGTCAAATCTGTTCATCACCTTGGCAATACAAAAGAACCAGTTAGCCAGATAATGCAAACAAATGAATTCCATGAATGCAACAAGATGCTGAGGAGCCCCTGCATTTGAGGAATGGCGTTCAGTAAACGCTTGATCACTAATATTTCAGTATTGATAACTGGAAAAATGCCAGGAACTTACATCCTTATAAGCACAGCCCTGTTGTAGAAACTTAATCCAAGTGACAAAATAAATGTGTGACCGTGTTACTGCATAGATCAAGTCTTCTGAAAGGAAATAATTTCTTTTTTCTACAACAGGAATGAATGAGTTCTGGGGCAACAGTCTTCTTTCTTCAGTATACCTGTCCTTCCTCCTAAAAATATTAAATAAAACTAGGCATCTGGTAAAGATACCAATACAGAATGTGGGATAGATTGCATTAATGACTTCATGATTTGATATAATACACACAACAGCAGTCTTGACTCTGTGCTTTCCACAAGGAGTTTTAAGGCAGTTTTTCCATGCCACTCTGGGAGCCAAGGCCCATTGCCTTCCTTTTAGTAATGTTCATTTGAACTAAGTGCTGCTGAAGGCCTTTTCTCATAGCATGACTTTCTCTGCCATTCCTGTTTGCTCACCGAATGTTCAGATGATCCCTACATATTGGTAAATTTCCTCAGAACTTTTCTTTTGCCTTCTCTAAATCGATCTCCAGAGTCATTTACTGAGACTGTAACATCTTACAGGTTATCAGCTGATTTTCCACTGTCAAATCCATGGGTAACACGATCAGCTTGAATCTGTGTGCTTCTGGTAAGAGGAACCAGCAGATTCTGAAGCAGTTTTAATGGAACAATAAAAGGGAGACACTGAGATCCAGATGTAAGGCAACAAATGTGGAAACAATATCACAAAGGGGATTGCCTCCTAAACAATCTCAACCTTACCAGAGGAGAATTTCAAAAGCAGAGGCTGCATCCAACACTCAAGAACTGATAGACCAGAGCTGTGTGTCTTTAATCCTTTCACACATGCTGTGTAATAGCACCTCCTACCTGAAGCTAGGACAGGTTAACTATGTAGGTGAAGACATGAATATTAGCAGGGCAAACCGAATATAAAAAGGTGGATAAAAACCCAAACACATCAAAATTTATAGGACGAGGAAGAGGGTGACAGAGAAAGAAGGCAGGGAGGGAGGATTATCATATTCATCCAGCAAAACCCATATACTGTTATTTTGATGACTTGTTACTGGTTAATTGAATTTCTGATCATCAAGGCTGAGGTATATCCTATGTAAAGTTCTGTAAATTATTCTGCATCTTAGAAGATCTACAAGTCTTGTTTAATTTCTACATTTAAAGAAAGGAATGGAAAAGGACGAAAGTATTCTACCTTGCACATAAATGTCTTTTCTGTTTGAGCAGTTGCATTGCAAGTGCTCTGCAGATGAAAACTGCCTTAGCTGAGAACTGTGCTGATTTGTACCAGATGAACAGTCAGCTGTTCTGAAAACAAGATGATATTGTAACAAAGTTACGCCATTAAAACATCCCCAAATAAAAACCCAAGTAGTCCAAACTACTGCAGCAATTCCATGGCAACAGAAGGGACCACTGAAAAAAAACTGCAATGATTTTTATAACTAATGCTGTGCAACAGTGGCCATGGCACCTAATTTATAAGCCCTATTTTTTACACCACAGAATAGTGTGGGGCTGAACAGAGGTTGAACAGTTCCCAACTCAGTAGCTTTGAAACTTCTGTCAATAACTTTATCTTTGTATCTAAACTGCCAGTGAGTTCTGCTTTAGTTTGCAGCAACTTTGACTAGAGTTTCCCTTTAAAACTTCCCTCCTTCAAATGTGGTCAAGCTGATGAAGAAGTATTTGTTCTTCCTGACGTTTATCCATCAAGGAGAAGTGTAAAGTTGAACTGGTTTATATGAGGAATATTGTTACATGGCATAAGAAAAAAGACATTTGGCTGTATCAGCTTGAAGGATGCATTAAAGGTGTCAATGCCTGAGTAGCAACCTTACATCCATGTTGCAGGGAGAAACAAACTGCAGAGCAAGATGAAATAAGAAGTTCCTTACTCTGGGCAGACTAGGAGTCAAAAGGTAAATCTTATGTAAACCCTTTCTCCCCATGAAACCAAGAGGAAGCAGCCCTGCACCTCAGAATTTGTGTTCCTCGGCACTCAGAGATGCTCTAAGCTTGTTGTGGATAAAACGTACAACTGTTTGTCAAAGAGATAACAGAGGATAAATCATTTTACAGAAAGGGTGGACCAAGCCAGTAAGATTGATATCCAGACTTCTCTCTTGTCTTTGCTTCAAGGATAAGAGAATAGCTGGCTTTGAACTCCCTCAACCTTGAGGACTGATATGAAGATTAGGACAGTCTTTTCAAGTATTTCTGTGGTTGATAAAAGAAACCAGGCACTGCACTGCTATTAGCCTAGCAACTCACATATTCCCACTCCCATAAATCACAGCTTACATTGCTTCCAGCTACTCTCTACAAACATAAGTGAAACACCCAAGGATAAACTCAGCTTTCCTGATCTACTCCTCCAATACAATACCTCTCCATTTCTACAGGATAAACACTGAGTGGCTACAAAGGGCAGAAGAGACTGCGAAGGAATTCACTTTCAGTTATGTGGAAGTCACCTGTTGTACAGGTGCTTCTACTCAGCCACTGTTGGTGTTCACAGAATTGGGATGCTTTGATAAAGCAGAAGGAAAACCACAGGTCACAAATGAGTACAGTGGCTTGGGGGGAAAAAAAAGACATTTGCAATGACCCTTGTACTCAGCATTTGTTACACTCTCTTTCTCCTATTCTGTCAAACAACCCCAATAATGACTGTTACCTGTAGTGTCACAAGCCTGTAAGAATAGGGAAGAACTATTTATGCTCACGTACAATAAAGACTAAATTCTTGAAGTTGTGTGACACATGACACCAAATGCTTCTCAGGTTCTTCTGCTCTACATTTTTGAGGGCTGGACACATTGGCTTATTTTTAAGCTGCAAGAATCTATTCCTATTTGTAGGGTTTTCTTGGTATCTGCATTACAAATTCCAGAAAGTACATGCTTGTTTCTTTTAAATAATGGATAAGGCTTTATATTTTATATTTTGGGGTCTGAAATCCATTAAAATGAAGCCACACAGACGTAAAAAAGGACTTGTCAACAAGATGAGACAAACTGTCAAGTGTTGTACAAGAATGCTGAACAACATACTGAGACCTGAAGTCTGAATTAAGGAAAGACCATACATTAGTCATTTTCACATAGCCCTCATTTTTATTTACCCTGGGGGTCATAGTCTGAGAAAAAGAAAAATACCTACCTCAACTATTCCTATAAACAAACAGGGGCTCCAGGGTTATGCATAGCAGGGCACTCCAGAAAATGAGATGTGCTCCCTGAAAAAAATATGCTCCAATCATCTACTTTTAAATAAATAATGTCACAGACACTTCATTGTGTGAGGGCATATTTTCCAACACCTGGTGCCTGGCATTTAAAAATGAGGACACTCTTTCAACATGTTTGATTACTTTGTATCATTTAGGTTTTGGTGTGACACCATGGATTTTATTTTCAAGAAGTGTCTCTTAGTGTACCTCGTCATGAGGAAAAAAAAATCCCATGCACACCACATTTTTAGAGGACCCTCTTATTCTATTACAATAATGAGAAAGGGTCTCTATCCAAAAAGAGCAGCATGGAGGTCATATCCACTTATTATCACCTAATCTAACTCTTCATAGTGTCTTTACCCTCTCAGAAAGGTATCTGATAATCTTCTTGCTAAAATTCTGGATTTGTTCAAGTCAAAACTTTGAAACCTTGATTATGCTAAAAATTTAATAATTTTAATAATCCCTGTTGTTATTATTACTGTAGTTTCACATACAACTTCTCTCATTGAATTAAAATTCTTGACCAGGTGTATGCCATTATACTATGACTTACATACAAACACAACCCTACTCTATTCTCAAATTATGACAATGGAAACACCACAGCAGAAAGCAGAGTTACATTAGAGAGGTAGAGAAAGTGTTTGAGCAATGGACGTTGCACAAGATGTTGTGCTTTTTTTTTTTTTACTGTTACTTGAAATAGGAAATTTCTGCAAACACATTTAAGAAAAAGATCCTTATGCAAACAATTTTCCTGCAAATATTTCTCATTTCAATGGTGTCAGTCAGTTTAACCTAAAAAATATCCAGTCTCTGAAATGCAAGGCTTCTGCAGTATGTCCATCATATGTACACTAATCAAATGCACTGTAATAGTAGAACACTTATATAATATAAAGTATTAAATAAATACATATAACTTGCTCAGAAAAATGTTTTTATGTCTAAATTCACATAGTTAGCAAAACTGACTCACTGTTTCACCCATGTTTCTCTTCCCCAAATATTTGGTGCTTTTAACAACAGCACTAGGAGGCACCAGGCATTAATAGAATTGTTTGGTACATTCATTACTTCACAATGGCTGTTCAATCATTGTAATAAATTATTTTAAATAAATTAGCTCCAGAACCAACCTTGTATGTGCCAGATTTTTATTGGCAGAGAACTTTTACAAGCAAGTTATAGAGTTTTATGATACCCATTTATAATGAAAACACTCACAGTACTTTAGCTGTAAAACTTTTAGTGAGCAACTCAATAAGAGTCCATTCGTGTTGTAATAACAACAGAGGAAATTGCTACCCTTATTTAAACAAAAATTCAAAAAAAGTGAAAAAGGGGCAGTTTTCATGTGGTGAAAATTGATAGAGCTTTATTGGCTACAGCAGACCCAAGTTATTTGGTCCTCAGATTCCTCTCCTGACAGTTAGGTAAATCTCCTTGGCTCTCCTACAAACATTGATTTATTTCTACGACTGCAGTGGCAATAAAATAATTTCAGAATTGCTTTAAGCCTAAGAAATTCAAGTTTAAGATCAGCTGTTTGCATACAATCTTTATGAGCAGTCAGAGGTCTACTGGGAGTCACCACGTAGAGTGATCTCTGAGGTTTTTCTCTCCATTAGCACCTTCCAATGCTGCTCTTTGGTCAAATACAGTTTCTACCTTGATTCTATCTTAGAGGAAATACAGACAATCCTAAGACACTGAGAAAATGGAATATTTTTACAAGCTGAATTTTGATTTTTCTTCTACTCAATGTTCTTTGCTGCCTTAAAAGATCTCAACATAAAGAAGTACTCTTATGAATGATAATAACCACATGTATTTAAAGTTAAGCTAGTGTTTGAACCAGGAGGCACAAAACCACAAATTTTGTTACACTTTCTATAGAGATTACTCTTCCAACAGAAGTTGGAAAATCCAAGGACAAGTACAAAAATTTCCAAGGATAAGTACAACACAGAGCTTTGATACAGGGGCAGTTCCAATCTGCATTCAATATCATATTTTCAAGTCAACTTCTTTTCATATACTGATCTCACATCAGAAAAACAGGTCAGAACTGAGTGAAATTGAATTTACCTAGTGAACAGATTCCAGCTTCAACAGCCCAGGATCTTCTCCAGGTATTTTAGATAGAAAAATATGTAAGTGTTATGTTATGGCAAAGATAAAACCTCAATTTGACATATTTTAGCTGCATAGATCTGGGAAAACAAACATGTTGTTTAGGAAAGTCCCAAATACTGTTCTGGTTCTGTCACCCAGTCACTGCCTCTTTTTTTAATATTGTCCCTAATCCATAAACCAGTTTTCTCATTCTTAGAAAAATGCAAGAGGTGTTATGACAGAATGAATGTACCAACTACAAAGTACTAAATATTAGAGTTCCCCAATAACACTCAAGGCTCACTTCACATAAGCAGTAAAAATTCCCATTCCATATTCCAAACAGAATCCTCCAGATCTGTACAGCTCAAGTCTGGACTAGAAATTTCACATGACCAAGCTGCACTCTGCTGTCTGCCAGTCCATAAAAAACAGAAGAGCCACTTCAGGTCACCACAGAATGGTGCAGGGCTTCTCCTGGTTCCAGGAGAGCTCCCAGGGTTAGGGCCTGTTCTGTTTCAGAGGGAAGCAGAGATATCAGAACAAAAAATCCAGAGGAGCTACTAGAAAAGTGTGGCAACCAGAAAACTGGGATGTATACATATCACTCTGAAACCAGAACTACTGAATCTTTGAGGCTAAAGAATGTAAATTTAGGTTGAAGTGTACCAAACTTCCAGAAAGAAAACAAATTTGAGGCATCTAGAAGAAAGAAAATGCTGTTTTGAAGGACAATTGCCTAGAAAGAAACAATGGTTTCCTGGATTTTCTCCTGAGACTTGCCTGCAGTGCACTCCCCATTCCCAAAAATATTAACAAACAAAATTTATGTCATCTGGGCAATCTAATCTAGAATAATTCAGATTGTAAATAAAATATTTCAATGGAAACATTTTTCCAATATTTCATCTCTACAGCTGACAAAGAACAAAAGGAAGAAATAACTGCGGATATTCCATTTATATTAGCATCACTTCTCAAAATACAAATATGTCCAGCTTCACTGGGCAGCAGGCAGAGTTCTGGTCACATCCTTCTCACCCTTGGGAAAGTGGAACAAGCTTGAGCCGCCACTGAAAGCAATGAGAGTGACTGCTAGGGAAAAACCACTGCAAAGTCTGTGCTATGTCTCTCCCACTATTTTTAACCAAAGATGAATTTAGCATATTTTTTGAAATTTACTTTGACTGATGTCTGATGAGGAAAGTAAACCATACAAAATTAGATTCAACATAAGTTATACCAAATTCAAAGCCAACAAGGATCCTGAAGGAAAAAAAAGAACAATCAGTGCAAATGACTTCTTAAAATATCCCCCACATTGTTTATCACCAGATCAGTAGCCTCCAAACAAAAAATTCAGGCCAATCTCTCTTACGTGTTTTCTTTTCCTCTCTACACAAGCAGAAGAGATGTTCTAGTAAAGGTCATTCAAAACTGTCTTGAAGTGAATCTCTGGTGTGCTAAGAACTGCTGGCTCTCTCACTTTCCACAAATAAAGAGCATGCCTCAGGCTTGGTTTCACCGAAAATGTGTGAAAAGAGCCTTGCAATTGAAGCATGTTAATCATACGACAAACTGAACTCTTAGCATTCTTCAGTGAAATTAGGAGCCACCAGTAAAAGTCCTTGCACCTAAACCTAGTTAAGCTAAGAGCTGTTCCACATCCCAAATTGTCCCAAATGTCACTGTAGGTCTTTACAGTTAGGAATACTCTCAGACTGCCTGGGCACTTAAGTGTTCTATTCACAACATCATCTCTTAAGTTCTGTATAAAAACCTAAATAGCAGCTGTTGCATGGAATGTGTGGGCTTTTGTTTTCAAAATATTTATAGAATTGCCCGTTTTTGAAGCAACTCTGTGTGTGGACATACAACAGTGTGAATCACTGGAGTTTCATCTGTGACCATGATTTTTCCTAACACCCATATCAAATACCAATATCACTTATTTCCATATTGCCTCCCATCAAAATAACTTCCATATTGCGAACAGCAAAGACTCACCGTGAACTCTGGAGATTCATTAGTCCCATCACTGAGCAAAGATATTTCTAAAGCAAAGTAGATCCAAACCACCTTCTAGATGGTCCTTGCCATGACAGAAAACTAATGCTTCTCACTCCTAATGCAAAACCTGTGAGATATCTCTGTCATCTCCATTGTCAGCCACTATGGACAAGTTTCCCATTAGCAGCAGAGATGTTGGCTGGGCTTTATTGACAATTATGGGTTAGATCCATAATTGTCTTAGGAGAGAGAAACTTTAACCAGAAGTAAAATACAGGAGTCACTTCAAAGATGAATGGCCAAAGTAAATGCAAGTACCTATTCCAAAGCCTTAAGGATTTTAAAGGAAAGTGCAAATGCTTTTTTGTTCAAAATAACTGGCCACAAACCATTCTTCTTAAAGAAAAAATAACAAACAAACAAAAACAGTCTAATCAGTAGGCTTTTAATGAGTTTTAACTGATCTCTCTTAATTCAATTGTAAATCTTAATCCATTTTACTGAAAAGGTCTTTGATTGTTATATCCTATCTCTCCCTCTCTATTATTTTCTCTTTATTTGAACTATAAAATACTACTTTTTGGTGTAGGCTTACTGTTCTTTTTAGGACTAGAAGGATTAGAAGTCAGCACTCATAGCTTCTTTAAAAGACAGAAGAAGGAGGAAAAAAAGCTGGTGTCATCTCCACTTAAAATCACTTCCTTTGCCATTACCGCTTTCAGCAATTGTCATTCTTTGTCTTTTGGGGTTTTTTTTTCCTGCAAGAAAAATCAATTGTAATTACATGAGTATGTCTCAATTACCTGTCCTTTTTTTTTTTGGGCTGGAAGTCCTGATCTGATTCATTGACTTCTCTGTCCTAATGTCTTCTTCAATGCCCTACGTCCTAAGTGCCTTACCTTCTTCATACATTTTGTGGCACGTGCTTCATTTTTACTGGTTCATTCAAGACAAAAATTCTTCTAGCAGAGAAATGTGCCAAAAATTAGATGCAAGTGTGTTATTTCATGTTTAAAGGAGCTTGAAGGGAAGATGAACCAAAGAAGAGCAGCAAACACAGAATTTTTACTCAGAGTAAGATCAATATCATTAATACAAGAGCAAAGCTGGCAAAATAAAGGTTCAGGGTGTGTTTCTCAACCTCATCTGACACAGTCACACAGAAGTCCATGGGCTGGAAAATTCAAACACTGCCAATTCCCTGGAGCACAAATCATCAAAAATCCTCTTCTGAGTGAGGAGAAAAGCAATTTGTCACAGCCTTTAAACACATAAATAAATTCAGCTAACAGGAGCAGGAAGTCAGTCATGTGGCTTCATCCATGAATATTTCCTAGGTGAGATCCTGTGACTTGTAACCCAGTTTTTCTTCCAGGATACAGGGTGAGACAGGAGCAATCTTCAGTAACTAAATGCTGACTTATGCCTTCTAATTATTTTGCTGAGAACAAATCAAGTATCTTACACAAAAATAAATTGCAACCTATTATAACAGCTTTTTTTCCTTCTCTTTCTTTATAATTCCTTTCTCAACCTAGACAGTAGTAAAGCATCATGTTTGGGTCAGCCATGAAGTTCACATTACACATTTGAGGCAGATTCTCACTTCTGAATGACCTTATTTCCCTCTCATACTCTATGCCATAAAACAAAGATAAAAAATCACCTGCCGCCACATAATATGTGGATATAGGCCACTGCAATAATTCCACCTATTATTGTCCAAATGAACTGTCATTTCCCCAAAAATTATTTGAGTGTTTCTCACACCAAATAACCAAATCAACAGAAAGTCCTGGAAGGTGTTTTCCTGCATCCAGCCTCTCTTTGCAGACCTAGAATAATTACAGCATGGCCAAAATGCCAAAGCATCCGTGGTTATAATGAAATCCTAAAATAAATGCAAAGGACAGAGAGTGCTAAAGCAGTCAACAATGGACATTTTCTAGGAACTCAGACCATCATTCTCATTCATTCCATTTTTGTGATCTTATGAGTAGGCCTACATATAACAGGAACTGAAATCTGAGCTCAGCAGCACCTTGTGTGCAGGAAAATTATTCTAACTCACTCCATTCTCTTTAGCACCATGTGTCAGGTATTCCCAAATCCCTGTTCATCACAACTATTTGCAACACACAATGCCCGAGAAAGCAAAAATCAGAAGATGACAAGTATAGATAGCCTCATTCCCCACAGAGCAGCATGTTGAGCACCCCATAGTAAATAATGCATTCTTTAGAGAAATCTGATATTTCACATTGTAATTTATTGAGGACTCCACACTGAGGGGGGTTATTCTGCTTACAGCTTACTATTAGTGACCATTTACTTTTGGTGGTGCTGCTGTTAGCATTCCCTGAATTTAAAACTTGAAGACACTTTCCCTTGATACTCACCTGACACTCCTGGCATTCGTCCTGCTCTCAACTCCTCTCTCATGCACCTCACGGCCTTTTCAGACGATTGCATCTTAGCCCAGACTGAAACTGAACAAGGAGCCATGCTTTCCTTCTAATTCCCCTTTCCCCATGCACACATCCTGCTCCTCACGTTCACTCCAAGCTTTTGAGGCTAATACCGTTTCTATCCAGGCAGTACTTTCAGGACAGCAGGAGTAGAGGGCATTTTTTTTCCCCACTCCCCAGGATGCTCCTGCATTAGATGTTGCTTAAGGACTTTTTTTTAATTAATTCAGTTAAAGCAGAGGGTCTGTCCTGTAGGAAAACAGTTCTCACCCTACTCAGTTTGTTGTGAATAGATAAGAGAGCCTAAACTTTTCAGATTAAAAGCCCGTTTGACGTGGCTTGCCTTGATTTAGGAGGACGCTTCAGCGGTGCACAGCTTTGGTCCACACAAACCTATCTTCTCAAATCCTCCGCTGCCTTCCTAAACACGGTCTAGATTTGGGCAGACCTTACCCAGCAGCAGCACAAGCTTTGCTGTAATTCCAGTCTCCACTGGGTGCCACTATTGCACAGCATAATGTGCTTTTGCTGCGGAAGTCAACACCCGGGCAAAACTGACTTTCGACTTGTGCTTCACTCTCCTGAAGTTTTCAGACCATATGTAGAGAATTATCACTTGGTTTTTATGACCTTAAAATGCCACATGATAATCATTTTAGCACAGAAATACGTGGAGGATTTAATTCTTCCTAGATCTCTACAGCTGAAATGCTCTCATGCAAAAGCACTCAGATTCTTTCCTGATTTTGTACTTGAATAAGCCTTTTAGCCCCATGCATGGATCTCTTCCTCCATTCTGACCAATAATCAACTTAACCCTCTATTTTGCCCTATCTTTTTTAATCTCATTGCAGAGGGTTTGGATTAGATGAGCTTCAAAAGTCCCTTCCAGCCCAAACCATTCTCTTGCTGTCTCCATCCAAAGTGCTTTGATGACAGCTTAACTAGCACAAGGGTAAAATCTTACCACAGACCCACAGATACCTTAAAAACACACACTCAGTGCTCTTAAACTGTATGCACATCCCAAGGATGGCAATAACACTTAAAATACATTATCAGCCAACTTTTATTTTAATAGTAATTAAGTAGTAGTTTAATGGAGTGGATTTAATTGCCATTTGATGGCGCATGGTTATCCACATCTTGATAGATATCATTCTGGTGACTCAGCCTGGAATCCAAAAATACTGAAGCTTAATGTTATGAATCGCTTCTGCAAATTCTGGTCAGTCAATTTAATCATCTTTGATCTATTTCACAGTACCCCTGCTCTTGGATTTTGTTTTAGTTCCTTTTCCCGGGCCTCAAATAAGTAACTAAATAAATAACTAAGTAATATTAACTAATGTTAAACTAATAAATAAAAATATTTAAATATATATTTTATCATAATAATATATTCAATAATCTGTATAATTCTATAAATAAATATTACCTAATGAAATACTTTGAGAGCTTACAGAAAACATGCAAAATTCTTCCAGGCAAAATACTGATAGAAGGAGATTTTCATGCCAGCCTTCCATCCTGGAATAATTTATTACCCTACTCAGTTGGCAGAACTGACATAACCACAATTGTTTCAAGTTGCTGGAGATGGGGGAAGCAGTGTCTCAGTGTTTATGAAGTCTACATTTTATAATTTGGTCTTTCCTCTCAACACTCGTATACAGTGACACCAATAAGTACAGAAATGTCTATAGTACCTGTCCTTTGAAAGGATCTCAGCCTTTTCCAGCAGAGATCCAAAATACTTCCTTGAAAATCTGCTATATTATGACACAGGTTTTATTGCAAAGAGATGCTTAAGTGACTGCTCAATATTGGTTGTATCATTACAGAGATGGGCAAAAAAAGAACATGTAAGCAGTAGTCTGGTAGTATAGACTTTTCTAAGGCCTGGAGATACAGCAGGAAGAGGGAAAGAGACTGTACAACAAAGCAAAAATCAGCTTTGCTGAAAAAAGCAAACAGCAGGCAGCTTGAATCTTAGTCTGACCCACAGATTTCCAAAGCCAGCTAAATCACTGAAACCAGCACCTAAATAGATCTGTGGTGCAAGTCTTGAGGCAACAGGGAGGACCAATGCCCAGAAGCCTGGTTGCTCTTGCATTGCTGGAGACTCAAAAGTGGTGTTTGTGGTGAAGGAGAAACAGCAATTCATCTGGTAAGGTAAACTAATAAGTTCAAGAAATTTGCCCAGGGCAGGAAACAGAAGCACTTGCAAAAGAAGATTGAGACAGAGGCAGAATTTCACTGTATTAAAGCAGCCCTGCTCCAGCATTCTCTCAGCATTCCAGCTGCTGTTCATCAGGCACTGCAAACTCTGCAGGAGTGAGCATCACCCACGTAGTTGCCTCTGTTATGCCTACTTATTGAATCATGTCAGAAAAAGCAACAGGACAAAAGATCTACCTGCTCTTTAAACTGGCGTGTGTCGATTAGACAGATGCATGAGGACGTAAAGGAAATGTTACAGATGGAAAGAAGTTCAGGTTTATAAATCAATTTGTGCTATCAAAAACTGGGAAATCCCTGTCTTTCTATTAACAGCTGAGCTAACAATTTCTGGGTAGGAGAGCCCATTCCCACTTCCAGGAATCTAGGATGTGTATGGTTTTTCCCACCTCACCTACAGCTCAGGAAACTGCCTGTGCATAACTACCAGAAACACTTTCCAAAGAGGACTTGTTCTGCCTTCAGCATTTTTCTGGGCAATTGTCAGGGTATCGGAAGGCTTCAACCTCAGCACTGCCTTCCATTTTTACTCATCTGTTAAGGTTTGGTATTTTCTTTTGGTTCAGGTTTCATTTCTTTCCCTTATTTTATAAACCTTAGTTAATCAGGACTCTGGCCAGTAGAGCTGCAGGTTTGTAGACAATAGAATGACCAGGAAATGATGTCATCACATGCAGATCTTTCATGGCTCTTACGGTACATCTTCAAGTGACAAGGTCTCTCCAGTGGCATAGGGCTCAGCTTTGTGGGCACCCAGCTCTGCACTGCCTTCAGTCAGATTGAGGCTGTCACAAACTCTTCTTAGAAGGGGCTTCTTTGAAAATTCAAGATATACATAGAAGATGCATATCTCCTCACAAAATATGGATTACATATGGGAGGTAAGGACATAAAGTCCTGAGGGACGGAGGGAGCACCTTCAGCTGACCTCTTGGCTGTAACTAAGAACAGCAGTGTAGGGACTAGTAAATCTAGTAACAGTTTCAGTGGCATCTACTGTCAGATACCACTGTAGTAATGACATCACAGAATTTCATGGCGCATTTAATAGAAAAAAATCAACTTCTTCAGTGACAGACATTATAGATCCCCTTTTGAGTTTCAACAAATCTTCATGGGATGTATCTAAGAGAGAACTTTGGCTTCCCCTCCAAATCCAGTTTTCTGAAGTGTTCATGCCAGCAATGCCCATTTGTTGCAACCCAGCTAAACCCATTTTTAAACAAAGACAAGAAGACATTTGGACTCTGGCAGAGACATGCAAGTGTCATTATGGAGACACAACAGAAGCTAGAAAGAGGCGTTAGTTACACCAGCAGGCTTAGGATTAGACACAGACTGTTTGTTGGAGGATGCGCTGGCTGGATTGTCACAACCAAAAATTAGTAGTCGACTCCTCAGTGTCCACATGCAGAGCAGTGGTGATTGGGGTCCCTCAGGAGCCCATATGTAGACCAGTACTGTTCAATGTCTTCCTTCAATATTATTTTCTTGAGATTGAAACTAACAATTAGTTTCAAATAAAAATTGGTGAGAGCAAAATAATCTGTCAGTTACACATGAAGTATAAAGGAAGTGCACACATGACCAGTAAGACAGGATTCTCAGTACGAGGACATCATGCCAAAGGCCTTGCAGAAGTCCAGGTAGATGATATCAGTAGATCTTCCCTTGTCCACTAGTGTAGTCACTCCATCCTAGAAACCATTAGGTTGGTCAGGCAGGACTGGGCCTTGGTTTATTTAAGTTATTGTGAAACATTTCCAACACCTTCTTTGTGAGAACAAAGTGACAAAGATGAGTTCCTACAAAAACTGGAAAGACTTCTGTCTTCTTAATTCAACCTGCTGGTGCCATGGGGATTTCTTCTTCACCTCAGCTGAAAATCCTTGTCAGACAAGCATATGAGTATGCCCTGATCCATACAAAAGCTTGCTCATCCATTCCCAGGGACTGCAAATGAACAAACTAAAAGCCCTCAAAAAGGAAAAGCTCGAGACAGTACTGGCAAGGGAAGGAACAGTCAGTGAAAGAGTTATTGTCTGGGAACTCAATGACAAGCAAGAAAGAAAGGTACAGGTCAGGTAAATATACAAGCAACGCTGTTAGATGTTTATCTAACAGGATTATTATCTTTACCAGAAGAGGTTGTTTTTCCAACAGCTCTTTAAGTGTTTTCAAAGATGCTTTCTGAAACATGAAAGTTTTAGTGTAAATCAGGCAGTGTGCCAGACCTAAGTGGTTTCCTGCAAACAAGCCTAAGCAAAAAATTCCCCTTACACTGACACACAAACACATCTTTCCATCATCTGCCATTAATTACCATTGAACCTTTCCTTTTTTTAAGAAATACATGGAGACACCTACACATCATGGGTGAGCTTCAGTTAAGCCACATGCTAACTCTGAGCTCATTACAAACTTGAGGTAAGAAAAATCTCAGGCAATTAACTTCCTTTGGTTTGTTAGGAGCACACGCAAGACACTTCCCCTGAGTAATGCCAGCCCTGATTTAAAATGCACATCACAAGGAAAGGGTACCATGTTTCATCTAATTAGCCAGCTGCATTACACTGGGTTTAGTTTCCTCAGTTTCTTTTTTACAACTACCTCTGTGAAAAGACTCAGCTTCTCTAAGGGCTAGTTTTTGGCCCATGTAGCAGAGTCAGAATATTACCAATGGGAAAACACTGAGTTTTTGTTTCTACAATGTTGTTTGAGGGGTAAAGTTAAACTACTGAGCACTCATTTAAACCAAGCAAATCTACTGGTAGAAAGTTTAATAGTGACCGAGGCTAGAACTGGCCAAAGATGATATTGTAAAATTTTCCTGCATGTATTTTCCCCTTGTTTTGTAAAGTGTTTTCCGACTTTCTTACAGTGATAGGTGCTGGAGAGCAGGAAAGAGAAAAGAGAGTTTGAACCAAGTATTTTGACTGTAATTTTGGCAAACGTTGTGTGAAACCAAACAAAAACTACGAGCAACTGTATAAAATTAAAGTTTGCAAAATATGAACTTGTGAATTTCCCTCTCAATAGAAATATCCAGATCTTTCACATTTTGGGAGCCCTTCCTGGACCTGATTTTTAAAGCTTCCTTAGTATCTGCAGCTAGAAAAGATTCCCAGCTTACACCTGGACTGAATTGTGTCACAGCAGGACTCTCAGAGCCTCCCTGCCTAAGTGTGAACTCTGGGAAGTGCTGTGATGCAAGGGTTTCTTAGCCTCAGGTTGAACTGGAAGAGGGGTAGCAGCACTCATGGGAGTATGAGAATGGCAAAAGTGGTTTTGGAGAAGAGCCAAGTTCTAAGCTGAACATAAGCTGAGGTTTATATATTTTGCTAGTTTGAGCTACTACCAAAAAGCAAACACAAGGAAGTAGTCAAGATGAGAAGTTGATTCAGAATATGGATGCTCTTGTGATGAAAAGATTTTCTGCAGCACTCTCATGTCCTGACTCTCACCCCAAATATGACCAATATCTATTTCCAGACCAAGTAAGCCAGTCACTTCATCTAGCAGCCTCCGTCATGTTACCTTCCTGTATGACTGAGATCTGCTCATTTATGAAAATACAGAGCTATTTGTTTCCAACTGGCATGCCCTAAAGAAAAGAAATATGAATCACCTGCAACCAGGAGAAATAACTCTCTATTTTTGAGAGTTTTGCCCATTCAATACTTCTTTAAGTATAGTTTTAGTAGGAATTCCATAGCTGCAGTTAGATGAATGAAGAAAGGATTTTCTCTGTTTGCTGTTTAGTAATGTGCATCTGAGAATTCAGTCCTTCAAAATTAAATGTGTATTAACATTTTTTTGAAATTGATGTTATGCAAGCAGGAATAGATGAACAAGAAACCATACAGAGCACTAGAAAACTCTAAGAGTGATAGTTAATTCAGGCAGGAAAATAAACATGACAGAAGCATTAAAAGGAAAAATAATTCTGGCAACGAGTCCTCAGGCTCCAGAGGCATTTGAATCCCTGATGTTTTACCAGATCTCTGCAGGAAGGTACCTGCTCTTCTTCCTGCAGAGGCCTCAGAAACCAGTGGGGTTTTAGGTAAGCTCAAGGATCAGCCAAATGAGAAAGGGAAGCTCTGAGCAGCAAACTCTTTGGACTTTTCTAATGAGCCAGAAAAATCATCCACAATACTGAGTCATAAAATCTGCAGCAGGATGGATTGGTTGGATTAGCACAACTTATTTAGCAGAGATTTTAAAGAGCGGACCTATCTAATGTATTTGTCTACTTTTCCAAGCATTTTCGCTCCTATCTCTCCTTTATCATGGCTATAGCTAAGCTATTTAAAAATGCAACCAAAGCACTTTCAGTACATGTTTACATCTGGATACAAATGCAGATATGAGATGCAACAGCTTCCTGCTGAGTGAGGAGAAAAGGATTCTGAAAGTTACTCATCTGTTAGGTCTTTCTGTAAGGCCATCTCTTTCCAGTTTTCTGCCTCTGTCAGGGACAAGGGGAATATTTGAGGTCCAAAATAGCTCTCCGCTTGCACTCTTTTTAAATGCTTCAATTGATTCTCATTAATCTCTGCCTTCAGTTTAGGAGCTGAGTAAGCTGTTTCTTTCATCTTAAAATTAAATTTGCTTGTCAGATTATTATTATTATTATTATTATTAGGTAGGGAAAACCCACCTGTTATTTGATGTGTTGGCTTCTGTTCCTTCAGATGTCATTCATGGATTATTTGCTGCCCTGATCACTGTCATCACTTCAGGTAATACTTTAAATTGTTACAGAAAAATCATCATCTGGTGATTTCCAAATTATTTTTCATTTATGAAATTCTCTTAACATCCTGACTTTTGAAACATAAATCTAGAGCTATTTGGAGTGCTTGAAATAAAATACTTAGCGAAATATAAAATCAATAGATAGCATAAAATACTAACAGAACTGACTGCAAAAACCATGTGTAAATTATATGGGAGCCAAACAAGTGCAGAGCAGTAACCTGGCACCAGTCCAGAGCTTCAAAACGAAGCTGGAAAAAATGGCAATCTCCAGGCACTGCTCCAAGTTGATCTTGCACGTTGAAGCGTACACCTCAATAACCTGGCACAGCCTGAGGACTTTCCTTTTCAGCTTTTAAAATCTATTTCAATGAAATTTATCTTTTAAAAAAAAGAAGAAAAAGAATATCTGTAGAGTCTCTCCTGCATCTCAATTAATAAAATTGAGGTATATAAAAACACAAAGCTGAGGGATAGATTAGAAGAGAAGTTACTCCTCCTTCAGTAACTACCTCTTGAATGGAAACCAAATACCAAAGTAGTCCTCATTCTATCAGCTCTCACTTGCTGAACGCTGCTCTGGAGCCATGAAAAACAGAGCAGTGGCAAGAGTTTCTGCCAGCACATCAGTGATAATACCTGAATGCCACTGCAATGCCTTCTCTTGATCAGGTCTTGCTGAAACATGAAAAAAAAAAATCAATAAAACTGGGCTGCTTTGACTGCTACAAAATTTTTGCAAGTGAACACATTATCAGAGATCCATGCTTAAGCAACATACCACTTTAAGTATAGGAAAACCTCACAAAGCCTAAATCTGTGGGTGATGTGGAAGGACTCACACTAAAGGGAAAGGACTTAAGGTATTCATTATTGGGTTAGAAGACAGCTCATTTTTAATTGGCATACAAATCTATCCATAAATTGTTAACAAATTTATCAAATTACAGATAGATTTGTATGTCAACTCATAGACTGCCTGTTGCACTCCTTTGAAAAGGCAAAGTTTATCAAAAAGGTCTTGTACCTATTTGATTTGACTCTAAAAGTTTTCCTTTGTGCCACAGCACTGTGTTCAGTAGTCAACAAATTAATATTTACTTTGTGAAATTTATTGCCGTCAGAAATCTCAGTCATGAACAGACCAACAGATGTCCATGTCTGCTGGCATTTTTAGCAGGGAGTAGTTCTCTTGTTTTTTAAATTAAATTACTCACATGTGTAAGGCTGAATGCACAGTTCTATGTTTGCAGAATCTGGGCAAGGCCAGATATCTAAATGAGGATCTGCTGACAAAAAGCAGAATCTGTGTCCTCCAAAGCCTAAGGCAGGTATTCACCAGCTCCTCAGTCAAGTCTCACATTGTCCTCCTTCACCAGTATTATCAAAATATTTATCTTTAGTGCTACACTTGCTGGCTCCTTTCTCCCTCTTTTAAAATCTATAATATGATTTAAGTGAAGCAAAGTTTGTAAGAAGAGGTAATATCTTTTATCAGAGCAACTGATACATATCTCTTCAGAGCATCAGGACAACAACAACACAACCACCATAATTTCATTAGTCATTTTGAATTGAAATAATGGCCATGACCTCAGCCAAAGCAGTTTGTGTATACTTTTTTCCTACAGACATCTGGCGATGTACCATAATCCTGCACCAACATGGCTGTCTTTATTCAATTCTACATCTCTTGAACGAGGCATAAAAAAACATCCTTGCTTTCCTTTTTGCACTAAAAAGTGGGTACTACCATAAAGTGAACAAATTTTAATCTGCTGTGTAGCAGGGAGAAGGTTTTCAACAAATCAAACGCTACTTCAGAGATTAGCTCCCAGTTGGTTTTGGGCTTTTTCTTTTGTTGTTGTTGTGAGGTTTCTGGGGGGGAGGGATAGGGGAGTTTTTTAACCTCTTTTCACACTCTTTTTCAATATTCACAAATACATCACTTCAATGACTTCCTTATTTTGCCTTAGAACTGCAGCCTGTTGCATCTAAGATGGTCAGATTCTGCAGTGACCTAAGAAGTCCTGCTACTCTTGCCTAGAAAGGTGCTGAAAGAGTCTACATTGACTAATTACATGTACGTAACTGAGTAATCAGAGGTAAAACTTGAACCACCTAATACATACGAAGCCAGCACTTGAGGAAGGGCAGCTCCTGCACTCTCAGATATGATTTAATGAATCTTGCAGGGGTTTTGACAGAAATATAATTTGCCAAACACAGCACATTTTTCACTGCCAATTAATTAAACAGCCTTACTCAGAAGAAGTGTCCAGTAAATTAAAGAGCTGCAAGCATAGAACTTTACATTATCTAATTGTACCACAAACTCAGCTACTGAAACAGATATGCCTGGTTATCTAAAAGGCTAGGTAAAACCAGCTTAAAAAATGTTGTTCCCCATGTTATTCCTTAAATTTGACTTATATTTCTTTCTCATTGCTCTTCATTCTCACGTGACTTCCACAATTACCCACTGACAGCAGTGAGACACAGTTCCCAGCTCCAGCTATCAGTGTCACCGGCCTTCAGTGTGCTGTGCTCTGTGTGTCAAAAGTTGTCAGAATTATTCTTTAAAAGGTTATCCTTCTCTCCCCAAATTCAGAAACCTCTTTATCCATTCCTGCTTACCATTCGTAACTTCACAAGTATGATTTCAAAGCCTGGCTACAAACAGCTGTGGAAGAGGAGCCAAAACAGTGTTCCAGGATGGAAAGAAGTGCGTTATGCAGACCAGAAGAGTTGATTCTCCAGCCAAAGGGCTGTAAAAGCAATGCATCACTTGAATCCTATCCACCTAAATCATTTCTCATGTCTTTAGCACACAAGCCAGCGCTCTGTGTTTTCAAGCATGCACAGAGTAAGTTTCCAGGCTCTCCCCAACCATGAAGCTTCACAAGTTTCTCCTGTAAACAAGTACTGCTTTAGGGAACATAAAAGAATGGTATTCGCCTTTAGGAAACAGCATTAAGAATGTGTTTGCCAACATGACCCATGAAAAATTCAGACAGGGTTGTAACACTGCATGTTACCTGTTTTTGTGGTAAAGAGACAAGAGAAGGGCTTCTTAACAACTTGACACCTTCTAATGGCTTCTAAGAATCCTGTATTCTGTTATTAATCAGCATTGTCGTGTCCCACTCAGGAAACAGAATAACATGAAATTTGACTCTCCATGAATTAAAACTAAATTTTGAAAACTATGCCCTTTTTGAACATATTTTTCTTTTATAAAAAAATTAATCATTTGAGTTCTTGAATTCAACTCATTTTAGAATAAAATAACTGTGCTATTTTTTTCATCTTATAGGCTATATAATCTCTTGTTTTGAAACTACTAAAATAGGCCATGAGAATTTTTCATCTAAGAAACAAACTTTAACACAAAGCTCTTCTCTGAGGAGTGAGAAAGGCTAACAGGCTGAGGCAGACCTCTGTGCTGAGATTTTCTCATTCCTGGAAGTCCTCCGAATCTACCACTACTTGCCATAATAAAAATCAACATTTCACTGCTTCTAAGGAAGCTGCACACTACTATTGCACTTCTTAACAGAAGCAAACAACCTGCAGATATGCTTTTAAATCTAGCAGCCTACAGGTTTCTCCTATCTAAACTGGCAATCTCACATACCTTTTCCAGAAGACTATTATTAATAATATCCCTTGACATTTTTCATTTGGAATAATGAAATATGAAGACAACTATATAGTTCTGTTAAATCAGGAAAACTTTCCATGTCTTGCATTGAACAAAGTTATTTCCACTGTACACCAGGTTCTATGAAAATTAAAACATTCATGATTGTGGAGCATTCCCATGCTGTGACAATGAAATCCATGGGCCACCAGCTAACTTTTGCATTCAGTCTTTGAATTAGTGACTTTACCTTCATACCATCCAAGCTCTCATAATCAAAACCCTCTCCATAATTCATAGAACGGTTTGGGTTGGAAGAGATCTGAAAGATCATCGACTTCCAACATCTTCCACTAGACCAGGCTGCTCAAAGCCTCATCCAATCCGGCCTTGAACACTTCCAGGGATGGGACATTCAATGATGCCTTAGGTTTTGACTTTTATATTTTTCAAATCCTGTACTGCCTAGTGTGAAACCCTGAAGTTTCTTGTGGCCTGTTTACTACTGTTCTCCCATGCTTTTTACACATGACAAAGCCTCTCTAGGTTTGCTCCTCAAGGACATCTTGATTGTCCCAGGCCCCAAAATGTGTAAACCAAAAGCCTTTGAAGAGGAGGGGCAAACTTGGGGTAGTTACGTCATTAACTAAAGTTATAATTGGAGAATTAACCCTGATATGCAAACGGACCAAACTCATAAAAGTGTGAAGAACCCACGACTTGGGGTCCATCTTGGGTAGAGCCCCTTGAAGGCTTTACACTCTCACAGTGTACCTTTGAAGGCCCTTCAAAAAAATACCTACTTTTATTCTCTTATTCTTGCTTAGCCTCTGTTTTCAGACAGCCACTTGCAGGCATCACCACAACTTCTCTGGGAAACCTGTCCCAGTGCTTCACCACCTTCACAGCGAGGAATTTCTTCCTAATAAGGACTTCTCACTTCTGTCTCACCCTACGGTTACATGAACTTCAGTGGTTTTAGGCGCTGAGATTTCACCTGAAGAAAAATTACTCCATGATTTTAACTGAGGTTAATGTTTGAAACTGAAAGTTCAAAGTGGTTAGAGCTGAATTAAGTAATCAACACACATTCACCCAAAAACTATGAGTAAGTTGTAGGAGAAGGTTCCGTAAAATACATTTTACTTAATTCCCCAGAAAAGCTTGTTTTTTCAGCTGTATCACGGACCGACTACATTCCCATCATGCAGAAATTATCACTGTGTAGAAGAATATGCCTATTCTAAGACTCAGACTAGGTTCACAGTGAGTAATAGATTTTTAGGTGACTCATGTTTAAAAAGTCTTGGAAAAATTCATATAGTTCCCCAGCCACAAAAAAATGCATACTTCATACTTTCTTTACGTTTTTCTTCTGGAGGTAATTTGATTTAGTGTGCTTTAAATGAAGGATTCAAAGTAATTTGTAATCTATTCCTGGGCAATTTTACTTAAAGCACAGTGATAAAAGCTGTGTCATTTGTTAAAAAGTTTTTACTAATGAAAGTAACAGCTGTTGTCACCCGTGTCTCTAGATTATCTCCTCTTAATGAGTTGATTGCAACTGTCTTCCTTTCTGGAGTAGTTTAAATAATATAAGTAACCATACTCTGCACACTGTTAGAATTTAGGCAGCTGACTCTTTCTATAATCATCATGGTTTTGTGGCAGCTGACCCTCGATCTAGGTCCCACCTAAGCTGCATTTTTTAATGTGATAACATTTCACATGCACAGTAAAAAATTGCAGTACATTGTACTGTTTGCTATTTATTTCTGAACCAGCTCTGCAGTTCTTTTATTGCAGCAGGAAGTTTATTGCCACAGAAGCTTCTGTGAAAAGCCACACAAATGAGCTTCAGTAGGGCAAAAATTGGAAAGCCATGCCTTTTAGCACCACCACCACCAGATTTTGTGCAGACAGCCCTGAAGCAGAGAAACTGCTACGGTTTTCAGACTTTATTGAGACTGTATGTTAGTAAAGGTATAGGAGACACTTTGTTCAGAGAGCTCTGCAAAACAAGGACCTAATGCAGCCTCAGAGGGGTCAGGGCTGAAGAGTTGGTTTAGGGGAAAAAATGTCAATTCAAACACAAAACCCATCTCCAGGCAAGGCTGCTCCATGTTCAAGACCATATCTGTTAGATTTTATGTTGATAATGAAAGCATTATTTGAAGTACAGTTATTCCTAATTCAGATTGCAGCATATACATCACCAAGATCACAATTTTTACTTTTTACTTTTTTGAACATTAAGTGTACTAAATACACACAATAACCTCTCCCAACACTGTGCCTCCAACAGTCCTTCCTACATTAAGGTGAATTAAGTTTGCAAAGCTCATTCACAAAGGTTCAGATAGTCTTCTCTCCAGAACCCTTAACAAATCTTGAGAACCAATCTCCCACTAAATCATTGTATTTCTGTCCTAAACCTCAGGCAGGACACACCACCAGGTCTGTCTGCATGTGCAGCACTAACATTGTTCTTCAGTTTCAGTCAAGTTCAGCTCCCACAAACTTCTTCCAGTTCTGGGTTTAGGGATTTTATCTATTTTCTCTATTTCAAACTACCTGTATTACTTATCGTCTCTGTATAAACTCTGGAATGCCCAGATCAAGAATAACCATCTTTTCTGGTGCAGTGAGTTTTCCCCTAAAAACTTTGCATGCTCGAGTGCCACAAGACACAGATGACAAAGTTCTCTTGGGTACACGGACAAACAGCTATAGGAATAATATGTTCTGATTGCTTTTCCAGGGTCTCTCCACTCCACTCTGAAGTGGGACTGGTCGGGAAGCTGAGACCAAATAATGATCTAAAACCCGCTGGTGTCACAGTGGATTACAAAATTAAAGTGTATAGAACAACCAGACATCCACAAGCAGCTTGAAGCACCAAAATTACCACTTGCTGAGCACAGCTTACAGAGAACATTTATTTTTGAGGTCCTCAGGCACAAAATGAGACTATTTCTTCACCATTTTTCTACTTTAATTGCCTAATTTGTTACTCTTGAGTTCCTGGAGCTCTGCACTTCAATGTACAACAAAGTAAGAGTACCAGTATATTATCAAAATTCAGTAAAGTACTTGCAAGTGAAATAATTGTTCCAACCTCACATTTTAACCAACTGATTTTACATCATTGTACACAGAGCCAACTAGATTCACCTAAAAGAGGAAAAGCTAATCATTGCAACAACTACCTTATCACTGCAATTATAGCAAAGACCACCTTGTTTATCAAGATGATAAGAAAGTTGATAATGGCTTTTTCCAGTGTGATATATCTATGTGTGACTGGGAAGAACAAGATTTTTTTTTTTTAATGGAAACAAATACTTTTTATTAAAATAGGCAATTTCTACGTCTTTAGAAATGAGCACTAAATTGGCAAGGTCAAAGAGCACTGGATAAATAAACAATATTCCTGGCGTCTTTAGTAATTAAGCCCTGCAATTACTGCAGAAAGTGTACCACCCCTTTTAGTTCACCTCTCTGATAAGCGTTTCATAACAAATTATAGCTCTTGCTGCTTTCTTTTAAGTGGTCTTTTAAACACTGCAATGGCTGTGCAATCTAATTGAAAAATATAGGGAGAAGGGCTTGCACAGGTTTTTGTTTGCTTGTTTGTTTTAATCTTGATTTGCCTAATCTGAATTGCTTGGTGGCCAAGTTGGGTTTTTTTAATGAAGTCTGTCATTAAAAACGAAGTTCAAATTGCACTGATATTTTAATGCACTAGGTGGCATAATGATATGAATATTAGAGAAATTAAATGATTCACCAACATCCAGATACTTAGTTGGATAAATGAAGCCACCCTTTCTGCAAGATAAGAAGCGTTATAACTTTTGTCATTATGGGATTGCCAATATTTTTACCTCTTTTTTGTCTTCTTTGAAAGAGTGCTTCAAATTTTGAAAGAAAAAAACTATTCCTATTTAAAGAAGATGATTTAAGAACTGTAAGTCCTTGAAGGCAGGGATTTCAGTTAAAAAATCCTTTAAACCCTACTCCAATCCTGATTGTGATCAAGTTTAGCTGGAGCAATTTTACTTGTGGCCAACATTAAAGCAGATCAAAGAAACCTGAGCTTGAGAGTGTTCACTTTTCTGGGATTCCTGTTCCATCAGCTTTGATATGGGCCGCGTTAAACACGTTGACGCTGCCAGGAATTGGACCAGGTGACTTGAATCAATCTTTTTCATTTCTAACTCTATTAACTCCACCATTATAGTGGACATAATGAAAGATCCTTTTAGACTGATTCTGGTGTCAGTCTGAACCAGCGTTATGTCAAAAAAAATTTAAGTCATCTTCATTTACTGTAAACTCAGAGACTTGATTTTGCTGCAGGTGTTCTGTCACACTTTGCTTGAATTCGGGGCAGTAAATTACAAGACACGTCAATGTAAAGAGGCAGTGAAATCATTTATCATTAACTTGAAGAGGCCATTATTCAGCTGGGGAAGATGACTGTTTTATGAAATACAAAGGATGAGATCATGATTTAGTGACCAGAAGTGTTGGTTTTCCAAAACACAGCAGAATGCAGCGAATGTGAGAAAGGAAAGGAGCCTAAGAAATTGATATAATTTTATCTGGATAATGTTTTGATGTTGGCCATCACAGTTAAAAGTGGCTTTTACGAAGGCTGCTGCTGATTAGCAGACACTTTTTTTGACTGACTAATGACCATATCTGTCCCACTTCTTTCTGTGCAACTACAACTCTCACAAGCTGCAGCACTGCCACTAGCAGGAGCCCTATCAGAGCATCAGGAAAGGATTTAAAGAGGTATAAAGCCTTCTGTCTTTCAAAGGTGATTTGAAACAGTGGAGTTTCTAAACAAACACTTTAGAGTCCAGAAATTATAATTTCTCTAGTTTGTTCTCCTTTTTTGATGTAGTTAGTAACATGCGTATGTGTTTTATGAAATTATCCCCACTTAGAAGGCTTATTTGTGCAAGGATAATAGGATAATGCTCTTGCTGGGACTAATTTTGTGAAGACTGAAGATGTGTTCAGCATTGAAAAGGTGAGCATAGTATGGCACATGGTATCAAACACCACCAAATTCTCAATTTCTGGAAGAGACTAAAGACAGGGCTTCTCTATTTATGACACAGTCAGTAAAGAATCCCAAAGTGCCTACCTTTTCCAGCTGGTGCATCCCTTCCTCTACGCAGCAAATTGACGCCAGCGTTCTCAGGGTCTGGGGATAAAGGCACCTGAAACTATCCTGGCGACAGATCTTAAAGAGAGCAACGACACCTCCTTCCTGTAGGGGAAAAACAGAAATCAGGGAAGTAGGACTGGAGGTTTCCCTAGTACTTAACCAAGATTGGGATGGTGGGTGGATTCCTTTAGTAGTTTATCCAAAATAGCTATAGTAACAACACCAACACAGAGGATGTTAAGCTCACACAGAGAATTCAAGTGGATTAATGCTTGTACACTAAGTGATGAAAAAGTAATACAACCTCAGTGGGAGGTGTGCTTAAGTGATTGACTTCTACCAATTACAAGCTCCATTTAAATTAAACCTGACATTCCTGCAAAAATTTCAAAGAATCATCAATAGGTGGCAATTAGAGTGACATTTAAGTGATCTTTCAGCCGTATTCTGTTAGTATAAAATAGATTTTTACTATCATATATTTCCCACTGCTCTAAATTTCTGAGCTCTGTGCAATATTTACTTAATGCTAAAATTATGAACAAGAAGGTCATACGGTTGAAGACTTACTGAAAATAAGGTGGAAATAGGTGTCAAATTCTGAACAGATACAATCCATATCTTCATCCTCTAATAAATAAACTTTGCATTCCTAAAAGGTTTTCGTTAAATACAAAAATAGTGACAAAGACTTGAGTACATATTGGAGTAGCCTATTCTTAATTAATTTTCAACACAGCTTGTGAACATATGTTTTAGCAAATTGCATATAACAAATTGAAATATATAAGTAAATGCCAACAATTGTTGCACTTTGTGTGGTGGGATTTTTTTAAATTATTTTTCATTTCAAAATGTTGTGCTATCAGGTAAACTACATATGTCTTATACGATGTAAAAGCAGACACATGATGAAGAGGAAAGCATTTAAATTATTGGTGATGGATGAAAGTTCTCAGACGAAAGTATTCAGATTAGAGCAGTAAAATAAAAATAGTTGAAATCATGGACCAGGTGAAAAGTGCAGCTTTTTTTGAAGCTTTTTTTCCATAGATTCTGTTTAAAAATATTTTTAGATTCACAGAAATCATCTATTTTTTCCTCAAGCATTATTTGAAGGCTTAACAGGTTGTACTGACTTAAAACCGCTGGGCTACAATTCAGACTACTCATTTCCAGATTTCTATATTTCTGTACCAGGTCTGCTTGAATACAATAGAGAATAATAGAGGAAGCAAAACCCTCTGTTCAGTCTAGCAAAAAATTTACACCAAGTCATATAGAATTAGACAAAGTTAACTCTTCAACATATTTTCCAGACAGAAGTTTTATATCAAGTCTTTGCACAAGTATATGGCATTTCTGTGGCATCAGTGAAAACAATAGGCTCACTGAAGTTTGTCAGGAGTAAAACTTATTTCTGGAATTGTGAATGTTCACATGTCTGTTACTTTACGTCTAGTACTTCTATATACAGCCTAATGCAGAAAGATATTTCTGAGCCTTTAAATTAAAAAAAGAGGCAGTACACTAGCAAAAAAGTTTCAGTCATGTTTTTCCTGCCACAAAAGGATACTGATATTTAACCCAAGCAGTAATTAAGTTGTCTATCAAAAATATAGGGAAAAGATGTTGCATTGTTCTTCCCAAGACAAAGGTAACAGGTTTGTTGGTTTGTTTCTTTTAATTTCATTATCAATTTGAATTTTCCCACAGTTCAGAGGAATCAGAGATGATCTAATCCTCTGCTTTAGCCATAATAAGCAGAACTTTGTGGACAAATCTAGTAATGCTCAAGTGATGTTGGCACATTTGCTTTTGCTTCAAGCCTTCTCTATGCCAAGTGAGTGCCCTGATTTTGCCTCTGATGGACAGGAAGTGATTTATCACCACATTTGTCAAGACGATATCTGTACTCTTTATTTTGTGCCTCGTGTACCCTTACTAAGCTGTAAAATATTGACCATGGGTAATGAACTGAGAGATCTGTAAATGAAATATTGGACAGGTGGAAAATACTGAGCCTCATTCCATGGCTTATCAAAAACCAGTTCCCCCACTGGGATCAGAGCATTTCTCGGAATTTATTCACCTTTTTCAAGATTCATCCCCTGTATCTTTTGCAATGATGCCAAAGCATTCCATCTGACCTAAATCGGTCAAGTGGGTAAACATTCAGAGGAAGAGCAGGACACTTGCTTTGATACTTAGTGACCTACTTCTCTCCTATATTGCATTAACAGGAGTTCAATTCTGTGGGATGCTGTTCAGAAGGGGTAGGTGTAGGTAATGAAATCACCTGAAACACAATCAACAAAATTATGTGAGCTGAGTGAAAAAAGAGAGGAAGCAAAAGGCATCTAATTCTGAGGTGGGATATTTTGCAGTTTCAGACCGAAATGACACAAAACACAGTAAATTCCCATCAAGGCTTCGACAGCACTTATAATTATTTTGATCGATGATCTCTAAAGAGATCTTCATTGTAAATACTTGTTAGAAAAGGAATTGGCATATCAAGAGGGTAAGGCAAGATTCATTAGAATCTTCTCAGAGTAAGTGATCTGCTACACAGGAATAAGGAACTCCAATAGTCCCAAAGGGGGTGTTATGAAGGTAAGAATATCTTCACTTTTGTATCTTTCTCTTTTGCAAGCTTATTATCACAGCACTCTGTTCAATACAGTTGGTATTGGATTCTATCATCAGTATAATGGATTTTTTAAAAAATACTATTTTCTTTATCACTCTATGACCTATTTATTGTAACTCAGGAACAGATTTTTACCAATTCTTCTGGTTGTTACACATCCAAATCTATTTATAGCCCTTTTCCTCCAAGTAATGCTAATTTTCTTATCTTGTCCGTGCTACTATTCTTTTCCGTTTGAGACCTTCGGTTTTATGTCTCTGACAGCTAGTGAGAACTAGCATTGGCTGCCAGGATGAGTCAGCAACATGATTTTTTCACAGCAGATTACAAAGTTACATGCTAAAAAAGAAAGTGTCAAAGAATGCCTGTAGGTGGAATAAAATTACAGGTGATGCTTCAACATGGAGAGGAGCGTTTCATAGCCTTTCTTAATTTCTGTAAAATATTAGCAGGGGACAGGGGAGAAGGAGAGAGAAGACTGAAACCCTTAACAAAATGTAAAATGAGAGACCAGCTCCTGTAGTATTGTAGCTTTGCAACACTATCATGGGGGGGGTTTTTTGCACATCCAAGATATTGATGTGCTCTAGAGTTGCAATTTATAGTTTGGGACAGGAAAAAAACTAACAGCAGTGTTCCACAAGATCACACTTTGTCGTATAGAGTAAGGCTTCAAGGTTACATGAACAAATTTGTTGAGTTTTGCTTTCACAGTAAACAAATATTCAACATCTCTGGCTAGTTTTAAGAATACTACTACAGCTCTCAAGGGAATTACAGATTCTGTAAAAGATACTGAGATCTTCACATGACTTCAATCCTTTTTCACCCTCATAATGACTGAGAATAATTATAGATTTTATAGATTTTGGTTTAGGTTTGTTTTTTTTTCAAATCACCCTCAATTTTTACTGTCATAGCTAACTAAAGCCAGTGCCCCTCTCTTCCTTTCTGCTTCAGAGATTGTGATGCCTGTCACAAATGAAACTTGAATTACAGCACAAACAGCATTTATGTGTTATTTGGTCAAAAACTGGAAATGCCAAAAAGCCTTCAAACCATAAATAAAAGCAAACTTTATTCATACTGGGAGCTTTTGGAAAGGTGCAAGTTAACCTCCAAAGCAAGCAAATCTCAGTGCTATCAAGTTTCTTTGTCAGAACAGAGCTGTGTACCCATTTGACCAATCTGAGATTCTGGTCTGTTGCAATTCCTCTGTCCCCTTGGTCACAGATGCAGGAAACTGAGGCAAACAGAGGGTGAAGGATAATGGTCAGTGTGGACAAATGCATTTCCCAGTGTACAGGGCAGACAGAGGCACGGGACAGGTGATGCAATCACCGCTGTAATTTGGCAGCCAAACACCATTTAGAGTTCTTTGCATAAGGGAATGCATTTCCTCAGTTGTAAACCTGTGACATGCCCAGGTTTTAGCAATACATTAGTTTAGTGATTTATGAAAGGTCAGACTTCACTTCTGCTAGATTAAACTGTTATGGAAGTCGTAAAAGTATAAAAAGCCCAAGACCAATTTTCTTTAATTTGTTAGTTCTGCACTTCCTCAATACTCAACATTTCAACATTGTTTTCGGGTACCACTGAGTGGAGCTCAAATACCAATTTAGAAAAAAACTGAACCTCCCAGGTTGTTGCCAGAATCCACTATAGGTTTCTGAGTCTGCCTCATTCTCAGCCTTCAGAGCAGAGGAGTACATTTTGTGGTGTAAATCTCCATCTAAAGGCACATCAGAAGTAATTAAATGCTGCTGTCTAACCCTATCTCTGAGTAGGACAAGGAACTGGCACAGCACTCCACAAGTAGAAACTGGGGGAGGGAGGCTTTCCTTTTTCTTCATGCCCTGTTGGTTGTGCTTATCCCATCCTCATCAAGACACCATGTCCCACCTTTCTCACTTTTTCAAGATCCAAGTGTCCCCAAAGGTGCAAACTCTGCAGGGATTTCCAGTATCACAGATCTTGGCAGAATGACTCATTTATACCAAAAGTTAGCACCAAGTACTCAGCAAATGAGAACACACATTGACAGAAGTAACTGCAGTGATGGTCTTTTGTTAAAACATAATAATGAGTGCAAAGTATTTCTAAATTTGCATCTTTAATAATATCTCTAAACCCGCCCCTCC
>VZRV01005009.1:0-54483 GCA_013398115.1 Falcunculus frontatus | reverse complement strand
AAGAGGTCTTGCTGTTTCTCTGCACAGTCTGCCACAGCCATGGCCAATTATAAAGTTTCTCCATTTATATGGCTGGTATTGAAAAAGTACTATCAGGAGAGACACTAAAGTTCCCAAAATTATGAAGGGAGTGATAATACCTCAGCTGGCACAAAGACAACTGTGACTGAAGCAATGCTGAGAAGCCTGTTGGAGCTGACAATCCTACTGAAGCTGCTTGCACAGGTACTGGGCTTTATCAGATTAAAGACTGGTGGGATGTGATCCTCTTTAGAAAAAAAACCTCTAATACAATAGTCATGGTGGTAAATCATGTAGAGTAAGACTCGCAAAAGCACCACAAGAAGAGAAAAAAGTAGTTTCTCAGAGTACATTTTGTTGCTCTTCAGTAAAATTACTTTCTTGTGTGGCTGGTTTGCTTTGGATTACTCCATAGATCCCTTACCTTGGCTATGATGCGGCAGAGGTGAGCACCTTCCTGGGCAAGGCTGAATAAACTGCTGATGGCCGACTCCGTGACGTACAGACTGCCCGAGAGCTCTATCTGCCTCAGCAGGTTCTGGGGGATGCAGGATAAAAAACTTGGAGTCAGACTGATAACACACATTTGTCACTGCATTTGAGTAGACGTAACCAAAGATAGTGATACTTAAAAATAAATATTAATAGAGAAAGACAACAGGTACATGTGTGAGAACTTTCAGCATGGAGCTCTTCACCTATTTAGTAAATTGTTGTTGCTTTTGGCCTGGGATTGAACCAGAATTTTCAGAAGGCAGCTAATTTAGTTAGTGTAGAAGCTGAATCACATGGTGATACAAGATTTCCACCTTATTTATAAGGAATATTGCTACACCCTTTCTTACACTACCTTCTAAGGCTCTGGGTTCATCACTGCTCTTAGTCAAAACATCACTGACAAGCAGACATTCTTATAAAGAAACATAGTTTATTTCTCCAATGTATGAAATAGATTAAATATTTTCATCTTTGTAAATAATTATCTTGCTTTTGCATTTGTGTCATTGCAGCTTTAGAGAAGCACAGCTGTGAGAAGAACATAAGGTCTGTTTCATTTTATGTTTCTGAAAAAAGAAATAGAATCATTAGAAGAATTAATTCTGTTTCCTAGGAGGAGGAAGGTAAGCATTTTTGTATTTAATCCAACTTCGAAAAAGTGGAAGGAAATATCCCATATTTTACACTGTTATTTATACAAAATTCAATTACCTTCCTTTAAGAGGCTCTGTTCTTCCATCTTTAGCACTACAAAAACATTCCATAAAAGATATAGCTTGAGTTCACATTTTGATATGAACCTATCCTGAATTAAATCCTGATACACCGATTAGAAAAAAAGCTCTTTACACAATTGAAGCTGAAACCTCTCACATAGACACTTAGTCTGCTTCAGAGCAGAAAACTATCCCCAGCCAATGTGTTTTTACAGCAGAAGTGGGCACATAGCCTGACTGAATGGCTCAGAAAACTCTTCATAAAATTGTTTTTATTAACGAGTTCTAATCCAAGTCCTTCAGCCGCACAAATACACACAAGATGATACGGAGTCAATAATTCCACTCCCTTAAAAGAAAAATGAAGTAGGATTTCAGGTGTATCAGTAGGTGCCAAGATGCCCAAAGGCAGAAATATCAGCGGTGAAGAACTGCTCTTCAGACTGAAAAGAATAAGCATCTTAACAATGGCAACATACTCACTGATTTTGAAATATGGAAAATTATTTACACACTTCAACTCATACATTTCATGTAGTTCTCATAAATCCTACCTGAAGAGCATTAGCAGGTAGCTTGTTAGTTTGACTGTAATTCTAAAAATGTATTTGGGATATTCTCACCTCCTGGTAATAACCATTTAAAACTAGAAGGGATGTTTCTGAAACAGCCGCAACTTTCTTTGTCATCTTAACAGATCAGAGTATGTTAGACTTTAACCAATACCGTGCATTAATTTTGTTTTGGCACTGTAATAAGTGCTATTTAACTATTTGTGTACGTTAAACCTCTCCTCTTTTTCTGCAGGGACAACACAAAATTTCAGCATAACATCACCTCTAAAACACGGACAAATTAGTTGAGCAGAATTACATTTGAGGTTTTTATATGTGAGGAAGACTAGAGTACGCAAAGGGATTTCTACTGAGAAAGAAAGAAAACAGTGCAAGTCAAGATAGCTTGGCTGGACTTGCAAGTTGCTACTATTTCAATAATGATCTAATGGAAAAAAAATTAATGCATTTGCAGCCTCAGAGAAATTACTCGGTGAATTTCACAGAATCACAGAATGAGTGAGGCTGCAAGGGACAACCAGAAGTCATCATTTAGATGCCTTGCAAAAAAGAGACATCAGGAAAGGTACGTAACATGGTGAGCCACAAGATCATTTTGTTTGGGATTTGAGGTTATTGGAGAATTTGAGAAGAACACCTAAATCTCATTGCAACATGTTTGAGTTACTGATCATAAGTTTGCTGAAAATTGAGAGCTGTAATTCTAATCCTTCTCTTAATCATAGAATTATAGAATGGCTTGTGTTGGAAGGAGCCTCTAAAATCGTCTAGTTGCCATCTCCCTGCCATTAGCAGGGACAACTTCCACAAGATCAGGTTGCTCAGAAGGCCCATCCAACCTGGTCTTGGATCCTTAATGGATCATTACCCTCAAGATTCAGCAATTTTGGAAGAACTTTTTGGTTTGGTTGGGTTTTGTTTTTTTTTTTACTGTAAACTAACCTGTGCCTCATGTGTTAAAACCAGCTCTATCAACTGGCCAAAATACTGGGCAACAGTAGTGAGTGTTTCATTAACACAAGATTTCATGGACCTCAGTATCTCTTCATCTTCGGTCTGTAAGCACCTGAAAAGAAAGAGAAAGGGATGAAGGAAGAAAGGATGCAACAGACCCAACTGTCAGAGGTGAGGACTGTGTAAATCACAGGATATAATGGGAATTCAGCTGTTCACAAGGACATTGTCTTTGTACCATTAGCATCATTCCAGACTTTAACCAAAGCTTCGTCTACACATGGTAAATACACCATAAAGGGATAGCAGTGGACACTACTGAATAATTTTGGCATCACAATTTACCTCACAGACTGCAGGCCAAATTTTGCAGCAGATGCCGTGTGTTTATACAGTGTAACACTGCTCTTTTCCTCTTATGCTGAGCTCCAATCCCTCTTGGATGCCTGCAGCTATGCATATCCACCCATCTTTCATGGTCAATGAAGGGCTTTCAGGAATTTTCATGTCTTTACCTTCTTTGCCATAGTTTAATGATAGCAGGATAAGGATGAAGAAAGAAATATGTGTCCAGACGAGTTAAACAGCACAATCAAAAATAAAATTCGGCCCTCTATACAGAGAGATACTCAAAGCATCTTTACAGAGTTGGTATAGTTATCCTGCAACCAGTGATGTTTGGCTATAATTGAAGAAATGAGATAAAGATGGAAAACTTCATACAATTCAAATAAAATAACTAATACTTCCTCACAGAAATGCATTCGAGTTTTCAAAACATATTCCACCCAGGCAGGCCACTGTAATGGAAGATACAGTTTGGGTGATCAGCCTCTCTATCTGCACACAGGTCATCTTTTCAGCTTTACCTGTCTGTCAGCCACCTATATCAATTTTTTGTCAAAAAGACAAGAAGGGAGAAGGTTGATTTGGGGCAGATATTTTGAGATTGGAGCTCATTATTGAATCAGTGTGTCTCACAGTAGAATATAAAACTAAATTCTGAGTTGTGCGGTTTTGGCAAAAAGCAATAGTGCTCCAAAAAAAAGTTATTTCCTGGTAAGTAGATGGTGTCTTTTTCTCTGATGATATCCCCAAAACAGAATGACTTGCACAACGTTTAAAGTAAATCAAAAAAGAGTGATTAAACTGTGCTGGAGGAAACGGGTCACTTACATTAGAAAGTGGAACTATCGTGAGAAGAATTACAGAGATTTTTATTTTCCAGTCACAACATTCCAGAGTGCAGGGAGATGAGTAAACCTACTACTACAGTTTAAAGGAATGTGTATTTACTCTGGTTTGATTTACAATACATGGATCTGTTCATACAGGAACATGCAGTACAACAGTCTCACAACCCAAGTTTTCACACCAGCTGAAATCTTGACTCCTCAGAACTAAAAGGGAACTTTGTCACTGATATCAGTAGAGCCAGATTTTCTCTCTTGATGCAAGCGTATTTTTCAGGACTTTTAGGCATGCAGCTTTGCATGTCTGTCAGGCTCTTTGTGCAACAGCAGATCCCACCTTTCATTAGGATGCAGTTTAGGTAAAAGCGACTCACTTCACCCACCGGAGATTAACATTAGGAACATTGCAGAGCTACAGGGGCCTAGTTCAAACAATTCAGGGTGCTCATGGATTTGTGCTTCCCATTAGAAGTTCTACTACATAATAAAACAGCAAAATTAATATTTCAACTACAAAATTTAAGTTACCTTTCTGTGAATGCTGTAAATTCTGAACACTTGTCTATTAAAAGTTTTTCAAGCTGCAGAGAGAGAAAGTGATTTTAAAGTTACATCCATACACACAATTGCCTTAAAAAAATAAGTAATGCTTCTTTGTTAATTGAAAACTCTCCCAAAAGATAATATTTCATAAGAAAATCCTTCATCTACTTTTCTGTATCAAAGAGGTAGAGATAAAAATGAGGTCAATAAAAAAGTAGCACTTTCTACATTGTAAATGCAAAGGAACTCACAGATTGGGTGTCAAAATGCTTTAGTCCTGCAGTCCTCAAAAGTTCTTTAAATGCAATTTGACAACATTATTAACATTCAGAATCAAGCCCATGATAAAATAGGATCCCAAATAAGTCAAGAATATTTCCACTGCTGAAATGGTGTGGGAAAGTCTTAAACAAGGGACCAGTATCAGTATGTAAGGACTTCTTACAGATTGTTTAAAGCAAGTTCTAATTATTACAATGAAGTAAAAATTCAAAAAGCGAGAGAGACGTGCCATCAAGGCATCTTCTCACCTGGTGCATTTCTTCTGCAGAACTCCTGGTGAAGGTGTTGTACTCGTTTATCATGGAGCGCACGTGGCAGTTGACTCTCACTGTCATGCTGTGGACCCTCTGCCATCTGTTCTTCTCCAGCTTCTGAGCAATCCTGGTCAATTCTGTGCTTATGATCCAAGCTCTCTTTAGCAGAAGCTGCAAGTTATCACAAGTGCTGTACTGTGAGGAAAGGATGAGTTCATTTTGTTCATCCTTCTCAACGCTGATGGGCTTGGACTGGAGAATGCACATACATTCACAGTCTGTCATCAACTTCAGGTCCTCCATCCATCGCTGAACGGAGTCCACCTGGATTAAGTGCATACTGGAAGGCAGAGAAAGAGAGGGAAGAATGAGGTAAAGCAAAAGAAACTTAGAATAACCACCAGCAGCACCATACAGCTGCACCCACCACGAGGTTGCAATTGACTGACAAAAGGAAATAACTGAACAAACAATTTGCTTGCAGTAACACAGTGAAATGTTTAGCTCTTTATTCCAAAATCAGGTTCTAGATTTCTAATCACTTTTACACCACATATCCTACTATAAAATTATATCTGAAAAATCAGTGGATATTAGAGATAAGTAAACAGAAGTTTAAATTATGTTTCTGGGGGGGAAATGCTTCTTGTACATTCAGAGTTTAATGTGGAGAAGGAGCAAAGCTATGACTGTGTTTTCTTGTTATTTGTGGGACTGTCAGGTTTTTCTAGACACTTGGCCTATTAAGTGCTTCACATAAAATTTTACCTTGCAGCAAAGCCCTTCCAAACTTACACAGCCAAACCAAGACAGTGAACAATACTGCCAGCAATACCTATTTGTTCCCTGTCATAACCCCTGAAACTAGAGCTGGATTCTTCTTCCAGACCAGACCTTTACCTTCCTCCTCATTTCTCATTGCTCTCCGTACAATCTGCACACTGAATTCCAAAGCACATTTTTTACACTACAACAAACATGATGTGAACCAGCAAGGCTGAAAAGCTCCTTGACAAGTGTACCCTGACACAAGAGCAATGAGCCTGCATTTTGTGCCCTTGCACCCTCCAGCCAGTAAAATGTGGTACCTGAGGAAGAAGTTGCACTGATTCTGAGCTCATCTTTTTGAGGGATCACAAATTTCAGAGTCTTGAGATTAAGATGCCCCAATTTTTTTCTTATAAGGTGCCCAGGACCTAATAAAAATATGTTAATCCTCACCCCCATCATACTAAAAGTTTCCAAAGAATTGAAGATGAAAGGCAAAGAAGAAATTAGATCAAGTGAAAGCAAGACTGGATTAAACTATTTTAAAACATGAATTTAACTATTTTTTTCAAACTTCCATTGGTATCCTACAGCTAGTCTGACAGTGTAGTGGATTGTTGTCTACTCCCTGGATACATGTGCAGATTTTTATGATGCTATATCAGAAAGGACAAAAAGAAATTTTGTATTATAGTCCCCATTCTTTTAATTCAGATACTGATTTATTGCAACTCAGCAACTCTGCAGTAATGTTCTGTGCTGTTATATAAAGCCTTACTGCTAGAACAAAAATCTGCAATTACATTAGCTAAGAAGGACCGGGTGGAAGCCTTTTTCAATTCTTGTGCTTCCATTTATACAGGGAGCAACAGCTGAACTTGAGAAATCTCCTGCCAGACCACTCTAGTAATATTCCATAAATAAACAAAATGTATTTACATACACAGGAAAAGGAGGCTCACCTCAAGCATCATTTCATGTAAATTGACAGCAAACAAGATACAAGAGATCAGTTTCATTGATGCAATCTCCCTTTTCACAACATATGATGAAACTACTTTTAATTTCAAACTTTACAGGCTACTGCTATTTAAGGTCTTTATTTCACTCAGTTCTGAATATTGTGTAATTGCATTTCATGATCGATTGAGGCCCACTTTCTTCTTGCTATGTGTAGTCTCCTTATTGCCTTTTTGGATCTGAAGCAAGGTTTCCTAATAAACAAAAACAACAACTTTAGAAGTTTGAGACCATGATTTATGACGATGCGCATAGTTTGCATGCAGAACAGGATAAACTCATTTGACACAGAGTAATGTATCTTTCATTTCCAAAGTGCACTGTGATAATTGATTAAATCACTGTTTAGTAAGTAGAAATAAACTTCTACATTATAAATTCACATAGATAAAAAACTAGAATAGAAATTTAGTGAGGAAAAAAACCCAACAAATAATTCATATTTCCTCTAGTCCCAAAAGTCATTCTTCATTCTAAAGAGAAAAAAAGATAATGAGTTGTACAAAAAAAAAAAAGCACAGATGTTAAAGAAAATCTTCTTTGCTTCTGTTCCTACTAATTGCTAGAAGTACAACTGCAGAATGTAGGATGTTCTTTCATTGAAACTTAGTATTCCTTAACTGACAACAACAGAAATAATACCATTCATCTCTTTCCAGAGGACCATGGAAAACTCCCCCTGCTTACTATGTCATCTTTTCTGACACATTGGCCTTTAAATTAGACATACATCATTAGCACTCGAATTAAATACAGAAATGATTCATTTTCAGTGTATCTCACCGCATTTAGAGAAAATCTTCTTAAGCTTTCCTCAGATTAATTTGTAAACTCATTTTTTAGATATTAAAATAAGGAAAGCAAAAAAAAAGTAATCATCCCTAATTAGCTATTAGGAATCACATTCCAGATAACATTTACTGAACTCAAAAAACAAGTTGGAAATTTCCATTCTGTCTCCCCATTACTGAAAAAAAAAAAAATCTACGCCTACAAAATAAAAAGAACCATAATGGCTCAGACAAAAAAAACAAACAACCTCTGTTTAGCCCATTATCCTGGTCCCAACATGCCCATTAGGAGATGCGTAAGAAAAGATTATAAGAAACGTGGCAAGAGCTGAACAATCCCTCCTTCCCATCTTCTGGCAATTAGTGGTTTAGGAACTTCCTCAGCCAGAAGTTGTGTCTGAGCAGGATGTTTTTACAATTCATGAAACAAAAGTAGCCATTAATACCTTTTTGAACTCTGTTAAACTCTTGGCCTTTGCAACACCTAGTGGCAGTGTCTCACATTGTTTATTTTTTGTATGAAAAAGTGTTTCTTATTGTTTGTTTTCAACTTGCTGCCTGGGGATATGAATACAACCACTTTAGTTGCTATATTCTAAGAGATACTGTAAATGAAATGACAGTTCTGTATTTACCCTCTTCTTGCCATTCATTATTTTATTTGCTCTACCTCCTCTTCTCTAAGTTATTTTATTTCCATGGTATGGAAACTCAGTCTATCTCTAGTCTGTCCCCTCATAGACATTATTCCAATCCTCTGATCATTCACTTACTCTCCCCCACTTTTTCAAAAAGCTTTTTCCAGTCTCTCTATGCCCCAAGATGTGATGGGAGAAATGAGACACAATATACAAGATTCAGGTAAATTTATACATTTGAAACACATTTTTTGCACTGTCCCTATTTTCCAACAATTCTTAAATTAATTTTTATTTTACTAAACTGTTTTCCAGAAGGGTGTTTAATTTTTACCTTTCTGAAAGGTAAAATCACTTATTTTAGTTTCAGAATCTTTTCCATGAGTGATAATACATAATGTAGAGTTCACTATACATGTGATGAAAGAAATTGTGCTTCAGTTCCCTTTCCCTCCTCACATGCACTATTTTATGTTCATTAACACATAATTTCTTCTAGCATTTTACAGTCTTGTATTGTCCTGCTTTTATAACTATTTTTCAGGTCATTAAATACATTAAACAAGATTTGTTCAAGCATAAGAGACCTTACTGGTGTGATTTTCCACAGTTCTCTCTAATTTAGCAAAAGTATCTGGTTAACTGGCTGAGACCCTGATGTTTATAGAATCAGAGAATCATTTAGGTTGGAAAAGACTTCTAACACCATCATTTCCTACTATTAACCCAGCACTGCCAGGCCCATCACTTAACCATGTCCTTAAGTGCCATTTCTACACAGCATTTAAATACCTCCAGGGATGGTGACACAAACACTCCCCTGGGGAGTCCATTCCAGTGCTGGACAACACTTACAGTGAAGAAATTTTGCCTAATTTTGAATCTAAACCTCCCCTGGGGCAATTCGGTTCTATTTCTTCTTGTCTTCTTGTCTTGGGAGAAGAGGTCAGTCCCCCTCGTTCCATCCTTTTTTCGGGAAGTAATAAAAAGAGGTATGTTCCTCCTCAGACTCCTTTCCTCCAGGCTGAACACCCCCAGCTCCCTCAGCTGCTCCTCACAGGACTTGTGCTCCAGACCCTTCCCCAGCTCCATTTCCCTTCTCTGGACTCACTCCAGCCCCTCAATGTCTTTCTCATAGGTAGGGACCCCAAACCTGGACACAGCACTGGAGGTGTGGCCTCACCAGTGCCCAGCACAGGGGACAGTCACTGCCCTGCTCCTGCCAGACACGATATTCATCCAAGCCATGAGCAGCCAGTTTCTCCAGTGGAATGCTGGGGGAAACAGTGCCAAGGTCTTTACTATGGCCCAGGCAGACAAGACAACATCTACAGCCTTTCCCTCATCCACTAAGTGGGTCACCTTGTCAGAGGAGATCAGTTTGGTCAGGCAGGACCTGCCTGAATCCATGTCTGATCCCCTGGTTCTCCAGGATGTGCTGCATGATGGCATCCAGGATGATCTGCTCCATGATCTTCCTAGCACTGAGGTCAGGCTGACAGGCCTGTAGCTCCCTGGATGCACCTTCTGGCTCTTTTGGAAGATGGGTGCCACACTGGCCAAAAAAGCAGCCACCTGGGACCTCTCCATATAGCCAGATGTGCTGGTAAATGATAGAAGGTGGCCCAGTGAGCACTTCTACCAGGACTCTCAGTATCCTTGGGTGGATTCCATCCATCCCAAAGACTTTTGTGATTATTTCCCCTTGGAATATGTGGGCTTCCTTCTATTCCCTGCCCCTGTCTTCCACCTCAGGGGGCTGAGAAGCTGGAGAACAGCTGGTCTTAAAGACTGAGGCAAAAAGGCATTGGGTACCTGACCCTTTTTCTCACCCTCTGTCACCATGTTTTCCCACCACATCCAATAAAGGAGGAGGTTCTCCTTAGCCCCCCTTTTGTTGCCAGTGTATTTATAAAAACATTTTTGTTGTTTTTTCTTACACCAGTAGCCAGATTAATTCTGGTTGGGCTTTAGGCCTTCTAATTTTCTCCCTGCATAATACCATGGCATCTTTTAGCTCTCACGAGTGGCTCTCCCTTTCTTCCAAAGGTGATAAACTTGCCTTTTCTGCCTGAATTCCAGCCAAGGCTCTCTGTTCAGCCAGGCCAGTCTTCTTCCCCATCATTTGGCACATGGGCACAGCCTTCTCCTGTGTGCCTTTAGGATTTCCTTCTTGAAAGGAAGATGTATAGATACATAGATGGATAGCGATTCCCCACTAGTTAAAATTACTGAATTTAGTACTCCGTGGCATATTGTCAAAAAAGCAATTTATCTAGACTGTACATTATAAAAGCAGCATTTAATGTAAAAACAGTTGTAAAAATAATTCAGTGCAAAAAAGAAAATTCAAGAGAAAGTCTCCAACATTTCTTAAAAGTCGTTCTGTTTTAATTAAGGTTGTAAAGTATTTGACATAGTTTTCAAGAGCACTCAACTGAACTTGAGTAGCAAGGAATTTGAATACTCTGAATTCTAGTGTGCTTGCCAGAAAACCAGCCTTTTAAAAATTGTGTAATTTTGAAAAAATCCTCTGGTGTCACTGTCTGAGGCCAGCTTAGAGCAACAGCCTGTTAGAAGCGTGTTGCTTCAAAAGTTGTTCGGACCTTGTTTCATATAGATGTTTCTGCACTACGTAACACATTGCAGGCAAATTTCATCATGGGTTAAGACATTGAAAAAACACTTCTATTTTAAACATCTGAGAAGAGACATATGATATTCAAAGTTCTCTTACCAGCATTTCTCTTTTCTTTCCTTTTTAAATTTTTTTTGCTATTTTCTATCATCTCAAGTAGCTTGTTAACTAACAAATCATGATTTTTAGTATAGACAAGATGGATTGATAACAAAAGGATTGATCTCTCTCATGCTGGTGTTACATGAATACAAAAGTCAAGAGTTAATAACTAGATCATTTGTTTAAAATTTCCAGCTTGAAGCTCTTTACCACCATTTTACTGGCAGCACATACACTCCTGTTTTAAATTGCAAATCATATCATGAAAAAGAGTTATACCTCCAATTTAGCGCTGAGTTTCACTAAGTGCAAAAGTTTCATGTTTTATAACATTGTGTCGAAGTCTGAGCTGATCAATTCACGTGAGTAATTCCAGTGGTCATATTTATAAAGAGTAAAGACTTCTGCTCAGTCAAATTATGTTTTCAAGGCTTCTTAGCCTTTTTATCCATTTTCACCTAATATGACAGATTTATTACCAATACTAATGATAGCATTTAGTACTGCTTCCAGATAAGGCTATGGTAAAAGTCAATGCCAAATCTTAGAACAGCGTTCAAATTTACTATTCTAATTAGTAGTAGGTAATTAATTGGCAACAAACAACTTATTGAATGAATTTAGCCCCCTCTTTGAACATAAATAATCTCTAATTTTTTTCTAATTCATCTTTTCAAAATTATTCATGGGTATGCAATATACCCAGGGCCAGTTTCCACATCAATACAATGGCCAGCAGAACTCAACTCTCGGTGGAAGGAGAGAGTGAAGAGCCATAGAGATAGTGCTCATTTATCTTCAACTGCTTTACATGATATTAACCACATAAAAGAGCCCTGCAGATACATGATATTGTATTTGCACTGATTTTGGCAAAATTTTGTAGAGTAGCTGGAGAGATAGCGTAAAGCATGCAGAGTAGCTTTAAGGTAGATAAGAATCAGATTCCTATTTTTTAAGTGAGTGCACTTGCTGTGTAGATCATTCATAAGGTAATAGAATCCTACAAATATTTAGGTTTTGTACCTGATGTGGTAAGATAAAAGTACAGCCAGATGGTTTGCAGTGTGTTCTTTCTTCCTCACTTAATTTTACCCTTTCCAGTGGAACACTAGCAATCCAACTTCACTGAGACAAAGGTGACTTTAGTATGAATTATTTAAACCTTTAGAACATATGGATAAAGTTCCTAGGTTTTAAAAAAGTTAACAGTCTATATTAAAATGGAATTTTAATTTGCATCAGTGATTACTGAATTGTTACAGTTACCAAACTCTAACAACTTTCCCAAATTAAGTCAGTAACAGATAATGTGAACCAGAGCACAAATATTTCTCAAAGCAAAACAACTTAAGGAAAGATGCCCTGCATTCACCCAGCTGTCCTGAAGTGTTTTGTGGGAGGCAGAACTTTGTTAGCCAGCAGTGATTACGCTTAGATGTTTTAAAATCTCCTTTTACTTTAGGAGTGGGTTTAAACCACAAAGAAGTAAAAGAGATATGACCACTAGCCTCCAGAAGCAGCGTGCTAATGGGCAGAATACATAAATATTGGCAACAAAACCAGAATTACTCAAAGATCATCAGTGTAGAAAAGTCCGTAAGGAAAGTAAAAACACAGTAATCACTTGTAATATATAAGGTACGATGTGTGAACTTACAGTTGTTTCATCAGGCCTTTTTAAAGGGCCATATAAATAATTTAGTGTTAAATGCTGCACCAGTGTTCTCTTCAGATCTTTACATTTTTCTGAGAAATCCTCATTGTAAGTTGTCCCTCTAAAAATGTCTGGAAATATTATACCAGCCCGGAATTGCTGGCACACTACAGAACATAAAGAAGTCACTCTGTAAAATCACAGACTAACTCAGCTTGCTGATTAATTTATGTAAAGTCTAGGACAAACTTATCATATACTAATTTTCTTTACATGGGCATAGTTTAAGCAGGTCCGGTCCTCTCCAGCCTCCAGCCGGAGGGATGCTGAGGCACAGTTCAGGCCGGTTTTGAGGATTTTTACTTCCTGCTTAGCACAGTACATTGCTAAAACAGTAGTTGTCTTGACAAACACATAAGCCACTGAGTTCATAGAAATTAAGACTGCAGTAAAAGAATACAATTTCCTGGGAGAAAGGAGGAAAATGCTAAAAAGCTCCACTATCAGCAAGTTAATGACAGTATAAGGCTGTTAACTGGGCTCTTTACAGGCAAAGCAGAACAAAGAACATGCTAATGTTGTAACAATGCTTACCAACCAAAATATGTCTGGTTTATATTTGTATAGCACCATTAATTCGTGCTAACAATGAATATTATTGCATTTGCAGTGTTGTTCTAGGATAGCAAACCAAGGAAAGTTTTCAAAACCACTAGGCTTATATAATGAGCTTTGACCCAACTTAAGGAGTTGGAAACTGAGAAACAGGCAATTTTAGCCACTCTTAAATTTGGACATGAGGGATGGGGCAAAAAATAATCTGCTGACCAAGCTTTGTGAAGGATAGTGTTTCTTCTGTTCAGCGTGTTACCTGATGATTGGTAACAAACTATTCTCCAGTGCACAGACAAAAGTAGTGCTGAAGATGAAAGATCCCATGACTCAATCTCTTTGCAAATCACAGCCTGGGTCTTGCAAAAATGTGCAACAGTTATAGCTTTCCTGACAGATGAGATAGCAGAGCTGAGAGATCTTAGCTTTGTGCACAATGGCAGAATCCATGACCTTTGGCTTCATTTAGCCCAGTGTAAGAGGAACAGCACTGCCTCATGGAACATTGCATGACAGATCTACTCAGAGCACCCTTACAGATTCTTCCAGGAGTTTAAAATCTGACAGGGTGACTGAAGCATGTTGACAAACTTGAAGGGATGCTGCCATCAGCACACATTTAAATTGCAGGTTCCTGAGTACACACATAGTTCTCACTCCCATAAATAATGGGGCACATTTCCTGCATTGTGAAGGAGAAAAGTCAACAAGGCCAGCAGCAGGAGAGAATGTGACAGAGAGAGTTCATCCTGATTCACTGCTTCCCAATGCTCAGGCTACACTTGTAATTGTAGGGGACAATATTTCTCATGGCCTTATAAGAACAACATGTGCAAGACAGAGATACCTGGAAGGGAGGGAGAACCAGAAATGAAGGTGAGAAGGAGAAAAACAACCCTGGACATAATTTGGGGCCATGGACAGTGAAAGTGCTCAGACACAGTCACAAGCAATGAGTAATTTGGAGACTAACATGAGAGTCCATGAAAATAGCACCAGTGCCTCGTTGAACATTGTTCTTTTCTTCCTCCAAATCTGCCTTAATTTGTAGTTTAATAACAAACAGCACAGCTCTCTGTGCCTTATTCAATGGAGTTATGACATGCATTATGAGCAGCAGCATTAGCCTTTCACCTTCTACTATTTACTCATTTAAGGTCCTAACCCTACTGATTAAGTAAAGCCTGGATTACTTAATGAAGGGAGCAACAAGCATTTTACAGGGAGCTATAAGATCAGTATCACTCAGGAGGCTAGAGAAATTTGGAGACCCTTGTTCACATCCATTACACAGAAGCTTCAGCTAAAACTGTCAAAAAAGGGGTGAGAAAAGGACTGCCTGATGTTGGCTTTTCTAAGGTTCCCGTCAAAACATTAACCCTTTGACAGACAAATTAAAAAGATTAAAAGTAGCAACACAGTATCACAAATACTGGAATGAGTTGACAAAAATACCTTAGGTGGTCTTGTTCAAATAAGAAAGCAGTTTCCAATCAAACAAATTCAATATTTTTGCACAGGTTTATATATTTTTGTAGAAGTCAGAAGATGGAAAAGGAAATCTTATGCCATCAAACCTACACTTCTGATACTAGAAGCAACCAGATCAGATAATTTGCTCATAAATGGCTTAAAAATCACTCTGAAAATAATTTAGTGGGCTCAAATGCGTTCTATTAAATGTCTATTCTAGAATCACAGTGGAAGTTTGGTGGAAAGTTTCTTTTTTTTAATCTAAATTTCTAAAAGCCAGTTTAATCCCATTTGGTTTAATCTTTCCTTTTAAATAAGATTTTATCTTTGAATGCATTTCTAGAGAGCAAACACGTGTTCTCAACTTCTAATTTGCACGACTTGACAAGCAAAATTCTTCAAATTCCTTTTATGAAACCATGTCCTTTCCAGACCCCTGCTTTGAATAGATTTGTAGTTCTTGTAAAATTAATTTTTTACTGAAAGACATGATATCATGCTTGATAGAAAACAAATTCTAACAGCAATTTTCAGTGATGTTAGTACACCCTTATCTCCACCAGAAATCTCATTTCATACAGTCTAGGACTGAGCTGTCTGCTTTCATCACCACATCTTACTGGTGAAGGCAGTCACAGTCATCTCAATGAACCAGCATACGTAGGTAGTCCTCCTATTTTTTTTTTCAAAGAGTAAACCACAGGTTGTTGCAGACTTTCTAGCTCCCAACCCCCAAATGCATAACCTCGAGATTTCAATTACTCACCCCCTTTCTTCAATACTTCAATAAAGTCCATTTCTAATTCTCTACTTTCAAAAGTACCTTTTGTCACTACCCCTTTGTCTAATAACTAGTTTTCTGTATTTAATAGTAAATACCATATATATTATCATTGAATTTCCTTTTTTCAGAGGGAAAATGATAAGGCAATTTTGTTTGCCCTAGAGAATGATAGATTATTCATTACTATGCATCTTTAGCAGGTTCATTTACTGGCATCCCATTTCCTGTTTTATTCCAAACCTTTAACTACTCTTTACTAGGTCTTCCTTTTCCTTTCCAATTAAATCTTATTCCACCCCTTCTCACTTCCTAGATACAAACATTATATTTTGCTTTTTTACACCTGGAGTCACTACAAAATTTTTTTAGTAAGTTCAGCAACCTAAATAGAGTAATTTTCCTGCCTTTTGTATATTAAGTCGTGTTTTTCTTCTATCTCAGACGTGTCTTTCTCTTTCCATTCACTAGACAGAGCCAAAACTGGGTGGTTAGTGTTCCTGGCTGCATTTCATTTTCATTTGTGCGGGTGTTGAACTCAAGAAAGACAGTCTAACTGAAGGTTTAAACACAAATAAAGCAGGTTCAATAGTTACAACCAACAAGAAAAGCCAAACTCACACCATACCTGCATTTCAAGCCACATCTAAAAAACAAAGACTCAGGCTCTACTATCACTTTTTCCATCATGCTTTGCTCATGATGACAGTCTGCTTTATCATAAAACATTTAAGACAAAAATATTTTCACAAAACAGTCCAGTATTTTTCAACTGAAAATGGGAATTCTGAGCCACCTTGTTATAAAGCATATTTCTATGGAACAGCTGGAATGTAATATGTCATAAGCTTCTGGGTGATAATCATGGATACCTGAGGATTGCAACATAAGCAGCAAATGTGAACCACCAATTTAAAGTGGGATAAAGAAATGTAGTTCCAACACTCCTTAAAATTGAAAGCAAATGCCCCCTCTGGCTTCAGTGGACTTTGGATGATTCTTTTGATGATGCTTATAGTATATTTCCCCAAGGGTAACAATCAAGGATAAAGAATTTTAAGAACAACATAATCCCACACTGGAATTGAGAAGAGACGATATTCACTGAAAATACCAATATAATTAATGGAGAATGTTCTCAGGAACCTGATGGCTCAGCATCATCTCAAAGTAAAAAAATCAGCATCAGAATCTGTGGTTTCCCAGGATTCTGTGACTCTAGGATTCCATGACCCTGGAACCCAAGGACTCTAGGACTGTCTCCAAGGCAACAAGAGATGGTTGGTGTCAGAGGGAGGTGCTGCAGCAGAGCCACACCCACTGCTGAGAGCCACCTGCTGATAAGTGACCTTCCACCAGACCCTCAGGTTCAGTCAGGGTCTCTCCAACATCTCTAGGCATTCAGTAGTAGAGGGAGAGCCTGACAAACTGACAAGCTACCATTTTTAGGATTTAAAAGTCACGTGAAAAAGTGAGAGTGTGTGAGTTCTGTAGCAGCAGTTGCTTCACAGAACTTCATCGTTCCTTGCCTCCCAGCAGAAGGTTCTGCTGTACCCAACCTGCCCTGAGCCACCCTGAGGCCAGGCGGGACAGCTGGGGAATGTCTCCCCCATCTGCCTGCCACCAGCTTGCCAGGCCCCTCCTCTCCTCCTCCTGCTTGGAGGACTTTGTTTCCTCTTTCATCTAAAATTCTGGACTTCTCTCTCCTCAAACACAGCCATTTCTGGTTTTTGTCTCTGTGTCTCACACCTTCCTCACCTTCCCCCTCACCATGTGCTGATGGGGCCTCTTTGGGCAGTTGAGTTTGGAAATTGCAGCACCAGGCGTGCACTGAGGAGCACCTCCGGCCTCCAGCTTTTTTTCAGGGCTAGAAAGGATGCGAAAGCTTTTATGGCAGTGTGAAGCATCTTTTTCTTCTTGAGGATCTGAATCTTGCGTCATTCCACCTTTTTTTCTCTTTCAAGGAAGGATCTGCCATGGTCGTCAGAATCTTCTGGGTGCTCCTTTTGCTGATGGCAGCTGTTGACATCGACCAGCTGCTCTTCTGCTCTGAAGAGAAGAGACTTGTTCGTGAGAAGGGAAGAAGGGAAGAAATCCTTCAGAGGCTGAAGGAGCAGGAGGCGAGCATTCAGCTGCTACACTCACGCCTGAAGAAGGAAATTGCAGACCTGGAAGCCAGACAGGAGGCTCTGACAAGACCTTCATTGGCAACGAAGAGAAAGTTCCAACAGTACATGTACAAAGCCCTTTTCTTAGTTGCCTTCACGCTGTTCAAGCTCTGGAATTAGCCATTTGCAGGAAGTCACTTGTCAGCACAGTGGAGAAGAAGAGACTGGGGAAAGTATGGAAAGGAGTGGCCTCCCCTGACAAGACCCTTTGTGCTAAGTAGGGGCATTCATATCCACATGGACAGACCTGTAGCAAATCTTTGTTTAGTTACAAGGAGACTGGTTCCATTGCCTTTGAAATTACTTCACCCCACTAAAAAGAACTTTGTGCTATAATGTATTAAGAATTTCCTCTTTTTTGTATCAATCGTTATAAATTCTAGACTTCCGTTAATGAAATGAGACAGATTAAAGCAAAGGAGTAAACTTATCAGAATTGTTTGCTTGCAGCCAAACAGCTTCATTTCATCTTTTGACTCTGGCATTTTCCTTGCATTGTGCACTACTGTTACAGGCTAAACTACAAACAACATAGAAATAGAGACTGTGTTTGCAAACAATACCATGGATGTGCAACATGTCTTCATTATGCTAAATGGACGGAAACTTAGAGGAAGATGGTTCAGAAAGAGGCTAAAGATATTTTGACTGGAAAGCATGGAAAAAACAGTTTAGCATTTTTTCCTCCAGCAACAATGCAGACAGAGTTGTTTGTTTAGAATGAAGTCTTATACTGTCATCCAATGCTAGCAAGAAAGAGAAGAGTAAATAATAAAAAAGCTTAAATATGTTTAAAGATGATGACTTAAACAATGATGACAAACAATACCTAAACTGAACATTAAATCTCAAAACTGTACAATTTTAGGAAGGAATTGTGGGAAATACTTTCTTCACTGGTGTCAACAGATTTCCCTACCCTTTGCAGTTAAGAAAGGCTTCCACTCCTTGAATGCATTAATGGACATTTGAATGCATAGTGAATGCTTTGAACTTCCAGGGTTTGGAGGGCGCACTGCGGGGTGCAAGGAAACTCTGCCCAGCCATGCTGGAGGTTGTACATCTGTTTAAACAAAAGAGAAATTGATAGGATTATTTCCAAGTTGGATTTCTTTCCGTTCCATAAGCATTGTTCGTCACAGAATTCATTTTTCAAGAACAAATACCACACACGTGATGGGGAATGTGTTAAGCAATGAACACTGTCCCAAGGTGGCCAGAATGGTGCAAGAACCACCACTCAACACACTGGGGCACCCAGACAAATCCTTTTTTTCCGGGAGTCTGGACTGACCATGCAGGTTCAGTAACAATGTGCCCTTCCCACAATGTTTTCTGAGTAACTCTTGTTTAAGGTTGTAAGCTTTGTGCTTTATTTCATATCAGAAAAAGAAATACAATATTTTTCTCTTTTTGCCTTATCTATAAAGATGTGCTGGGAGGCTGTACACAGCCAGACTTGTATTTTCTGAATTCCTTAAAGCTTTTGCGGCCCTCCAGCCACAATATCATTACTCAGAGCAGAAGACCAATCTAGTGGAAACATTCAAGTAGAAATTTCAAAAGTTGGGCTCCACTCTTTACTTTCCTACTAATATTCTGAAAAGTTTTATTACCTCCTGCCATCCTCCTCTCCTGCTAAACTCCCTTTTCTCCTCTGCTTAGCCTAAGAAGTGACACTTCCTTGGTTTTGCACTGGGCATTGCTCACAGTGTTCTCATCTTGATTGGAGCTTCCAGATGCTACCATAACACAATAGAGGAGAAAGGCAAAAATCTAAAGTTTTTCCAAGCAATCCTGAGAAGAGTTCTGAGGGCCAAATAGGAAAAGGAAAAAGGAAATGGATGGTTATTTTTACCACCCCAGAGTTGCTTTTGAATGATGGACAACAGCTGAAGTGTGAAGAATGCCTGAACTAGAACACTCTCATTAAAATATAAAATCCAAAGCAATTGGATTCCAAGACCTGAAATAGACAAGAGTTCAGGAGGGTCCTTTGCAAGACTGAATGAGGTGAAGAAATAAACACAGCCTGGTTTCCTGGCAAAAGTAAAGATGAGTGGGTTAGGAATCCCACAGATTGCTCATTCCTGGGAAATAATTCATTAGCGAGGACTTTTCACCTCGCTGCTGTTCACAGCAACTCATAATATCAGGTGCAAAAGAGGAGCAAGGGAGGGAGCAAATCTGGCTGACAAGAGCCCCATTGCACAGCTGCCAATCTCTACCTTCACAAGGGAGCAAGTGAAAAGAATTACAAACCCCTGAGGATAGAACCAAGTGGCTTTTACACAGACTGAGAGAATATTACAAATGATGACAGAAGGAAAAGACAGAATAAGGATTGCTTCCTTTTCCCCTTTCTTAGTGAGTAGAATGAAACAGAATATCTATTTGTTCCTCTTCATTTAGCAAGAGCAGGGTTTGGGTCACTGTCAGTGAATCTCTGGCACAAATGAGTTATCCATGATTCATAAGGTTATGCAGGCTCCACATTCTGCAGTGCATTAAAAACAGAACAATGATGTTTTCCCAAAAAAAAAACCCAAACCATCATTCTGCTATCATTGCACAAAAATAAGCCAATTATCCCTTCTTAATTATTTATTTAGCAATAATAAACTCCTAGTGGCCATCAAAGAACCTGGAAAACAGCTAACAGAGCATACAAGTGTAGTGAACACCATTGTTTTGCAATAATACATCTCAGGTTCAATGAATTAGCCTCTGGCACCAAATATAAATAAATGGATGTTTTATGGGAGTACAGTATTTTACATTAAAAAAACAATTAAAGGATGAGTGAACTAGGGTTTTTTCCTCTTGTAATCCTTTATGGTACCTCCCAGCAAATCAAGCAAATCGGATTTGAAAGTATATCAGAAATGGAAGCAAGGAAATATTGCACCATATTAAGTCTCTTATTGTCATCAGCTTTAGCTAAGGGAATTTATTTCATACAAATTACTGTGAGACAAAAATTTTCGTCACAAATGGAAAATACGTGTGTGAAACACACACAAAATAAAGTTACTCATTCACTGAATATTCTCTTTTAGTTTCCCTTTTTCAGCCCATATTGTGAGAGTATGGTCTTCACAGGAAGGAAAAAAGCTCTGTGTTTGATTAAAAATCCTCTTCTGCTGCCATCATGTAGACAGAAAATAAGATAACTAACTTCATTGTATAGAGAAGCAAATAAAGTAGATCCAGTTTTCTGTGTGATTTCCTATGTTCTACTGTTATTCAGAGTGCAAGGATAAATCAATTTAGCTTTATTAAAGGCTTTTCATCACTTCATAAAATTTTCAAAGCACCTGTTCAACAGCTTTTCAAGCGTCACTTCTCAAGCAAGATGTACTTTTCTGTAGCTGCCACTAATATAAAAAAGTCAGGAAGGAATCTCAGCACTAACTTGGCACTTTGATTGCAAGCAAAAAGATATGTAATTTGGATTCCACTTCTTGCTGGACATCTTTTCCTGAAAGGACTCAAACAATGTCTTGAAACCCAAATACTAAATTTAAAACATCTTACAGGCTTAACACTGTGTATTTTGGGCCATCTCTAACTCAGAGGGAAATGTTGTTTCTCTCTCTAGTGCCCCTCTCCCCCAAAATTTTTATTTCACTGCATTAATTCTTAGACTGGACATTATCCAACTAAAAGAAAAGCAGCTGAACCTTCCTCCTGAAATCAGGAGGCAAGATCCAATTATCCAATTCCTACCTGGGGAAAGATCCATCATTCCTCTTCAATATACTTCAGAAATTAATAATTTGAATAGACATGCTCTTCAAAAGGCACTGATGGGTACCTCTGTTCTCCAAAACAAACAAGGTAGTGTCTCTGAATTCCTGCCTCTCACTGCTGCTGTGTACTGAAGGCAAAGACACCCATTTCCGGGGGAGAGCAGAAAAGAAATGCCAGTGAACTTATTTGAGGCTAATCAAAAAAATCAGGCATTAAAAACAGTGTTAAAGAAGGCACAAGCAAAACAACAGCAGTTCACCACAATTTCACACTTTAAAACTACCTTCAATTCTCTATTTAAAAGTGGGAGTGGAGGGGAATCAATGCTACATGCTGCTAACTTACTCCAGCAACTGAATCAGTAAAAACATCATTAAATGTCTTGTGTCTGTATTTTGTCAGACATGTACTGACAACCAAAGTTGTGTACTTATGCTTTTTCCCTTCCCACCTTTTTTACACCACTACAACCCCACAGACATCCAACCTGAACTTGGAAGTTTTGAGGACTTGAGATATTCCAGGTTGCACTATTCATGTCAAAGTCTCATAGTGAGGTTTTGAAGAGCAATATTGATATAAGTGTCATAGGTTCCACTGAGATTGGAGAGGGATGAGACTATCCTCTTTCTCTATTCATGAAATATCACCTTTTCTCACATCACCCTGGATCTATTAAATATATGGTTGGATTTTGCACCAAGAATAACCTCACTGGAACTAGATTTTCCTGTATTCACAGCTGCCTGGAATGATGGCTGATGAGAGCAGGGGTGAAACTATCACAGGGCACATGCAAATTAAGTCATTATCTTATCCATGCACATACAGTTGAAATCAAATGTATTATACTTCATATAATAAAAGTAACTACTGGATGGAAAAAACTACAACCCGAATACTAAAATGCTGTTTAACACATCAGATCTAGAAGTGGCTGGCTGTTTTCTGAGCAATTTTTTTGCTTCTGTCTCCATCGCATTCGCCTTTCTTGGTTTTTTTTTTTAATCGTATCAGTTTTTATATATCAGACTTGGAGTCACAATTAAGGGTGCACATATATGCATACGTGGATACCTGTGGGTTAATACCTGGCCATACATCTCCTCATTCAGATCACTAAGTTGTGTTTTTACCATATTTTAACTTCATATTTCATTTGCTAGATATTTGCTGTTCTAACATTTGCCTCATGCACTAAATCCTGCTGGAACCATTTGCCTATCAATACATACATACATTTTTATTCAGAAAAATATTAGGGCATTTATAATGAACTTGGGCTCAAGCCCCTGTTTTGAGGGGTGTTCTTATGGCTAGAAGCTCTCAGTGGAAGATCTTCCTCTGCTGGTTTCAAATAATTAAGTGGAATAGGTAAGAAACATCTTTGTGAAGAGGTAAAACAAATAAAATGGCAATCTCAAATATTCAAACAGAAGAACCATTTCTCAGCCAACTGTTCTCAGAACTCCAGTTAATTTGCTCTACAACTTCAGCTTTGGGAAAAACAAATGCAATACCTTGATAATCAGTCCTACAAACCTTATTTCCCTTTCAATTTTCAGACCTAAGCTGTTGAGGTATAGTCACCTTGCACAGGCATACAAGATTCATTCAAATTTCTGCAGTCATATTTCCTGAAAACTGAAGAAGAATTTCCCAAAGGAATGCTCTAGGTCATACCAAATGATCTCTGTGTCACTCCACTATTGGTTAGGATATCCTTTCACTACTTTTTTACACATGGCTCAGTGCACCACTTGGTTACCCCTTGCACAGGTGCCTAACAGTGACAGCATTCTGAGTTTTCAGAATGTTTTTCAAAACACCCAGAGAAAAAGCTTGGAGAATAGTGTTGAGGCAAATATCAGCTACATTTTGCTGCCTATTAGCAAAAAGTTTTACTATTTCTGACATAAAAGTGCCTGAAATCCTATCTTCTCTTCATAACTGTAGTAAATAAACTAATCTGTACCACATTTATCTGACTGAAGTCGAAAACTTTGTCCTAACGAGCTGCAGGGATGTATACAGGGCTCTGATGATAATGGGCTGTTTTCACCACTGATGTTCTTTGAGGTACAAAACTAAACTCACTTCTAGTTATAGATTACTTAAGGACCTAAATTGAGGAGCAGCACTGTTTTACTCTGGGGCCAAGAGTGATTGGAGGCTCTTTGTAGGTTCAAATAAAACTAAGGTTAATATACCTGCAGGAAGCAGGTACAGTTCCTGTATCACATTTGTGAAATATTATGCATGTTCCAGCATATCCATTTCCTCTTTCCTGATTCATTTAGTGCTGAGGTGATCATATTTGCGGAAGGCATTTCTTCAGAGTATGAAACAGGTAGAGACATATGAAAAGTGCAAAGGGTGGCTTCATACAGGGCCTCCATGTGAGCATCATTTTGCAGCATCAGCACATGTCCATGTGCAAGCAGATGCTGAGGGGGATCCAAATGAAATGCTGAAGAGGGGAAGAAAAAGTGATACAACACTCAGAGCTATGTGACCTAATTGTGAACTTCCAGTACCTGGAGGGAGCCTACAAGAAAGACAGAGAGAGACTATTTACAAGAGAATGTAATGGCATAACAAGGGGCAATGTCTTCAAACTGAGAGTAGGTTTAAATATTAGATATTAGGAAGAAATTAGGGTGATGAGGCACTGAAACAGATTGTCCAAGGAAATGGTCGATGGCCCATCCCTGGAAGTGTTCAAGGCCAGGTTGGATGGAGCTTTGAACAACCTGATGTAGTGGAAGGTGTCCCTGTTCAGGGAGCTGGAACTAGATGATGTTTAAGGTCCCTTTCAACCCAAGACATTTTAATGGTTCTAATATGAATAGAGGGACAACCTCTCCACACTGCTTCAGTTTTCTTTGTAACCTCTCTAAGGAATTCTGAGAAAACCTCAGCTCAAGTGTCACTGTCAAAAGCATTATATATACAAAATGAAAAGGGCAGTGATGCAAAAACATTCCATAAGACGCACTGGGAGGACAGCAGGAAAAAAGCTATATGTAAAAAATAAGTTGTAATCCTCAAAGTGGATGGATCACTGGAAAAATGCCTACAAAACACAGAAGCAAATAGAATACACAGAGAATGGCAGTAAGTTTTTGAAATTTATGGAGCCCATTTTACTTCTTCCAAATGTAGTTTTAGGCTTCTTTCTGGAAGCACAAAACGCTGCACGTATTTGCTGGAAGAGTAAGCTGAAATCAAATTTTCTGTGCTTTTGCACTATAACAATTGTATTAAATGTATGTCACATATATCCCTGTTCTGTGTCTAATTAAAAAAGATAGACAAATTTTGGCCTAAATTTTAATTGAAAGAACATCAGAGCTGTCCAAAAGCCTTCCCTATTTCTTCCACAAACACATACATATGGACGCTGAAATTTAATTGGTGAGCAAAGAGCAGTATCACTTTTTAGATGCTGGAAAATTCATCAAGATTGGTGTGGAATCTGCTGAGGTATATAAATTGATATCAAGCTGTTAACTTAAGTAGTAAAAAGTGTTTAATTTGAGCATTTACTGAGCACCTTGCATTTGCAGCAACTGGAACTACAGTAGAACAATGCTGGGACCAACGTGCACTTTGAAATACCCTCTCTTTCACAGCAGGGCAGCTGTGCAGCAGTTCAGTCAGTTAGACTGTTTTCACATTTTACCAATAAAAAAAATACATTTTTCAAAGTTACTGAGATCAACCTCTCATCCAGCAGTTAAACAGAGAATGTTCAGTACAATTCCAGACCTTTGGAGCAGAACAAAATATCCTATTCTCCCCTGGCAGTAGCAGCTGATTGCTTTCCAGGTTGCTCCTGACTCTTTAGCCAAGAGCAATAGGGGGTTAGACTAAGCCAGAAGTGCTCCCATCTCATCGCTTCCTGATTCACCCTCACAACATAAACACAGCCCTTACACCTCCACATCAGGACAGTGTCATAGGAAGACAAGCTTGAGAAAAGTTTGCTTGCTTCTAAATGAGATGGAAAAAATTTGCTTTGTTCCTGAACCATCATTGAGAGGAGTTTCTGTCAAAACAACATAAAAATAAAACTATGAAGATGTACGGCTCTTCCATAATTCTCCCTCCTGACTTCCAACTGCTTGCACTGACCTATAAGAATGTGTTAAACAATAGCAGCTTTTAAGGATTGTTACTTGAAATCTGGAAGCCCGAGGACTTCCTTGATATTCTCAAGATTGAGACCCCCACTCAAACACCTGTGAATAAAGGACTCTTCACTGCTGCCGACCACACACTTGTAATATGCACAAGGTCTTACAGACAGGCCAGCATGGCAGATTTTATGCTTGAAATATTAACTTTAGTATTTTAAGTGAATTCGTTTTGAAAGTTGCTATTTAAAATTTTAAAAAAAGTTTAGAAAATAAAGTTAAAAGTGTCATTTTGCATCTATGGCACAAAGCATAGAAATCTCTGGCCCAGAATTCAAGCCTGGCCTGTAAGTCACCTTGTGGACATCTGTGGCTCTCTTGCTTTGGGATTCTAGTAAGCAAGGTTAACAATCTGAGTAGCTATCATTAGCTGATTTCACTGCTTCCCAATTCTGGTATTTGCCTACCTTCTGCTTTCATCCCAACCCACTGCCACAGTTACCCCAGAGTTAAGTTGTGTAACACATAATACTCAAATCTAACACATAATAATCAAAATCAAGATGCTGATTTGTGGGCAGCTGATACTGAACAAGATATTTTTTGCTCTATATCACTTCCCAAAACTTTGTTTTCACCTATCTTGTCATCCATTGAACAGCCTCAGCTACTTGGATACCATTGCCTAGTTCTTCTCTTTTTCCTTCAATAATTTTCTCAGGTTTTCCCTGCTTTGCTCTTGTTTAATCTTTATCCTGTCACCAGTGCTTCTGACATTTAAGATATTGGAAAAATAGTTCCATAACTTTAGTTGAAGAGAATATTATATTCTTGATGTAGATGTTTTCTATACTTCCACGATAGCCTCTAACCAAATTCAACAAAAAAGTATCCACATTTAGCAAAATGCAAAATTCAAATACCTGAAGCATAGTTTATACATGCAACATAATGAAAAGCTGTTTCTTTAGAAACAAGTACTACATTTAGTCCTTTATACAGATTGCCCTAAATAAAACAATGTGTTTGTATATGTGTGTACATATATTTTCACTTTACCACATTCTCTGAAATGCTGTGAGGAGCAAAACAAAACAACTGGAATTGTTAACAGTGACATTTCAGCTTAATGTTAAACTCCTGTTTGCACTCCAAATCCCTCAGGGTTAATACGAGCTCATAAACCCAACCACTAACAGACACAAGCCAATTTAATGAGACCAGAAATGGGGTCACACCGACCAGCACATTTTTTAAGATCATTATATTATTTGTCAAAAAGGGAAAACAACAACAAAAAAATATTTACAAAGTTGAAGCATTGTCCTTATAGATTTCTTAAATTTGCTCATAACAGGCTACTGAACAACTGATTACAAGATCCTCCCAACCATCCCCCAGCAACAGTGAACCAGATTAAGAGAGACCAGGCAATTAAATAAGGAAGAAATTCCCAGGAAACATAAACTGAAGTGGAAAATACTATATTTAACACAGTACGGTACTAGTATTTGTCCTACATAGCTGAAAAGACAAGTCATAGTAAAACCATTAAAATATCTTTAATGAAGGAATTTTTTAAAAATTTAATTGTGGGAAAACACCTCAGAAATGCCAAGGTATAGGTACTTATTCATCATACTCTGTTATGGCCATGGTTGTAAAGAGAGTTTAATGAACTCACTTGCCAGGAAACACCACTGTGAAAAAGATGATAAAATGTAGCATATGGAAGGAACAAGTTAGGTTTCGTGAACACAAACATATTTTTTGCATTTGCTGAAAGCAGCTTGTAGGTAATATTCAACATTTCCCACCTGCCCCAGTGCAGGAGGATGCTGCACCCACAGCAGGTATAACAAGGCACATGAGCTCATAACACAGTGCTGTATAAGGACCATTGAAATAGGAATATATGGGGATAGGCTAAGACCCTCCTTTGTGTTTCCCCAGCTGAGCTGGAACACAAAGACAGGGGAAGGGGAAGTGGTTTGCCTGAGGCAAGAAGATTAATCAGCATTACAAACACAAGAGAATCAAGAGGAATGATGTCTCCAGTGCTAAATTAAAGTTTCAACAAACCATACCACCCTTTTGAAGACAGATGACAACACCATCTTTTGTCAGAATAAGTCAATAACTAATTCACTGAACTTGATTCCTCTAGCTTTAGGGTCCCTTCATTAGTCTGATCTTTGTTTTCAAGTCACATGAAGAGTTGTATTTCTGTTAAGGAGGACGACTTGGATCTTTTCCCTCTTCATTAGAACAGTAAAGGTGAAGGTACCCGGAATGCTTCAAAGCAGCTTCAACTTTGTACAGGAAAGATATTTTCAATATGCTGAAGTAAAAAGACGGGATTTCATCCTTAATTTCCTTCCAGGGCTAACTAGAACAACTGCAGCTACATTACCAACAGGATAATACCAGTAATATGGCCTAACTGCTAAAAGGAGAGAAAATTATGGAACTTTTGGTTCCATGGCATGCCATTTGATTTCAGCATAGTCTACCTATTATTATAATAATTTACACTTTTTACCTCCCTTAGCATTAACACTTCTCCCTTTTAGCTCACAGGTGGTGTCCCATATCCTTCCCCGCCAAAAAAAAAAAAAAACACATACCATTGTTTCCAATGCTTTGCCAGCAAGAATACTAAATTCAGATTACTTGACACGAAGTTGCATGGAAAGTCAAAGTGTCTCGGTAAAACAAATAACTAATAACTTCATATTGCAAATGGAAAAAGCAGACACACAGTGTTTACTGTAATTTGCAAAGTCCAGAAAGGCTTGGAAAGTAAAGAAGTCAAAGATTAGACATTGCAGGCTCTGTGTTTTCCTGGTAAAATGCACTGTTTACTACTTAACCTTGCCATCCTGAAGACTCTAACTTGCAAATTCTTCCCTGCATGACCAAATTATCAGAGCAGGACAGGATCAGGCCATCATGGTAATTTGATATGTTTTGTTGCTGGGAGAGGTTTCTTTTGTGTGTCCCTTCCCCACTGCAAACCGACCAGGTTCAGAAAGTGTACACTTGGAGTTCAGGCTCAGTGTTATTTATTGCCAGGAAGTTCACAAAGACAATACAGAAGTCAAGACTGTGGTTTCTAGCAGCTGCCCGTGGCTGAAACATTATGACATAAAAACATAACATTACTGCACAGCAACTCAACCAAATGAGGAGTTACAGTAGGGTTTTAGGTGGTGTTTTTCTAAGCATGTATGGCAAATAAGCAAGATACCTAAGCACTTCGCTTAAGATTGCACCAAAATTAAACAGTTTCAGGTTTTGACTTTTGCCCTTTTTTTTTTTCCAGAGAGAGAGATAATTTATGGGACACCACCTGTGAACCAAAAAGGAATATTATTAATGCTAAGGGAAAGAAAGTATAAAGCATTATCACAATAGCAAAAGGCAAAATAAAATCCTCAGTAGAAGTACTAAGATAGCAATAAGGATACAATTACTTTACAATTAAAAAAAATTCCATTATCGTCTCATAGTACATTTAGAATATCCTAATCTTCTAAGAATCCATCTACCTGGCTAGAAGATTTCATCAAGCAGAAAAGTATCAAATTGCAGTAAAAGCATTTGGTAGACTAAAGGAAATCAGAGCATTTGTGTCAATGCATCATTCACGTTGTTAGATTAACAAACAGGAAAGAAGGTTTCCAAGTGCAAGGTAAAATCTTAAATTTAGCACAGCAATAACTAGCAAGTCTGTCTTCTGAAAACAGAGCACTCCAAGAGGAGTGGTGGCAGATGTTTAACCTGCTCAGCATCTCTTCTGAAATGTGCTACAGGAAAAACAAGTGTGATGGAGACGAGAATTCAAGTAAACAAAACAGACCACAAACATCATCTGAATTGTTTGAAAAGGTCTCGCTAGCATCAGTGAAAGCAGAGAAGCACAGACCATAGAGTCAAAGCCATAAACCAATGGCTAGAAGAGCAAGCTACAGGGTGTAAAGTTGACAGGATTACTGATTTGATGTCACAATGAAAACTTCATGCAACAGTTGTGAAGAAACAACCAGAACCCATCATCTATGGCTGGTAGATAAGGTAACTGAACATTCAGGCACGGTTCTGTCACTGGGATCTCAAAGGCATTAATCTAAGGGTGTTTTCTGAAATGGGTATCAAGTCCCAAACACAAGATATTCACTGTGCAGATAGTGACTGCTTTTTCTCTAAGACAAAAAGAGAAGAGCCTCATCTATAGACTACCACATTTCAAAAATACGCGTTCTCAAAATAATAGGGAGAGTTTCTTCCATAATAAAGGCTACACCAGCACTACCTTGAACTCTTTACAGAGTTGTGTATCGCATGCTACAAAACATCACTGACCCCGACAAGGGATTCAGAATAAACTCTTAATTGTCTTTAAGGATGAAAGATGGTCCTTGATCTAAAAGTAGTTTCCAAGTAACAGCAAGCCACAAATACAAAATACCAAGTTTAATGAAGGAAAGGTCTAGTGAGGCCAGACAGACAGATTGTTTAAATTCATCAGTTTGTTCACATTTTAAATTCACTATTATTTCACAATTATTGTAATGGACAAACTCAAATTTTCTTCAGGTTAAAAGTGAAAATTCTTTTGTGACTTCTACAGTTCAACATACAATATTTTACAGCATAGCTCTGGGAAGTAGTATAACATTTCTACAGCACGTTATATGACTAAATATAAAGATATAACGATAAAGCTATCGGAAGGAAAAGGTTAGGAAATCTCTTGCATTCTGGCAGACTTACAGACCCCAAAAATGCCCAAAGTACAAGTGAAATGCAATTATTTTTGCTGCTTGCTAGCTAAACTGCTGACCTACATTTTAACATCCTGAATAGAGGAACAGAGATATTTTACCCATGGATTCAAAGGAAAAAAAAAAAAAAAATCTGTTGAGTTCATATTCCTCATGAATGCCACCAAATGATGGCAAATCAATAGTTGCTGCTTTACTAACATCACCCTTTGGACTTGGTCAGCTATCATGCCTGAAAATCCTTCCCAGAAGGACCATACAGATCCACAAATCTCTTCTACAACCACCATCAAAACTCCCTACAAACAACTCAGCTTTCAGTTTGGTTACAGGTACGACATAAACCACTAAAGTCAAAAATACTTCATAGTAAGGTGAGCTCCATTTCTGAAGCTATAAAATTATTTGCTGAATTGTTGTAGGGAAACTGAGTGAAAGGAAAAGAATACAAGGTCATTAAATGAGGTATCATTAGTGCCTTGAGCTACGCAAGAACTGATTTTGTTTCTTGTCACTAGAAGGTAATTTTATTGCATTACTGGCAAAGCACCCTCCTTTCTTCTGGCATAATCTACTCCACAGCCTATTGCAAAACGGGGTTTTTCAAAACACATTTTCAATTCCCCAGCAAGCATTCAATTCTCAAATGGTTTTTGAAAACTCAAAGCAGCAATTCATAGAGCCATGTAAGCACGCTGAACTTGGAACTCTGAAAATTTTCTGCTCTACCTCTTTTATTGCAAATAACTTGCTGTTTTGTTTTCTTTTCTATAATTTCTTAGTGTCTTTATCTGACTACTTTCAAGGAGCCACAACAAACAAGTTCCTGACGTAATCCAAATAAAATCGATCATAGAAAATGTAAGATTCTAATTAACAAGGAAAGATCTATGCACAGCAAGTAGCTTATAAAACACAAAACAGAAATATAAATGTTGCTTCCTGCTTTGCATGAAGATCTTCTTAGACAGGAAGTTCAGTTTGCAGACACAGGTGGGAAAAGCCAGAAACACAGAACAAGGCCTTGGTTATCAGCAGCAAACAATTTAGGAAACTGAAATAGAAAGAATTCAGCACCTACAGAAGACGTCTGAAAATATAGGACGTATACAATCCCTGATCAGACAAAGCATTTAAAGCACTTTTACTTAAACATGATTTTATGATTAATTATAACTGGAGCACAGTCTTGTAACTGAAGACTAAAAGAAGCGCTATAAAATAAAGGAGAAAATTTGGAAAGTCTTGTGAGAACAAGCACTAAAAGTTGTGGCAACAAATTACAGAAGCCATGCAGATTGGAAATAGAAAGGTAAGAAAAACTGAGATGGTTAAAAAAAAAATAGACCAGAATGTGAAAAAAGATAATAACCTTTATTCATGTTTATTCACAGAAGTCAAATCCCTAGAAATACTCCAAATGGGGATTCATATTCAAGAAAACAGGTAGATAATGAAACAGCAAACATTTCAATGAACTGACATGCAACCAAACAGCTCACTGCCCAAAGTTCAAGGCCAGAAAAACAATGGCATCAAAACCTACAGATTTCCATGACCTACAGAATACAAGGGGCAAGACATTGCTGGGAAGCTGAAGGAAAAAAATTTTTAAAAAATGTTAAAAAAAAAAAAAAGATGCCATTTTAGTCAGAATTCACTTTCTATGACAGGATAACAAAACTTCATGGACTTTGATTCAGAGTACTAAATCAGATATTGAGTACTAAGAAATTTTAGACACTCTGCAGATAGAGACCAATGGGTGGATCCATTCTTTTCCTGACAGCCCCATATGAACACAATATTAAAGACACTGCACATGTCTTATACCTTGAAATACCTCTTTTCAGCTGTATAGAGGCACCATGAAGTTCTAAAAGTAGAAGTAAAATGTGATGTGAATGGTCCCTGAAATAATTCAGTTCTTGATCAGGTAGAAATCCTCTTACTTTATAAAGGTTTTTTTCCTTTTTTTTTTTTTTCCTATTAAACAATATTCACATCTGGGACTACAGGCCTCTCTTTTTCGTCTCATATGTCCACATGTTTTATAAAGTTCTATGAGTCTGTCATCCTAATTCAGCAGAGTAACAAGCAGAATCAATGCAGTGCCTTCAGTATAAAGTCCTGAATTTCTCTTGCTTCTATTTCAAGTCCCAACTTTCAACTTTTTATGAACATTATCTAAAAGCCAATTAATACCAAATAGAAACAATTATTTTTTCCTTCAAGTCATCATTTGCATCATTTCAATCAGTACTTCTTTCACTCTGGCCAAGCAGCAATGTACTCAACAGAGTTGAGAAAGAGAACATGGTGCCCAGCCCTTCATGGATGCTCCTAGAAGTCTGGAATTAGCCTTAGTTTGCTTGCTGAAAACTGTCAAGCTATTTTAAACAATTCATGGAATCATGGAATGGTTTGGGTTGGAAGGGTCTTAAAAGATCATCTGGTTCCGTCCCACCCGCCATGGGCAGGGACATCTTCCACTAGACCAGATTGCTCAAAGCTCCATAACACTTCTTTTGATGCAGCCCAGGATAGAACTGGTTTTATGAGCTGCTAGTGCACGTTGTTGACTCATATCCAGGATTAGGTTTTTATTCAGTTTGTTTTGTTAATTTCATTTTGGTTTTACTTGGTTGCTGGTTTTGGGTTGGGAGGTTTTTATGAGGAAGAGGGGAAGTTGGTGATGACAATTGTGGTTGATTTTTTTAACCTAATTTTGATAAAAGGTGATCCTTTATTCTTTTTTAAAAATTTCTAATTCTACTGCATTTCTCCAATCGCAGCCCTGACCTGAACACATAATCCAAGAGGCCAAAACAGCATCCTATTTCATTTTTGGTTATGAGTACTCCCTCTTTAGTTGAATGACTTCAGATTCAGCGCTGTCTTAAGTTTAGTTTACCATCCACTGTGGAAAGTAGAAAAAACCCCATGTCTACAATGAAAAAAGCCTGTGTAAACTACAATTTTAATTCACTGAAAGCAAGAAGGCCAATGAACTTTCATCAAAAGGACAAAAGGTGGGGGCAGAAGTGAAAAGTAGGTTTTATTCCAGATGGAAAAACCAATGTAAAAGCTCACCAGAAATATGGGAAAACAATACCATAAAAAGATGAGGAAAGGATACTGACTTTTCCCAAAGCTACACTAAAAATAGCTATTTCAGAATGGGGGTATGTACATCTCTAAGGAATACACACACATTTCACATGCTGTAGTGAACTGGCCCTCGCTGATGAAAACAGATAGGTTTTATGGTCCTGTAAGGTTCTTCACAAAGGAATACAGCTTTTGGAGAGTAACTAAATTACTCCTTTATAAAAGTGATCTATTTCCAATTGTTTTCTCTCCTAAAAGACAAAATCATCACTTAAGTTGCTTACTCACTGAAATAGAAAACAAAGTTTCTGTAACAACAGAACAAATTTGTTTTTCCTCAGAATACTGCATAGTTTTAAATACTGTATCCATAGCAGTCTAGAAGTCAATTAGAGCCAGCAGGTCTGACAGTGTGCTAGAAAACCATTAACAAAGTGATTCAATACTCTAGAGACTCCAATCCAAGCTGTGATTTCCCATAAAATCTAAGGAAAGAGTGTAAACAACTCACACAGCACAGAGACTTGGTTTAAGGCCCCAGTTTTTAATCCCTTATACAGCCAAGATAACTGCTGACCCCAATGACCACTGGGAAAACCCTTGGAATCTACATTTTTATGGTACACTTTTCCTATGGAGACAGATATCCCTGCTTAGGGACCTGCCTGTTTTTACTTCTGAGAGATTATGACCTCAACATGAAGCAAGATGTGGTTAAACCTCAGCTGGATTTGAGGTACCTTCTCCCTGTGACAGGATACAAGAAGTTAATTCAAGCTCCTCTCACCAAAAGCAGGAGCATGAACTGGAATCCTGAGACAGTCATACACCCTAGCCTTGGATAGAGGAACAATAAAAACAATAATATTTGAATCTTGTTTTATTGAAAATTCCCTTAATCCTTTTAAATTCCCTACAGGAGTCATATCACTACTTTCTCTAACCCAAAGAAACTACTTAATCTCATAAAAATTCCATTTCTTTGGAAAAGCTATTATGTTGAGTGGGTTTTGTTGGTTTTTTTAGTAGTCAAGAAAAGCATTTTGTACAGCTTCTGAACTTTGTCTAGTCCATACTGTATTCTTTCTGCTGAATTCTTAGGGTAAAAACATCTTTTCTTACTTTTTTATTGGGGGTGAGGGAGAGTACTTATTTATTAATTTTTAAATTTCACTATAGAGAATTGCCCTGCTGAGTCAAGCTCTTTGTCAAAACAAAATGCTTGGTATATGGGACTTTTCCAAATTGCTTCTTGTGCTAACATACAGTGAAGAGTCCTTGTGGGGTGCCACCTAACATGGCAGAGCCTTGCTTCCCCAGACACTGCACACCTGACCTGTGGGCTCTTTCCTTTTCTAGAAGTCACCAGCCTATGAAATTCAGTGCTTTTCTGTTCTGTGCTGCTGGTTACCTCTAAGTGCATTATTCCTACTCCATATTTCCAGTTGCTAGCACAGAGAGACTCATGGTTATTTCCTTGTTTATGTACTGGCAAACAAATCTTGTCACCATCAGGGCAGATCAGCCTTTGGCCACCCACAGGATCTGCTCCCTTGGCTCTCTTTCCAGCTAGTTTTCTACAACTACAAGTGTTAACTAACCCGTTGCTCTTGGCATACCTCTGTATAGTGTTTCTTCCAGAAGAAAATATATTTATATGGTCTTACTCTGACTGTGAGTTTAATGGCATTATCAAAGTGTCTGCTGGAAGACTGAGGTAAGAAAAGGTAGAGAAATATCAAATTAATGATGAAGAAAAGCACCATATTTTGAGATTGTATGTCAGCAACCAGTTAATTACAATACAGAATTGCAGTCTGACCTGAAGAAAGAAGACTAGGGAAAAAACTGAAATTTAAATCCTTTTTATTTCTGATTTTTTTCCTGCATTCAGCAGGCCTCACCCTTTCTGCCTTCTCCCCCTAAACAAAAAGAAAACAAACCCAGTTGTGCCACATAATGACCATAGGTTATTGTATTTTTTTTTCTTTTCATGGTACCTCTATTATTCTAGAAGCAAAATTACACTACACAGAGACAGCTACTAGATGGCATTTTAAAAGACATTTTTAAAAGCTGTTGATTAGCAGAGTCACCAATGTCTCCCCTCCCAACAGGGCACCACAGACTGGAGACATTATATCATAACCTTCATATCATTACCATTCCTACACCAGAACAAAGTCAACCATACGAAATAAATTTATATTTATAACTTTAAGCAGTCTTCCCAGAGTGCAGAGGGTTCCAGTTATTTCCATCATGACTAAGAACCAGTCCAGCAACCACAGTCACATTTCTACTGCAAACATGGTCATCCATTTGAAACGATGGCTGCAGAAACACTGCCATGATTTACCAGACTCCAGGTACAGGAATTTGCAAATGCCTCAAGAAATTTATCTCAAATTTCCATATTCATTCTCCAAATTCTGTAGGAATATTACCTAATACTGAGTTCAAAAATGAGCTTTTAAGAATCTTCAGAGCCTCAAAGGAAAGTGCAGCTTCAGCCTCAGAAGCATTTAATCACTCAAACCTGGATGATAGAGTGCCCCACTTACCGCTGAACTGGTAAGGAAAGGGAATCTAAGTGGTCCTCGCCCTTAAAAGCCATATTTATCCTCTTCTTACGTGCACTTCTCCATAGGCTGGCATCTAGAAAGAAAACAAACAGTCATTTAGTAAACCTAGGGAAACTAAGGCATCTTCAGCTCAGGCTGGCATGGCACTGTCCTGCTCTTCTGTGGAGAGAACTCATTAAAACAATCAAAAAGGCTCCTTTTCCACAGATACCCCACAACTCCAGCAGATAACCAAGGCCATTAAGTACATTTCACAGCATAAACAACGTAGGGTTTGCATATGCTTGAAGATCCTGGGCTACTGCACAGGTCAGAACCATCCGGGTTTAACATTTCTGAGTTAGTACTGAGGTATTATTTAGCCTCATTTATTTTATATTAACTTGAATGCTAGGGACAATTTATTGAGTATTATAATAATTCTTCATGTTATTGTGAGAAGGATTGCAATTGAGGTCCCTTCCAGCCTTAATTTTTCTGTGATATGATTTCAGGATTGTTAAGTACTACATTTACAGAAAAGTCCTTGATGTCTAAGTTGCTGAAGTATTTGACCGTTCCATGTTAAACAATTTCCTTTTTATCGATTTTAAATGCTGCACACCTTTCTCCTTCCAATATTTTTCCTTTATTCCTAGTGACCAAGAGATGTATCCAAACATTACTGTACTAGAAAGAGAAAAGAGAGGAGAAGGAAGACACCTCATTTTCACGAAAGGAAGGGGTGCTCTTCTTTTAATTAACATCACCTTATATTAGGGCATTACCAAATATAGGTCAATCTGGTACATTCATAGCAAAAATCATAGAGGATCTATTCTACCAAAAAAGGTGAAGTCATTTTCACTCACACACATGGCTAGAAAAAAACTAAGGCAAAATATTTGAAGGAAAGGATTAATCCATGACTCAGGAAGAACAAGGAGGAAATGAATTTGTTTGGACAGGGAGACAGGAACAGTGGGAAAATTATGCTTTCTTAGATGTGAAGAAAAAACTGGGATCAATGGATCTCACTCCTAGAGCAAATACTTTACACAGGAAATTACTGTTGTTTGTGTCACCAACAGAGGCAGAGTGTTTTCGATGTAGCCGCCTGTGAAATTCTGCTATTTGGTTATTGGCTGCATTGTGCAAGCTGAGTCAGCCAGCATTCAAGAGATTTGCCACCCCAAATTGCTCTTAATTGACACAGAGTGGTCCTCAGTGCCTTTCCTAGCAAACTGATCTCATTACTAATGCATGTCCTTGTTTTTTCCCCAAGATCTCACAAACACGTCCTGAGTACATAAAAGTATTACAACCAATGTAATGGGTTCACATGCTCTGTCCACTGTCAGCACCAGATTGCTTTGGTGATGGTGTTGCCCGGTGTTCCTCCCTACCCCCCAGGTTTTCCTGGAAATAACAAACTTAGTTTACACATCTTAAGAAGGATTACATTAAGAAGACTGAAATACGGGAGAAGAATCTGTTAAAAAAGCCAAAACCAACACCAAAAGACCTGTTAAAAAATAGTTTAATTGTTACTGAAGTCTCTGGTTTAAGAAGATTGCAGATATTTCATAGGCTTTGACTGAAGGTTCATAGGCCCAAGTATGAAAATACTAGTATGTATTCTTCTGCTCCCATGACACACCAAGATTTGAAAAACAAGCTCATTTTGTGGGGGAGGATTTTAAAGCATTTAGTGTTCAATATACAGATTTCACTAGCAAATGGAAAAAATCAGCTATCTTCATTTCTACTGGTAGAATTTTTTGTCTTTTTAAAAGGCATTTAAGATTACCAGATAAAAATAATCGTCTAATCACATTTACTGGAAACAGCCAAATATCATGATAATCACGGTCTTCATTTGCAGGAGATACCCTTAAAGCCGAACACATCTGCATAAAATCTTAATCTCCAAAATGAAGTTTCCCCTCCTAAATCTTATCATTCAAAGGACCCCAAAAAACAATGTTTTCAGCCTGCAGAAGTTCAGATTTCATGGACACTAGCTATGTCTTTCTGCTCAGCATTAGGCTTGGATTTACCTTCTTATGCTACCAACACTAAATCAAAGGCTTTCCTCTGGCAAGCTAAAGCTACTTCACCATTAGCTCAGCCTACTACCAATTTCTACACATACAAATCAAAGCACCTGGTTGTACTCCATTACTTGTGATCAGTGACATAATGTACACAGACATAAATTAGATTATTGCATGTCCTTGTTCCCCATAAATTAGAAACCTGACAAAAATGAAAGTTTTTATATGCTGTCTTCCCGCAAAACACACTTTTATATTATGTCTGAGAGCCTTTAAAAACATTATTAACTCCTACTTAGAGGTTACTTATGCTCCAGGAACAATAACAAAAATGCCACAACAGTATCTTAACCAAACTGTCTGGCTCGAGACTATGATTAGATATTGGCTCAAATCTTTAATCCCGAATTAATGTTGGCAACATGAGGAAATGCTCTCCCCAGGCACCTGGCATTTTGCCAGAGGATCCACTGTACCCTCAGGATCACAAGAGCAGTTGAAACACCAGTGATTTATGGTACAGGCTTCTGGTGCTTCTCAGAATGACCCCTCTACCTTCTGGGCAATTACAGCACTCCACGACAGATATTGTTCAGTCTCCAGCGTTCTCATTCCTCTTTCCAGGTAAGACCAAGACAACTGCACTTCCTAGTAAAGACTAGGAAAGAGCTGCTGATTCAATTTAGTTGATTCTGCTTTTTATTCGAGTCCACAGCGCGGTGAGGAGCTCTAGCCAGCACTCCTGAAAGCAAAGTCCTCTACTCTAGCTGACTACAGAGATGTTACTCACACACTCACTCACTTTGATTAAGTATATACATAATAATAGGTAACATCAGTAGAGTTCTGTAGGAGAGTCTAATTTTTTTTTCCACTGGCTTCTATGACCAATGATCAGGCCCACAGCTGGTCAGAGATGTTTAGGTAAATTTGTACAAAAAACCGAACCAAAGACCCCACTGCTTGTAGTTTGCAATATTGGTAATTTTGGTAGAAGCCTGAGTGACACACTGCCACAGTAAAATTGTATTCTTGGACTATTATAAGGCCTTTTATTTAACACCTTATGTAGGGTTTTACATCTGCACATAGGCTTGTATCACAACATAAAGGCTGACTTATAATTAGTTTGACACCTTTGGTAGGTAGCAGTGTGTGCACGTGGAGTTACATGTACTCCAGGCAGCAGGGTCTGTGTCCTGCATTTTTCTCTTTGTCATGTCAACAGTGAATTAAGTTTTGAGATGTTATTTCCTCATGGAAGAGATTTAGATAAGCAGAGCACAAACCACATTTCAATCCCGTCCAAGACAGTCAGCCAAAAGCTTTCTTCAGAGAACAGGAGTTCAGAAGAGAATAATGCATCACACCTGAAAGAGCAAGTAAGCCTTGCTCTCAGAAATCAGCAAAGTATCAGTAAAGGACGTGACTTTCATGGCCAGAAAAAACCCCAAAAACCACAAAAGCAGGAAGAGGGATCTTGCTCATAGACAGGCACCAGGCCTTGCCAGCAACTGACAGAGAACTAAAAACAGCTTAAAAAACTGTGAAACAGCCCACCTGTAAATTACTGGAAAAGTCTCATCCTGACTCTCACCAGCCTTGGCAGCACAGGGGAAACCTGTGCAACACCTCATTCACAGAGTTGTGCAACTGGCAGCTGTTATCCCACTCTTCCACAACAAACTCCTGCCTTACAAGAGCTCCCTGCTGGGAGCCTCCTGTTGGCTCCAGCCTGTTTAGCAATGGAGAGCAGCTTCTACGCTGCCACACGGCTTTTTAGCACCCTGCAAAACGTGTTATTTCTGCCAGGAAAACAAACTGCATCTTGTAAAATCTCCCGGTTTAAATTTCTTCTCCATCATTCAACAATCTAGAAATTAGGAGGGTTTTAGCATAAGGATTCTTTTAGGAACAACACCCATGCCCAAAAGTATCATGCTAACAGCATATTTTACAGGTGAACTCAGTGTGACTCATTTCCTTCTACTACTGATGGCCCTAAAGTGCTCTATCACAAAATGATATCCTTATTAATTAAGCCCTGAAACGTCACTCAATTAAATTCACATTTTTCAGCTCGTTCATGTCACACATGTTCACCCTTGCAAAGGCTCAAATCAAAAGTCCAATCCGTGAACTTTCATCAGGCCCTTTCTAACCCCTAACATCATAATTTCAACACTAACCGTATCTTAAAATAAGGTCAATCAAGAGCATCATTTCTCTTCCAGAAAGAGACAGAAATCCACACATCTATCCTCTGATTATTAATAATCATCTGAATTAGAAGAGCGTGTTACCTGTAAGCAATATGGTTAACCTGAGAATAAGAAGTTATTAGCTAAAAGTCATTTTAGACCTGATATCACTTGATTAATATGAACAGTTCCTGTCTGTACTAAAGTACAACCTCTTTTCTGCCAAACAGTGCCTGCCCTTATTTTACAATTCTGGAAGTCTGGGAATCATTAGTTATTATTCTCCTATACGCAGAATAACTGTTAATGGAACGCCACAAATCAATTTAAGAGCAAAATTCTGACAGCATTTCTGTGAGAGGTCAGAAAGTAAATACATACATTCTGTCCTTCAGCAACACCTCCAGCCCATCAGAAGTTTTTCCACAGTAACCATTTAAGGACTCAAGATCCTGTGTCATTCTGCATTATAAGAGGCTTATATAGACATGAATTGATTACAATAGTAAGAGCCAACTCAAAATTAAACTGGGTGTCACAAATCTAAGAAACCATAAAACCAGGAGCAAAAATAATGAAGAGCCCTTCAAACGAGACATTAAAATGGGTTGTATTAGCAAGGGATCATATACACAGATCTATGGACCACACTCCTAGAATGCAAAATTAAAACTAGGAGGAAAAGGTGGGAAAAGGCACTACCTGTGGCATTCATTCATGGCAGCTGCTCTTGCAGAACCAATAATCAGAGAGGAAGCACTGCTGAATAGTTTATGCCTTACACTTCAAGTACAACCGGAAGCATAAATCCATTTTCAGTCACAGAGGGGTTTTATTTTTATTGCGTATTTCTTCCCGTCTTGTCTCTCTGCTTTCTGCAGAGAGAGTATCTCATTTTAAATGAATCTCTGTCTTTGAGAATATTCCTATATCGCAGAACAGTTTGTTTTAGTAAGACCCTTAAAGATCATCTAGGTCCAACCCCCCTGGTTTTCAGTAGCATTATCTTCCACTAGATCAGGTTGCCCACAACCTCATCCAACCTGTCCTTGAATATATACACATATTAAAAAAATATATATATTTATTCACATCTGTTTATTTAAATATTTTCTTGCATTTACTTATATTGTCATAATTGTAAAAAATACATTTTATTATATATCTGTTATAAATTTCTATTACATTAAAAATTTTTAAAGCATATAATATAACATGGAGGTTTGGGGTGTGTATATATATACACACACATACATCCATCTAATGTAGTTATTTATGTAAACTGAGGTTTGTGCTATTTCTTTTTTCTTCTGGATATTTCTCATTGTAGCCTTGTTTTACACATCTTTACCTTGGAAATATCATGGGGGATGGAGAGGGAGAAACAAAGATCTACGTCAGTCAAATAGGTCATCCTGAAAATTACAGACAAGGAACATTATTGTGTAGATCCTTGAGGGTGGAAGAAAAAAACCAAAGAAATCTGAAGCCAGTACCATTCCTCTGCATACAGAGTTCAACTCCTTAATTCACTTCCTGGTTTTAAAGCCCTCCCTGAACATAAAGAAAAAATTGTTTATGATCACCACAAGGCAAAATTCTGCTTTGAAAGCAAGATGTATTGGACTGTTCCTTCCATATCTTTATTTTAGATGGTGGATCATATGAAACACACTAAGTAGAACACATGCAATGCAACTGGAAGTTCTGATGGCATCAGGGGAAAAATACAGACACATATTTATGCAGTTAATCCAGCTTTCTCCAAGATTAGGAATGGAGGAGATCAATGATCACATATACTACAGTAAGTCCTTTTGCCCAGGCATGAGTTTTCTTACAATGAACCTTTAGCAAATTTTCCCAGTTAGATCCAAAATATCCAGAAAAATAGAGTTTCCATCATCACGGACTACATTATAAAAATACTTAAAATAAGGAGATAAAGAAGGGCATAACACATTTGATGACTTTTCACCCTCTCCCCCTCAAAATTATTTTAGGCACCAGGCCACTGGAACAGTCACGTAGCATCTTTTGGGTTTTTTTAATCTTACCAAAGTCTTTAAAATCTCCCCTTCTGAAAGGGGCACACCAATTTCTATAGCCGGTAGAACAAACCGATTAGTGGTCACATTTCTAGCAATTAGCATTTTAGAGGCAGTTTCACTGGAAAAGAATTTACTTTTGAGGTCCAGGAACTGAATAATAAGTGTCAGGTTGGTGCACTCCAGAGCTATATTTTACCTTTTATGCAGTGAAGCATAATTGTCACATAAAAATGTTTACTGGTTCTCAGAGCAGCAGTAATGAAAGCTGCTACCATGTCATTCTGAAGGGTACATCTCCTTCTTCTTGGTTTTTACACTTCCCTTGCTTTCTGACAGACAGCACAGGGCTCTCCTACTCCCTTAACCCAAAGAGCCAGTTCGGCATCACCTGCACTGACACCAGCCTTGATTCAAACGTGCACAATAGGGGCAACCCTGCTCCTGGTCACAGCCTCTTGGGTTCAACGATATTTCTACAGAGGAACAGATAAAACAGGCTTTCAGCACCCGGTTTGCAGGTTTTCCCTTCCTGTGCTGGGGACTCCAGTGGGGTATTAGAGGTCAGAGGTTTGTGCTGACAGTAAATTAACTCAAATGAAGTTGCCCTGCTTTGGTCTCGTTTACCCCTGACACCATAGCCAGGATTTCATCTTGCCTCCATGTAGAGAGATCAGATATAAAAGAGCTGGTCTTTCAACCAGCCACTGTGTAGGACACAAGTGAAAATAGGAGATTTTTGCACCTTAGATTGTACAAACGTAGAAGTGTAGACTGTGCTGTATAGAAGAAATGCCTACAGAATGTCACCATTTTCTGTTATTAGTTAACATGACCCTTCCAAGTGTAATGAAATTGGAGCTAAGATTCATTATTTCCCCTACAAACATGCAAAAATTCCAAAAGAGTCTTAACCGGAAAAAAGATAAAAGAAAGTCCTTTCCCTATTGAGACATAAAGAAAAATAATTACGTGACTTACCCAAAGTTAAACATGATGCAAATACAAATCGAAACAAAATTTTCCAAGGTTCAATACTGTAAACAAGTACATAAAGAAGATAACTCTGTATTTAGCCACTTCAAAGGGAAAAGAATAGAGACCTACACAAACAACTCACTGCAAGGAAACATGACAATATTTGCACATCTCTGTGCACGAACCATTACCTGTAATGAAAGGATTTCATCTTAACAGCCATTCCTGTTGGTCAGACAGGAAGTCTAAAAGACATCTTTATTTACATTGATATTCCTCAAAAAGAAAAAAAAAATCTGACATTTTAACAGAGAGGAGCAAAACAATATTATTAATTCAGGTCATAGCCCACACTAGCCAAGGCTGTATTGGACTAGCATCACAAGGCATTACATGGTAAACAGTGGTGGTATTTTCACAATATTTGCCAGTGGTGATTAAGTTTATCATTTTACAGAGTTAATATCAAATTGCTCTTTTTTGGTCATAACTCTGAAAACGTTAAGACCATCTTTAGACCAGCACAGACAAACACACATTTATCTAAAAGTTAGCTATTCTTGGCCTTCTGTGATTGTGTTATCTCTAGTCCTTAAACCACTTCTCTATTTGAATTACTAATAAACTTACTACTACTTTGAATCAACTTCAGCATAATTTTTTCCCCTTCCTACAACATACTGGGGAAAACAAAACCAAGGACATCATAGAAATACAGAAAAGTTAAATAGGGAAGAAAGTAGATGAGAGACATCTCAGTTATTGCCTGCTTATAAGTTAACTCAACAGATTACAAGAGCAGGAGATCCAGTTGGGCAACAAGCATAGGAGATGAACAAATACACCAAAGAAAATTTAAAACACTTGGTTAAGCTATGTATTTTCAAGGATCCCAGCTCTCTTCATGCTCATTGCAAGCTTTACCTTCAAGCCTGCCTTTTCTAGATAGACACAGCAAATCCAGTAGACAAACTTCCCGAAAGATGGAAAAAAAGTCAGAGTATGTTGTGAAATTATCTATACATTAAAAAACAAGAATATTGAGCCTCCAGCAAAATTCGAGTACAGCTTCTATTTCTTGCTTTTTTCCTTTAATTAACTCAAATTAACACTTCCAGACAGCCTGTCAGCAAGCTATGCTTCCTAGTCATTACAATTCTACACAAAGAACAAGTAATAAAGCAGCAGTGAGCTTTTTCTGTTTGTAAGGAGAAAATACTTCATTTATAATTTTGAACCGCTGCCAAAGAGTATCCAACCACCAGACATTTTCTTCTTCCTCTGTCCTTCGCACAAAAAATGTGGAGGAGCCAAAAAGCTGTAACAATACCACAGATAGGGAATCCTCAGCAGGGCTAGAGGCAAAACTGTTCTGCAGGATTATTCCCATATTCAGTGACCCTGGGGTGGTTGTAACATGAGCAGAGCACTCAGAAACTCCAGAAACTCCAAGCAAACCTAAGCAAACCTAAAGGCTCAGGGGGACTTTCCAGCCTGCTCACATTAATTTTGCACCAGAGAACAAGTTGGGTGTGGGAGCAGAAAGTGAAAATCCTGCTTCAACTCAACGAGCTGCACTCAGTCTGTGCACTCTGAGCACTCCCGAGCCTCTGGCTGCAGAACTACAGAAGGCCAAGCAAAAAAAGTTCAGGTGGTATCACCTGATGGAATGGAAGCTTTTGGTAGGGTGACAGAATATCCTGAGTTGGGAGGGACCCCAAGGATTACCAAAGTCCAACTCTTGGCCTTCCACAGGACAATCCCCAAGAGTCACACCACGTGCCGAGAGCATTGTCCAAATTTTTCTTGAACTCTGGCAGGTTTGGTTCTGCGACCACTTCCCTGTGGGGCCTGTTCCAGTGCCCAGCCACCCTCTGGGTGAAGAACCTTTTCCTGATATCCAACCTAAACCTCCCGTGACACAACTTCTGGCTATTCCCTTGGCACCCTGCTAGTGGGCACTAGAGAGGAGATCAGTGCCTGTCCCTCCTCTTCCCCTCATAAGGAAGATGTAGACTATGATGAGGTCCATAGAACCACAGATTATGATGAGATGGAAGGGACCATTAGGATCATCAGGTTCAACTTCTGGCCCTGCACAGCACGGCTTTCTTTGGACCTTTTTGAATTTGGGGTTTTTTTGTTGATGTTGTTGTTGGTTTCGTTTTTTTAATCTTTCCCCCACTACCCAATTACAGACTGAAGTTTTAGTATGGAAGGGCCAAGGGGTAGACCACAGGCAAAATAATTAGAAGAAATATAAGAAGAGGAGTACTGTTTGGTAGGAAATAAAGTTTGGATGTTGATGAGTGTGTGAACAACTATGCCACACCTGAAAATATTGTCGTTTGGTAAGGACCTGTGCAGTTTCAATTAAAAGATGACTATGTGTCACAATACTTTTAATTACTAAACTCCCAAATTCAGCAGGCATACAAGTCACAGCCTGTATCTTCTTTTGCACTGGTAAATCCCAGATATGCAGCAAATGACAGGAGTCCAACCACTTCACATCTATCAGCTGATGTTCAGTAACCCATTATGCAAGGAACTGGCACACAAGTTCTGAGTACACTATGAACTGCTTCACAGTCTGTTCCAGGATGGCTGCATTGTTTGTTCTCATGATTGTCTAAAAATTGATACTGAAAGAAAAAAAATTATCTTTTAAACTGTACAAGTCTCCTTGCAGAACAGGGCTAGTGTTCTGATAAATATTTCCCATTATTATCATGAGGTTGTAACAGCTTGTGGTGGCACAAGTAGAGACACATCAGAGTTAGCTGGAAGGAAAGGTCCCAGCGCCAAGATGTTGCTATTAGAAGCCACATTCAATGAATTTCTAATCATCAGGTTTAGGAGTGCTCAGATTCCAGACTTTATTTTTCGTCCCCATAAAAAAAATATAATGGTGACCATAGGGGGTTTTATCCATAATTTTAGCTTGAGCTTTGCAGTTATTTATGACTGTGCCACAGAACTTTGTTTCCCTGCAAGTCAAGGAGAGATACACTAGACCCACATTTGGAAAGTAGTCTGTTCACTCATTTCCAATGCAAGTCTCTGCACTATCAACCCTCCAGACACGTGAGAATGGTAAGAACAAAGAAGTGTAAGAGTTCTCTGCGAACTTCCATTTCCAGAAATTTGGCATTGACCGTTTCAGCTGCAAATGCACCAAAACTTGGAAGTCATGCTGCTAATCCGTTGTCCTGAAAATTTCAGCTTTCTGACCTGTTTCTGTCATTACCTGTGATACGTGGGCTGTGGAGCCATCCATCTCCCATTTGCAAGAGCAGATAAGAAAACTCAAAATCCCTCCAGAGAGTCCATTTCACTATTACAATACTAGCATTTTTACTTCTACCACTTCTAGAGATAGTTCCATGATCAAGCATTTCCTTCATCTCCATTTTCCACGATCAGCCTCAGAAAAATCTGCCAATCTTGAAACATCCATCATCTCCCAATATTTCCAATGTAACCTAAGGCAATAATTGGCCTCAGCAAGAAAACAGACACGTTCCTAACCCCTCAGGGTGACAGAGTGTGCATTCCACCTGTAAATGTGGCTTTCATTATTTTCAGTGAGCCTAAGTTTAGAGATGCTATCAGCAGTCCAGCATTTACATCAGCTAGATCCAAGCAACCGCCTGTGCCAATTACACTTACGTTATACTGCCAGGAAATACCTGAGGGTCAGGCATGTCAAATACCTTGCTAGGTATTGCCAGTGCCCACCCACTGATGTGCCAGTGCCTTGGCATCCAACAGAACAGGAAGGATCTTCCACCTGAGCCGTCAGGCACAGTCTGCCCCAATAGCAGGAGAGAATGCACACAGAAGGTTTTTTTAGATTCACGTTATCTGGACAAGACGCAGAGCAGAGGTTTCAGGGGAAACAGCCTATGACCTCTCTCAGTCAGTGCTCAGGTGAAAGAACAGGATCCTGAAGCCACATATCATCTACACTCATTACCACAACTGGAAGGTCACATAGGTAATTTGAAGCTCATGTGCACGGCCCAGCTTTCCTACCTACTGTCTGTACAGACCTCAGTGAGAAAACTGTCCCCAAAAACGCAATCAGCACTTGTACAGCAGACCCAAAACCTGAAATACCTTTATTTATTTAAAGATAGGGTGCTGTGACCAGCAACATGTACATGCAAGGAAAACAGTGACATCCTTAAATTGAAGGAAAAAAATTTAAATTACTGCAGTGGTAAATGTAAATCAGTTCTGAGACCCAGCCACCTAATTGTCCATTAAGATATCAAAAAACAGATTCTTCTTTTAATTTAATAGTCTTCTAAAAGAGAACCCAAGAAAATGTTAGGCATTACTCATGGTAGAACTACAGGACAGAGCTTTCGACTCATGACTCATCCAATAAAAGGGAAAGCAGTTCATAAGCAAATTCTGAAAAGTTTCAAAGCACAAGATGAATTTACCTTTAAAAAAAAGCATTTCAGTAAGATGGGGTGGAAAAAGAAATCAGTTACAGGAAACATAGGGCAGTGGTTACATCCAGGGAATGAAAATACAGAAATCACCCTGCTTTTCACAACAAGGTTTCTCACCATCCTCTCACAGCTACGCAGAAGCTTATTTAACCTCTCTCCATATTCTGAAGCGATAATGTCCCAAATCCCTCTACTCTCTTTAGTGCAATGACAGATTATGTCTGCAAAGGTGGGGGCTGGGGGCTTCTTTTCACAGCCCTTGAACCTCAACTTGATTTTAAAGTATCAGCCCAAATCTAATTCCAGGAATTGAAGACCTCATGCATGTGAGAGCGAAATGCATAAGGCACAAACACAGACTTTAGTAAAAATGGGAAAAGGTTGAATCCTGACAGGAGGTGACTAAGAGGAGAATCCAGTAGGGAGTAAACATGGAAAAATAAGTCAGGAAGCTTGACATCCTAGAGCCCCTAAAAATTAAAAGTAGAAAGCAGCAAAGTCAAAACTCAGACGGGCAATGCTTTTTTGTAGTACATGTATCACTTGCTCCCACAAAGTCACTGACTCAGAAACTCACACAGCCACAGAATCGTTGAGGTTGGAGGGACCTCAGCTTCAAAAGGGAAATTCTTATGGATAATACAAACTACCAAGGTTAAAATAATTTATAATAATTTTTAAATTAATTGTCGTACCTCAAGACAATTGCTGCTGGTATTACATCCTCCTCTTAGGATGTCCTTGAAAGTTTGGCTTCTGATTTAACTTTTGAAGACCAAGCTCTTCCAGGATAACAGAAAACTGAATGGAAGAACTAGATGGGGTCAGGAGGAGTCAATGAGAGGAACAAATGCATTAAAATTCCCAACAGCCCTGCCACTGACTTCAGCAGTAAAAGAAGCCAAAAACTTATTGTACATTTAGGAGTTAAGATTGACTGGGACCTTTCTAAAATTACATATACAAAATACCAGCTTCTGCAAATAATTATCAGGTCATATACCCATAAAAGTCAAGAAAATATATTTTATTACCTGCTCATCTTACTTATTCACGGACTAGAGCCAATATTAGTCAGCACAAGTAGCTGCTTGTGAGCAGGAAGGCTTCAGTCATTAAGGAATGGATGTAATTAAAACGAGGGAAATCCAAAACACAGTTATACCTACCAATCATGTCATCTAAATTCTACTATTTTATTCATTAAAAATAAAGCTTTGAAACAAAGATGCCATATTTTATGCAAGTTCTTGATTATCTTTCTTCTGAGGGAGCATGTAATTTACAAGAAAGAGGACTTAAAGCTTTAAGTGCCTCTGACTTAATTCAGCATTGCTGTATTGATGGTCCCATTTAGATGATTCCATTTTAGGCCCCTCTAACGCATTAAAGGCATGACTTACTCACATCCATTTGGCTAATGATCCCCTACTGCTCTAAAGTAAATGACAGCTATTTACAGTAAATTATTCAATTAGATAGAGGGAAGTGCGGTATTCATTTTATATTGTTTGACATGGCAAAACAGAAGTGTGCAAGAAGGCAGGTAGGGCATTTTAATCTTCCAGAATCAATTGTTTAATCCACAGCAGGAGAAAAAATACACTCCGCAATATTTGTCAGCACCAGATTTTTATTGTAAACATTCTAAGAGACACTGAAGTGTGGCAACTCCAGTTAATATAATTCTGTCCACTTCAAAAGTAAGTCACCATACTATGCAAGGAATACCAGCATCTTATAGGACTGCTTTATTTTAGGCACAATTTCAAGCAGCACACAAAGTGACCATATGCTAGCAGGAGACCAAATTTCCATTTAAATAAAAAAATAGGCAAGAACAATTCCGAATTCCATTTATCTGTAATGGGATTTACACTACTAAGTGACTACCTCACTCTCCAAAGCAAGGACTCAATGTCCCAAGACATTTGGATAGTGGGGTATTTTTAATTTATGAAATCCCAGGACAGGACAGCTCAGCAACTCTCACAAATTAAGAGGGGGATTCAGAAGGATAATCGAGTAAAGAACAAGTTGGGGCTAAAACAGAACCCAGAAAAGGGGGGAATGATTGCACTGCAATAACTCAGAACTATAATTTGAGGATTTTTTCACACATTCGCCTATCAAATCTCCAGGATTTGAAGGGGGTGTGTGAGTACGTGCACATTATAATCACCACTGTACACACACTTGTCTGACCACTACACCTGGAGAAAAAAAAAGTCATGACTTTGCTGTCCCCTGTCAAACCTTTGCCTTACAAAAGAGAAAATAAAAGAGTAGTTCTCATTATTATAGGCAGGAACATGAAGTCCAAGGTGCAGGACAGGCCACCGTGTGTGCTGAGCCTGCCTGTGACCATGCTTGTGCAGCTCTCAGGCCTCCCAGCATTGATCAGAGGCAAAGAAGGAAGAGGCAATTTGTCTAAGCCCTCCTGGCTAGCCCTAATTTTGGAGAATTTCTCTCATCCGCAAGCCCAGAATGCTTCAGAACAAGTGCCGAGCACCCCAAATAGAAGAACATTTTCCTCTGGCTAACCTGCCAACACATTTAATTTTCCACAGGCAGAGGGCCAAGTTCAGCAAGCTTAATGGGAGCTGCAGTTTCCTGTGCCAGCCAGTGAAGTTTTGCTGGGGGACTGCAAGGAACACACTACAGAAAACACAACTGCTGCCAGTGTCTCTATTCAGAGGCTGCATTTCAATGGACTACTCTTTTTTTCCCCCTGATTTTATTCAATTCTTCTAAAGCTGCTGGCACAATGAAACCCTTCCTACTCTTAGCATGTATTCACTCACTTCCACGAGCAAGGAATCCAGACTGGCTGCTCGCAGTGATGAATTTAGTCCAGACACCAGCTTACCACAGCTAAGCTGTTATAAATTTAACAGTCATTTGGTGCCTTATAGCCAACAGTTCTGGCCAGATTATTCAAAAGGCCTCCTACGCACAGCTCCTGAATTCCTAGGAAAGGTCTGCATTTCAACGGCTTCACATCCTATTTTCCACAAATCAATTCTTATTGCTTATTTTCCTAGCTACCTTCATCCTCTTATGAATTATGTTTTAATTTCTCACTCTACCAGAACCAAACACATCAAGAAAATTTTAGTCAAGGTTCTCAGTGGCTCTAAGCTATGCCAGTTTTCACTAGGTGAAGATTGCTCCATTATTATTTGCAGAAAATCCCCTCCCCTTTAAACACTTTTCAGATGCTCTAGTAATACAAGTAATAGTAATAACAGTTCTAGACCTTAATAAGGAACACTCTGGTCTTTCAGTCCCTGGTGGCTACCTCTGCTTCACCCACACGTCTTCATACAATATCTTCCTTGTTCACCCTCCTGCTCTAAGACTAAACATACTTATATCTGCTGACATTCCCTCTGGTGCACAAGGAAGTGGCTTGGACTTAAATCCTTTAAACCTGTGGTGACCCTCTGAAACGTTCCACAGTTAATTTCCACTGAAAAATCACCTGCCTGAAAGGCACTGAAATAGACTGCAAGCCAATCCTTCATCTAGTAGTTAAGAAGAGTGAAAACACTTTGTGTGGCACTTGAAATCATGCAGGAAGACTAAATTATCAAAAGAAAATCTAAAAAATCACAGATGACAAAATGCAAGGACAGCATGAACCTGGATCCACATTCTTAATAATTTTATTCACCAAAATACACTTCTCCACACCAAACAGAGAACATTTATATTTTTCTAATTCCAAAATCGACCCAGACAGCCAAAACAGAAAAGTTCAGAGGAACTGAGACATTCAAGGTACATTGCCAGTAAAATTGCTACACATCAAAACCACACTGCGCAGTACTGAAAACTGAATACTGAGTGTACAAAATTTCTGCTCAGCTGCTCAGATTCTGAGCAGTTGCTCAGAATAGGCTGCTTGGAGTAGCAAAACTTAGAAGACACTGAAGTGGAGGAGGCAGGGGGAGCCAATGTTGCAGCTGAGTTTTCCCTAAGCTCTTCACAGAGAAATCTTCCCTTCCTCTGGGCCAGGCTGTAGTGGGAGCACAGCCCCGTGGGCCACTCCCACCAGCAGTGACAACGCGGCCAAGTTGGCCTGATAACGTAGCCATACTGCTGCCAAGAAAATACAAGAGCAACCATTGGAAGGAATGATTTGGCATAGGATGAGTCACTTGACATCATCTCCTCTCAGACAGTACAGGCAGGAGTGTTGATGCTCACAGCTCCTGTCCTCATCCCCTCTTACTGCCAGTCCCTGCTGGCCCAAGCAGGAGCTCTGTCCATCCTGTGCACAGCTTTCACCAGTACAAGGACATCAACTGCTACAAATGGACCTGATTTGCAAGAGTTATTTACAAAGCACCTGAATGTCCTTCACATATAAGTGAAATTATACTAAAATACAGGGTACAATTTCACTCCACCTTAGGCAGGTGCGCTGCATTTGCATCAACATCTCAATTCACAGACATTAAGGGTCAGGCACACACATCAGCAGGAAAACAGCACCATGATAAGTGAAATGAACAGCCCAGCTCTGCTCACATAATATCAAGCTCTGCTTAGGTTTTTTTTGAGCCTTTTTTCCTCTCAAAACCCTTGACATTGTTTTCTAGCTATAGCAATACTTAGATAAATAAAAAACCAGGCAACATTTCCACATGTGATATTGAGTATGTCACCCTATAACAGCCCTTAATTTCATAATTTGTACATGTTTAGATTTTAAAAATTGTATGCAGAGTATTTTTAATATAACCAAACACAAGGTACAACAATTCCCTGAGGGTTTCCAGGTCACCCACAATGTCAGGAGCTGTTTAATACATCTCCATAGAAGTGGAAGTCCAGAAACTTTTTTTTTTTTACATTTTCACAGCAACCAAAGGTCATCTTCATTTCACAAGTCCCACAAATGTTCTCCAAAGGAGAGGAGCTAGAAATGGGAGAGGCAAGAGCATTCAAACACAAAAAGAATGCAAGAAAATAGATATAAAAGAAAAATCTGCTCTGGGGAGGTACTTTCATTGAAAATGACCATGTAAATAAAGACGATGCACCATGAAAAGTCCCATTGCATCTCGTGCTTAGGACATCAGTCTGTGCTGGAGATAGTCAGTCCCTGGCATGGGGCAATGTTTCAGCAATGATGAGAGCACATTTCAGACACAGCACAGTGTTATATTTTGCAATTCATGTTGGCTGCATTTTTCTTTTGTAAATCAACATAATTTAGCTCTTTTAACATTCCTCTTACTTTTTCTTCATTTAATGATTCTTCCAGAAGTGCTTAAAATCAAAGGTGTTCTGAACACTAAATTATAAAACCTGGCATATGAAGCCTCAAATTCCTATAAATAGATGAATATCCTATTTTCTGGAATTCTAATCAGCTTCCACTTTTTATTTCACCTCTATTAGACAGCAATCTCAAGAGCATATTTACAACTGCTGAATATTCATTGCTGCTTTTTCCTTTAAAGAAAATCTATTGATTAACTGATTTTGTAGCTGACAGCGAAGTGCAGGTCCCAGCTACGAAAAAAATAACGTGGATATAAAAGTAACAAAGTTTATACCTCACAAGTCAGAAGGATGACAGAATTTCAACAGCACATCTTTGAGAGATGAGTAAAGCTCTGCACCTCACTGACTCTACACTGGTGTCTAACAGTGCCATGCAACATGACCTTATCCTAATATTTCTAGGGAAATCCAAATTTTTATCTGCTTCATGTTCCCAAATCTATATTTTCCCAGGATGAGAACCAGTGTTTATGTTAAGTAGCTGCTCTAACTCAGGGCTGGCAGGAGGATCCCTGTCGGATAGCATGGGCACTTGGAGAAAGCAGAGAGGATGGAGCTCTGCAGGTACCAACACACCACAGTCTCCAGAGTTTTGTCTCCCACTCTGCTGCCAGCAATTGCTCCTCTGACCACTTCCAGCTGTGGAAGTGGTCTCCCCTCACCAGCACTGCAACAGGAATCTCAAGAGCAGCGTCTGCCTTGGGTCTGCCCAGACACTGCTGTAGCCATGCCAGGGAGCTGAACAGCACCGACTCGGGGTTAAAGGCAGCACTGGGAGCCCTTTCCCGTGCTCAGTTGTCAAATTATGCACTCACCTTTTCACTTGCAAGTCCATGACAATGTGAAATCAAACCAGAATTGCTCTCTGTTCACAGCTGTGTTCATAAAAGAACTTATATAAAAATCAAAGGGACAAAAGGCTCTCACACCACACGCACCTAAAATAACCTTACTTCAGCTGTGCCTTGGCAAAAAGCCTAGGCAGCAGCAAAATTTTTCCCTTTAGCTAGCAAACAGACCCCATTTTCCTTTTTGCCAGGGCCCACATCCGTATAATCAACTATAGTTTGGGTATCAGCATTTATAGGTCTCATATGGCAAACCACTTCCTTGGTATAGACACAGTCTATTTTCTCATTTTCATTTGGCAGAATAGTTGTGGACTGTGGGAGAGAGTAAGGGGAAACTGTAAGGGACAGGAATCAGATCTAGAATAATCAAAAGTGTGTTTCTTAAGACACGACAGATCAAATATGCCAAAATTACTACATAGAGTGTTTCAAGCTCACTTTCTGCCTTTCTTTTCTCAGTGCAGCTATTGCAGCCACTCAGACCCTTCTGGTGGGATTCCACGTAGATGTGCAAGCATTGTGTGTAGAGATGATAGCATAGGGTTA
>VZRV01005008.1:176531-194436 GCA_013398115.1 Falcunculus frontatus | reverse complement strand
ATTTGGGGGTGGGTTTTGGAGGAGATGCTTTAGCTTCTAGTCCTTGTTTCCAAACCCTCAATTTTAAGCCGGCTCCAGCCCAAGTAAGGATGTTTTCTCCTGATGCTGCAGGTCAGGAAGCAAAGTGTCAGGATTGCTCTGGGTAGAAGTAGCTTTCTTGCCTGCTGCTTCCAGGACTGCTGACTTCTGTGGAAGGCAGGGATGTACCTCTAGCATCCCAAAAAGCCTGCAAGTGTTCCACAAGGAATAGTGCTATTAGGTGAATTTTGGGGTGGCCTGAGGAATGTGCTTGGCACACAAATGGCTTTCTCGAGGAGACAGGGAGTGAACTGCTGAGACATCTTTTCGGGTTAGAGGATGCTCAGATAGCCCAGGAGGAACCCCCAGCCTGCCCCATGGCTGTGGTTAAAGCCGTGATGATGGCGACTCCACGGGTAATAAAAACAATAAATAGAGAAACAGTTTCTTTTTACCACAGAAACAATATTTCAGCACTGGCTGAGCTGCAGCTTGCCAGCTGTCGGCTGCAGGAAAGCCCTGCGTGCTTGGGCTGTGAGGTGCTCTCCGTGGATGCTGTGCTTGATTTTCAGCCCACCTGAACTGTCCTGGATGTTTCCCGGTGTGGGAACTGCGTGTCCGGGTTGGCATCACCACGCTGCACCCATGGCAGGCTGTGGGCAGGTGCTTCGGCAACTCCTCTCTCTATTTGCTCTTTTTATCCTCAAGTCAAATGACTTTAAACAACCTAACCGAGGCCTACCCATGTGGCCCATTGCTATCACCACCAGGTATCCTTATGGATGAACCACTGCTTTATCCATGCGATAGAACTGGGAAATGCAAAACTGCCAAGGAAGTGCATTTGTGCCCTGGAGGCGCGTGGATGGTCGGTCTCTGATGGGGGTGCAGGGAAAATTGCTGGTGCTGAGGATGCTGGCCAGCAGCAGAGGTTATTCTTCCTCCCCAGCACAGGCCAGTGGTACTGTTTTGGGAGTGGATGTGCTCCAAGTGGATACCAGCAATCCCGGGAACAACCTGCCAGTGTCGGTGCTTTGGTGGGATGGTGTTTTGTGGGATTCTGCTTGCCCAGCACCACTCTGTGTTGTAAGTCACAGCCACTACCTAATGCTCTGATTTTGTGCCTGAATTTGGCTTGAATAAGGCATTTACTTACTGAAGTCAACAGAACAAAGGAAAAAATGTGGTTTTCTTCCCAATAGATAATCTTTTCAATGGAAGCTCTACCACAGCAACCCATCCTGGGGACCCACAGGGACCTAAATTGGTCTGCCCAGTGCTAAAACAAGATCATGTGGCCAAGGCAAGCTTGGGATGGCTGCTGAATGAGGCAAGGTGCAGAGCAGGATGGACCAGGGTGAGGGATAAGTGCAGGAGCCAGGGGAGTCTCTTCGTTGTCCAGGTTTGGCCTTGTACAGGCCAAAGATGGGATTGGGATCTTGCAGGGAACTCCTGGGCCACATGCTGCCTGTCCTGGTTGCTGCGGTCCTATCAGTGTCTCCCATATGGTTATCAGGCTGCACACTGTGCTGCCTTTGTGGGTTCTGCTGAAACCCATCCCAGACCTCTTTGCTCTGAAAATCAGAAATCTTTTAGTCTCCAGCCCCACAACTCTCAGCTTGGAGATTTCACAAGATTTTCTAATGTTTTCTCCCCTTCCACGTGTCTCTCAGTAGCAATTATATCCCCTTCAGCCCTGTTTTTATAGCCTAAATGAGACCAAATTTAGGTAGCTTCCTCTCATAAAATAATCCTCCTTTCTTTGACTGTTGTAGTCATTTTTCACACCAGTTTCAGTTCCTCAGAAAGACAAGGGAAAAGATTTTCAGAGCTGTGGCTGGGATTTCAGGCTTAAGATCAATGGGCCTTTTGTTTTGAAATCCAAGTCAGTGGGCTTTTAAGAACGTATCTGATCATTACTGCGAGCATCTCGAAGTTTGGAGCCCAAGCCTGTTATTCAGCTATGAAACAACAACTCTGCTGACTCCAAGAACTTGTACAAACATTTATAATCAACAGGAGGGAAGCTAAGAGCCATTCAAACAACAGATAAGATTAGTAACTGAAGTGGCTGGGCTGCAATTGTTGTTGTGCAAGTCAAAGAAAAGGCTGTCACACACGGAGGATGTTGCCAAGCAAGATTCATTCGAGTCACCGAGTCATTCTTCTCTCATCCACTGTCCGAATTCTCAGATCTACTCAGCAGTCTTCCCAGATCTACTCAGGCTGAGTCGGGCAATCTGCTGGCTTAGGAGGTGACTGAGTTTAGACATTTTTCCAGGTCCTGTTCTTTTCCTCGGTCCTGTTCTTGTCCAGCGCCCCCACCATGGAAAAGGGAGCGTATTCTGGTTCAGAGAACTTCCTGTTCCGTAATGGGACTTGGAGCACTGAAACAATCAGAGCCAAGTTGCTGTTGCCATCTCTCAGATGCAGAGCTCTCAGAAGGCAGTTACAGCCGTGGGAGGATGTCTGAGGTTGGGCGAAGGCTCAGACCAGCCCCTGAACCGGAGCATGTAACAGGATAGTGAAAGCTCCCTTTGCTTTCCATCTGGGTCCTCCTCGGAGTGTGCCTTTGGGGAGAGGAGCTCAGCATGGCTCGTCCACTGTCGTGAGGCGTTGCTCACCCCGTGAACAAGCCCCATCGTGTGCAGCAAACAAGAAACCAGCACACAACATATGAAAGTCATTTAGGAAGACGGGAACGATGAGCGGTGCACACAATAGCATTGCTATTAGGATCTGTCGATCCTAATTAAAAAAATACTTCTCAATGAAAATTATTTATAAAAAGAAATCACAGTGACCCTAAATCAAATTATTTGTGAATGGCTTTTAGTCTCCCAGATCAGTTAAAACTCCTGTGTTAGTCACTGGACGTCATCCAAGCTACATGCTGAATGAATAACATCTCTGCCAAATTTCGGGTTTTTTTCACCCTCACCCAGTTTGGCACAGGACAGTTAAAGTCATTTTTCTAAATATCTTTCAGAACATCAAGCAACTGTAAAATAACAATGGGAAAGCTTGGCCACGGACAACTGCAGCCCTCCAGTTGGAACCGCTTCTCTCCGAGAAAGCAACTCTGTTTCCTTTGATGATCTGCTTTGGGGGAGCACCAAGGCAAGGATTCCTCCATGGGGGTACTGGAGGGTCACTGCCCAAGGGGTAACCCTGCCAGGGGGCCTGGCTTCCAGGTGCTCCAGAGTGGGGCATGGCTGGATCCAGACTGGCTCTGGGTACAGGGTTTGTGTCTCTTTGGCCACCTGCTAGAGAGTGACATCCCAAGGGTGTATCAGCCATTCCTTGTCCACAGCGGCAGTTTCCATGGTGAGCTGTAATGACACCTCTTTTGCTCACTCCTCAGAAACAAAAAACAAAAAACAAACAAAAAGAAAGAAAGAAAGAAAGGAATCAGTGACTGCACAATGGCAGAACAAGTTCTTGCTTCTTGCGTCTGCAAAGATAAAGTGCTAATTCTTCTAAGCACTACGCGATGTCCTATCCAAGTGAATTAAGTTTGGGATTGTTTTCATGATGACTTGTTCCAACTCCAGTGTGCTTTCTCTTCTCCTTTGACTGGCCTGCAAGTCCCCCACTGCCCTTTTCTCAGCTGGCTGGTTCTTTCTGACCATGGAGGACCCTGCGGTATTGTCACCTGCAGAGAGCAAGGACCCTCCCCAGTTCTTGGTTCTCAGAGACATTAAGAGGGAAGCGTGGTTCTCCAGCTCCCCACATAATCCAGGAAGTGCTGGCTGCTCTTCTGTTGAAAACTTGCAGCAAATGGCCACCAAATTCCAGTCTTGTTGGTTTTCAGTGAGAATAATTTATAAACCCAGGGCTGTCTGTTTCTTGCCTCCTAAGGAGGAGTGAGGACTAGAGCCCAGCATCATGTGCAGCAGTTAGCAAAGAGTGTGTCACCCATGTATGTGACTGCCTGTTTCCCAGTATCCAGATGGCTTCTTTGCCTCCAGTTGAACTGGTGTGATGCCTGGGTGGACCTCCTGCTTCCCTTTCCTCTTCCCATGCCCATGGCATTGGCTGGGAAGGTGTTCTGTCCACAGGGACATCCAGGAAGGTGGGCATAGCTGGCTCACAGGGACAGCTGCTCTGGCTCCTGGTGACCAGCTGGTTCATCCTTTTACTAAGATAACAGCACCTCCTGTGTTTTTGCTGTTTGATTCCTCTTGTTTTCATGCTGCCTTGCTGCTGTCTCCAGAGCTGTGCCCAGATGGTCCTGTTGTTCCTCCAGCCATGACTCCTGGTTCTGGACTTGCACAGCCGTGCAGCAAGGCAGCTGACACCCTCTCTGGTCTTGCTTTTCCTTCTGGGCTTATGGACATGCTGGGGGTTGTGGGCTGTGAATCCATCCCCTCAAGGCACATTTTTGGGAAGTGTGCTTTAGGAAGCACTGGCTGGCTTTGTGTGCAGCGTTCTGGGTTTTCCGGTTTTTCCTGATAGAGGTGCATCCCCCTCCTGTGCCACAATGCCTGGTTTATCCTGCCATTAATCTGCATCCTCTAAAGCTGTTGGATCATGCCAGGTGGGGTCACTGATGTGCCCAAGACCAGTCCAGCTGGTGCAGGCTCCCAGAGGAGAAAAGGGTGGGAGAAGGCAGAGAGGAGTCTTGGCGCTAGAGACTTCCAGGTATGAGTGTGCTTCAAACCTCCACACCTCCTCCTCCAGCCAGGGGAGCTTTCTGGCCATTTGTAACTTCTGGTTTTGAGGTTAATACTCCAGCCCCTACCCAGCCCAGCTTTTTGCAGGCTGTGATTCTTTCTCAGATTACTTTAAACCCCCTTTCCTTAAATAGTGTGTGAGGATGTTGGCAATTCCCAACTCATGACTAGATCTCTTACAATCTGTTCACAGGGAGCGAGGTTGCTTATAGGGCTGGGGTGAAATGGGCTGACTACTTCCCTGTGGGGCCAAAGAAACCCCAAACATCTGTGAGGACGAGAAGGAAGATACAGAACAAATCACAGTTTTGGAGTGAGATTTAGAACAAATCACAGTTTACCAGTTCTGCATCCAAGAAAAGGATGCTTTGACTTTTTATTTTCCCCAGAAGTTTTTCTCTGAAGATGCTAACCTGAGTGTTGCCACTCTGAGAGGACACAGCGAGTCCTTGGCTCTCAAGAGGGCTGGCTGCTGCCAGCATGACACAGTGCTGTGGTTTGACCCCAGATGGCAGCTCAACACCATCATCTGCTCACTCACTCCCCTCTGATGGGATGGGAGAGAGAATCAGAAGGATAAAAGTGAGAAAAACTTTTTCTCACTTTAGCAGCTGAGCTAAAGACAGTTTAATAGGGAAAGCAAAAGCTATGTGCACCAGCAAAGCAAAGCAAGGAATCTGTTCCCCACCTGCCACTGCAGGCAGGTGTTCAGCCACCCCCAGGACAGCAGATCTGTGTGGTCTGGGATATCCCTTGGGTCACTGGGGGTCAGCTGTCCTGGCTGTGTCCCCTCCCAGCTCCTTGTGCACCCCCAGCCTGCTCGCTGGTGGGGTGATATGAGAAGCAGAAAAGGCCTTGGCTCTGTGTAAGCCCTGCTCAGCAACAACAAAAACATCTCTGTGTTATCACCCATGTTTTCAGCACAAATCCAAAGCACAGCCCCATAGCAGCTACTGGGAAGAAAATTAACTCTACCCCAGCCACAACCAGCACACAGAGTCCCGGCTCCCCATCCTCTGTGGGGTTTGGTGTACATGGCTCTGAAAAGAAAACTCTCTCAAAACTCACACAATGAAGAGCAAACTCCAGCTGTGCAGTGCAGACAAGTGCTCAGATCCATTGCTGGGCTGCAAGTAGCTGATGTTCCTATGGTGGAACCTCTTGCTGCATCCAGATAATTGTCCCCCTGGACCCTGCAGTCACCTAGTGATGTTAGTGCCTCTGGTCTGGAATCCTTTTTTCCTGTGGTGGCAAACGGCAGCCACAAGGCTAATGGGTGTATTCAAGGCTTGTTCTAGCAGTGTAGGCTCATTGCAGAAGCTCAGGACCTGCCTTTTGGGTCCTGGGGGCATATGTATGTGTGTGAGTGAATGCAGCCCTGCAGGCACAGCTGATATCTAAAGCAGTAATTTAAAGGATGCTACATAAACCCAGGAATAGAGTAATACCTACCTGGAGGAGAGCAGAGGCACTGGAGCTTAATTTAAACTCTTCCAACTCCCCTCCCTCCCAATTCTAAGATAAATGGACAAAAACATGCCCTGGAAGCTCTTGTGGAGCTCAGCCAGAGATGAGCAGGAAGGAGCCAAAGGCATTTCCACAGCTCGTCTTGCTGTGCAGGAGGCTTGGAGAGGTGTTTATAAACACCTTTTCTGCTCACAGTACTCTTGGCCCCTTTCTGGCTCTTGTCCAGCCATGGCCCTGGTCCAAGCTTGTTTTGAAGTGTTTCATCCCCTGTGCTTTGCAGAGCTGCCTTGGTGCTGAGGCTGAGAGGGGATTTGCCCTGGCAGCAGGTCTGTGCTTTCCAGGGAGGATGGGAGCTGCTGTGCAGATCCAGGAGACAGGAACTGCCCCCTTCCAAGATACTCCTGCACGTTAGTCATTGTTCTTCCAGAGACAGGTGTCTGGTCCTGGAAAGAGATCAGTTGTGGGGTGTCACTGCCACTGGGGGCACAGGGAAAGAGCTTTTCCAGGTGAGATCGTGTGTTTAGTGTGGCCAGGATGAGCTGGCGGCTCCTGCAAGCCTGGTGCTGTCCCTGCCACTCGTGTCCTTTCCTCTGCCCCTTGGTCGGGGTCTGCATGCCTGGGAGGGAAGGCCAGGGACACATGAGGGTAGGGGGAACCTTCTGCCTTCCTCAGGTCTCACCCCAGGGTGGAAAGCCAAGTAGTTTCCCAGGGGCAGGTGAGCTGCTGAAGGGGCAGGGCTGCCTGAGCAGCAAGGAAAAGGTGATAGAGGAGTTGTTTATTTTCCCAGAGCTGCAGGGGACAGTGGGTGCCTTTGGGCAAGAGCAGTGCTGGGGACCTGGTGCAGAGAGCAGCTGAGGAGCTTGGAGAGGGTGCTGGCAGGAGGGAGCCCATCTCCCTTGCCTTGGGGAGCAGGATTTCCTCCTGTCTCCCAGGATTGTTGCCTCAAAACACCAGAAGGAATGGCCATCTCTCATTTTCCTGGCATTCCCTTTCTGGAGAGGAGAGTCAGACTGTCAGAGGCAGAAAGTCCTGGTTTGGGGTGGGGACCAGTCTGAGCCCCAGCAGTGAATTGCCCCCTTGCAGGGCACATGCCAGAGTTGGTGTCTCTTTGCCAGAAGCTTCCTCAGGATGCATTTGCCAATGCACAGTGCGCTGTGGCCAGGCTGTTCCACAGAGCTGAGGCAAGCCTGGGGCTACCAGGGGTGCCTGACCTGAAGGAAGGGGCCCGTTTCTGCCCCCAGAGCAATGCCACGCTGGTGTCATGGGCTGCAGATCCTTCTGAGTTGTGGCAGCAGAAGAAAAAGAGAGAAATCACTGGGCAAGACCCAAAGCAGCTGCGTGTCTCTGGCATCTCTCAGCCCTGGGGCCCAATGGTTTCTGTGTTTCCTGTGTTCAGCTGCTTTCCAAGACTTGCACAGCTCCTGGAGCTGGGTCTGAGTTTTCACACTAGCCCTGTGCTCGGTCTTGCTCCGTCTGAGAGAGGTGATGTGTCCCATGAGCTTGATCTTTCTCCAGTAGGCTGGGCCCTCAGGTGGGACACGGAGACAGCAGCCCTGTGGGATGGGCCCAGATCCAAGCAGGGCACCTGCTGCTCTGCCCAGTGCTGGTGGAGCTGGTGCTGATGCTGTTTGGCAGTCACATCATCAGGACAGGAATCTGGTTGGATCCATGAGATGAAAACACTTGGCTGACTGTAAACAAACCTATTTACACAGATACTTCTCGGCCTGGCGTGGAGAATGTGGGAGCTTTGGTCCAGAAGAATTTATAGCTTGTAACTTCTAAACTCCTCATTATGCAAACATGAGAACAACCCAGGCATCTCATTAGGGGCTGTTCACAGCAACTGGCTGTGGTGGCAAACAAAGCCTGTTTAGAGGAGATACAAGATGATGTCTGAGTGTGATTTTGTGGAGTAAGGGATAACAGGAAGAGTGTTTGAAGCCATTCTTCAAGTATTGCAACACTGCCTATTGCCCTGTCCTTCTGTGGCCCAGCCAGGTGTCCTGCCCCACATCTCAGAGGAGGCATCCACCAGACCCCAGTCCTTGTCTTTTCCAGGAAGGTAAAGCTGTTCTTTAAACCATGCTCCAGTTTCTTCCCTGGTAGGAAGTCACAGCCATCCTTCAAGGAGAAGGAAGATCTCAGCTGTGCTGGTGCATGTAGGTATGGCCAGCTCTGCAATCTTCCCATGAGAGGTGAGAGGGGGCTGCCACTGGTGGGAGGTAAGTGTGATACCTCCCTTTAAAGGTCTGTTGGTTTCTGGACCTTGAGGAAGAGAAAAGGCAACTTGGCTTCTCAGTTGGAACTTTGCCAAGAGGAAAAAGGACTGTGGTGAGGGGCTTATTTAAGGCAGCAGAGTCACTTGTCATTCACAAGGTGATGGGGTCAATTCCTACCAGCCCTGAGGTGATGAGAGGCCCAGCTCATAAGTGCAGAGTCCTGTGAGCCCGACATGGGTGCTGTGACAAGGAAGAGTCAGACACAAAGTGAAGTCCACTATTCCTATTTTGTGAGTGACTTCCCATGGGCAGCGTTAAGAAATGTTGTACTGTAGCAGGGGAATGTCTCAAAGTATCAAAGTTTATTTAGTAATGATTTAACATTTGCCTACATCTCTTTCAGAGCTGCTCTGGGGGTATTTTCTGGAGCATCATCGTGGCCCTGGATGGGATTGTTTTTTGTCCTGTTGAGACCTGTCTGGGATTTGAAAACTTGGGATTCCTGTTCTCCTTGGTTTATCTGGAGATTATCAGCTCAGAAATTTGTCCCATAACTCATCTCAGCATTTTGGATTTTGCTGAAGAGTTGTTTAATTGAAAACCTCTTAGTCCATAAGTCAGACCCTTACCATGGAGGCAATATCTTTTTGCATTTCCCTGAAAGTTGCCACGAGTGAAATTATGAAGGTACTGAATTTTTCCATGCTCTGTTTTCTCCCGGAGCAAATTGGCTGCAGAGTCCACTCTGGCTTGGTGTCAGAGGGGAAACAGCTTCACTTTTATGAGTTAATTCCTTGGAGGAGGGCAGAGTAGGAGAGGGTGGCATTTGCTGGGCTGACTCTCAGTGTTAGAGAAGGGGGCATTTTTGTGGCCCAGGCCTAGAGGGGTGATGGCAGCTCCCGCAGCACCTGGGTGGGTTTGGATCAGCTCTGGGCCCACAGCTGATTGTCTGCTGGTTGTCTGCTTTTAGACCCACAGGTCCCAGCTGGGGCTATGCAATAGCCCTGGAGTAGACTGAAGGAGCACAGCAGACTGAATCACACCAGGAGGAGGAGAAAACCACGGCTCCCCTAAATCCTGCTGCTGCGGAGAGCAGGAATTGCCTGGCGCCAGTAGAGAATGCACCCAGCACAGCAAGAAGTCCTTCTCCCTCCCCAGGGACCATTAGGATGGTTTCAGCCTCTCACAGTGTCTGGATAGAGGAGCCAGTTTGAGGATATTGCTTATGGGAATATTTTGGGAACTCATTAAAAAGAGAATTATAGACCAGCCCTGGTGTGATTGAGATAAGGTGGTGTGTAAGTGTGCAGGAAACATGAACATCCTCTCAATAATTAAATTCAATTAATTGTTTTACAGCTGCTCAGCAAATACCATGGGGTTCAGGTAGGGAGGTGCAGTGCTGGGACTCCACAAGGTCTGGATGGAGCAGGTAAGAGACTGTGGTGTGTGGAGCACCTGGTTTGTGTTAGAGAGGGAAACTATTTACGAAACAGAAGCATGAGCAAACTGGCTTTGCTGGAGAGTTGTGGGACAGTCTGCAGCCAGCACAGCAGCCACAGACCCTTGTTCTGGGGAAAGCAGTGCAGAGGCTGGGAAGGAAAGGGGCTCTGGCACCTGTGAGGGAGTCCTTGTTCCTCACCAGGGGTGAGGTGGGAGGGGTGGTTGGTTCTGCATCTTGGCACGGAAAGCCTGACAGCAAATGGCATAATAAAACAGCTGCCTTAATAAGATAGAATAAAAAGAAGGATATATAATAGCTTGAGGAAATAAAAAGCAAGAACTTCTCTCCAGGGAAGGGATGTGCAGCACTGGGGAAAGTCCATCCTGGGTCCATCCAACGCTGCACAAATGCAGGGTGCTCTGCATCTGAAGGGGCACAAGGCTTACTTGCCCTTGATATTTCTCTTTTTACTCTGCCTTGTTAAAACAGCTATTTTATCAAGCCTTTTGCTGTTGGGCATTTCTCACTGAGACTGGAGAGACCCTCACACCACCTCCTCCCCCACCCAGCCCAGGGAGTGTCCCTGAGGAAGGGGGTGTGCACGGGGCTTGGTGGGGCACTAGGGACAGACTGCTCCCCTCAGATCAGAGCCAAGGCTCCTGCTGGCTCCCTGGCCATCCCCAGCCTGGGAAAACAGGAGGGTTTTGCCAGACCCCTGCTCTGAAGTGCCTCTGGGATGCTCATTCAGGTCCCCATAGCTTCCCTGCCTGAAGAAGTGGTGATTCCTGGAAGGGGAACAGACAGTGCTGTGTGTTGTGTCATGGGCAGCCAGCATTTTCCCACTAGCTGGGGGCTCAGAAACAGCCATGCCAGACTGGTTAGAACTCATATTATCCCAGAGTCTCAGGGTCCTAGAAGGGGCAGTGGGATAGAAGCCCTGGGATGCTCCAGCTGGTGCCTGCTTGCACCATGACTGTTGTCAGCACTAGGTCAGGATGACCACGGCCTCACTGGGCTTAGCCTCATCAACCCCAAACAATGAAGGATCCCTGCCCCCACACTGTGTGCTCTCCTAGAGATATGCCACCTCCTGGGGAAGAAAGATCACCTGGATAATCACCCTCATCATTCCAATCTGCACTGCAGCTATAGGGCCATTGCCCTGTGTGACATGCCCCACCGAGGAGACTTTGGCTCTGTTGCCTTTGTACCTGCTCTCCAGGTAGTTTTTGGCCATTAACTCAGCCCCAAACTTCCTCTCAGACAGACTAAATGAGACCACCTCCCACCATCCATCATTTTAGTCCCTGTGTCCCCGAGCCAATGAATCTGTATGTGTGATCCAGCCTTCAGGAGAAGGAGAGAGAGGCAGGAGCAGTATCCCCTGGGGCAGGTAAGCATTGGTGATGTCTGTGCCCCATCACTCCTGTTGCAAGCAGAGGCTCCCACTGAAGCCTCTGTGTTGGCAGAGCTGGCCTGGCAGTCTTCCCAGGCGATGAATTTTGGATGAGGAAATACAAATTGCTGTCCCCGGCTCTGCAGGGTTAATCTCAGTGCAGATGCATGTGGTGCTGCCTGTGTCCTCAGCTCCAGCCAGGACGTGCACAGCAAAGGGCTGAGGAGGGAGCTACAGACCGGGAAAGACGCGTGGCCTTGGATACGCTGGGAGAGTCTTGAAGTGCCCGTGGAGGGAGGATCCAGCACATGCACGTGCGTGCCCACGGATCACACGAGTGAGATGCAGCAGATGAGCTGCCTTGCTCTATTTGTAACCTCCCACTGCTGTTGCACAGGCTTTGCAAGGAGGAGAAGGAGCTGAAAATGGAGCTGAAAATTGAAACTTGAGGCTCAGATGCTTGGAGGGGCTCAGGAGCCCGATTCAAACCATCACTCCTCAGGGAAGCAGGAGCTTCTGTTCCTCCTGGGCCCTGTGTTGTGTTCTCACGCTCAGCACAGAGTGAGATGTTCATACTCCACCTTGGAGCAAAAATCATTTTCATTAACTCATTGAGGAAAGGAGACACAAAGACACAATTTAATTGCAAACCACAAGATTATAGCGCGAGATGAAGCGAGGAAAGAATGAGGGAGGAAAAGGAAAAACGACTTGGTCTTATTTTTTCATTTGCATCCCTTTAGCTGGCTGAAGGAGAGCTGGGTGAGGACATGGCAGTGCCGTGGTGTGCCCTGGTGGGTGGGATCCAGCCTCCCTACCTGGGCATCGCAGCTGGGATGTTGCATGCAGGATCTTGTTCCCTGGAAGCTGGTTTGGGCAGTCCTGGGGGCTGCAGCCTGGCCACTGGTGGGAGCAGGATGAGAGGCTGGTGTGCAGGGAACCACAGACACCTGTCCTGTGCCCAGGCTGTGGATTTCCTGCCTGGATTCAGCCCTTGCTGCCGTGGGTGTTGCCTTTGGAGAGTGCAGGATGTTCTTGGGATAGTGCAGGGTAATGGGAGAGCACAAGGAGAACCAACAGGGCTCCTCTTCAGCCCCTTACATGCAGCAGCCTGGGCCAGCCCACCCCTCCCCTGATCCCAGCTCTCCTTGCAAAGGACAAGATAGAAAGGTGGGGGATGAGGCTCCAAAACCCCTCCAATCCTCCTGGCTTCTTGCTGAAACTGCTAATTAAAGAGCCCATTTCATCAAGCGATTTTTTCCTGATGTGAAAACTTTTCCATAAGGAACTAGTCCCGAATCCACCAACTCATTTCACATTTATTTTAAATCTAAGCTTTATATTGTGTAGTTTCCTCCAGGGCTCGATTATCTTCTCAGTAAAAGCTCTGTTACTTTGGTTTGTGAGGCCTATATTTAGCCTTGCCGTAAGGTCTGGGCACCTCTCAGTACAGGGCTCAGATGATGCCACCCGAGCTGCTGGGCTTTCCTATTTATTTGGATCTATTAAACAAGTTACCCTTTCTGTAATATCAAGGGCATTTTCCAGCCACAGGCTGCCTACAAGCAGTAACTTGTTGCTGCAGAAATGGTCTCCTGGATCTCAGAAGTCATTTGGAGAGGGTCTCTTGTCTAACAATGGCAAATTATATTTAAACAGGGAATCAAGGGCAAAGCCAAATAGCCTCATCCCTCTCTATTACTGTGGTGGTACCTCAAGTCCTCATTCCCTGTGTTTCCTACACATGTAATAAGCCATACACCCACTCAGCATATTTTCACATAAAAATATACAAAATAGACAAAAGTGGGAGGGGACTTTACCTATGAAGGGAATTCAGAGGTGCACGGACGTACCCAGTGCCCTGGTATGACTGCAGTTGTTATTTAATACACAGGGGGGTGTAAGGGGGTTGTGTGAGAGAAGGGAGAGAGAGAGAGAGAAACATCGGAGTGGCTGGCAGCGAAATCCAGTCCAGGGAGAACCTCTGGGTTGGAGGGGTCTCTCACTGGTGGGCTGGAGGCTGGGATACACCATCCTGTGGGGAGCATTGCTCCCCCTGGTGCCATTTTGCACCCATGTGTCACCTTTGTGGTGACACATCTCGGTGCCTGGGCACCACTGTCCTTCTGGGGGACAAGAAGTGCTGCCTTGCTGATCATCAGCTCCCTGCCAGTGTCTGCCTCTGCCAGTCCCACCACAGGAATCCTCTGGCTCTGGGCAGCGGTGCCCTGCAGAGGATCCCCTGTCTCCTCCACCCTGAGTGGTGTGAAGCCCTCCCGGAGCTGGAGCTGCTGACAAATGTGTTGGATGCAGCTGTCTGTATCCAAGGAACGGAGCGTGTGAGCGGCACAGCGAGCCAAAGCACGCGATCAGAATGATCAACGGGCAGAATCTGGGTGCTAAGGCATGGGCTGGAACATCTGATTGGAAGGCTGGGAGGAAAAAGGGAAGGCTGAATTGTTTATGGTTTGTTTTTCATTCATCATTCCTGTTCGTGTGGGTGGACAAGGAGTGAATGAGTTTCTCGGGGAGGGCAGCAAATAAAAGAGGCACACATTTCCTTGAAGGATGAGTAGCCTTATTCCCTTCCTAGTGCCTAGGTGAATGTGTCACAAATGGGCTGGAGGGAACCCTAACAGCTTCTCTCCCAGGTGAAGGAAACCACTTGCTCTTGATTTTTTTCCCTTTGATCACCATGTGCCAAGAGATAAAAGGGTTTTTTTGGGGTGGGTTTCATCATAATAAAGTACTGCTTTTTCTCTCAACAGCGAATGTTCTCAGCTTTTCTTTGGACTGTTGAGCATCTCATGGAATGACAGTGGGTTGATGCTCTCCCAGCTCAGGGAAGGATGGGTAGCTGGATCAGGCCTCTGTTCCAGGACGGTCCATTTCTGGGAGAGACAGCACTGGTGCCTACAGTTACACCCCTCAGTTCTGCCTTCCTCCGGTCTGGAAGTTGACATGAACAGGCAGGAGATATGGGAACGCTGCGGAGCAGGGGGAAGCCAACAGACCACCGGGCCCATGGCTGCATTGCTGCTGGAGGACTTCTGAGAAGGGCCTTGGTTTCCTTTGCTGCAGCCATGCTGCTCGTTGGAGCCTGGGACAAGTGGCAAGGCAAGTGGAATAGGAGATTTTGGAGGTCACTCTATGTCCTGATTCTTCACTCCCCGGAGGAACTGACAGATATGGCTTGTTTGACCATGGTCCTCTGAGCAGCCTGGTGTAGTGGAAGGTGTCCCTGCCTATGACAGGGGTGAAGAATTCGATGATCTTTAAGGTCTCTTCTAACCCAAGCCATTCTGTGGTTAGTCAATGTCCAGGCTGGAGTTTCAGTTTGAGTGCTGGGCTTTGCCTTTTCCATATAATTCCTGTGTTCATCATTTATCACCTGCTTTTCTCATTTCACCTGAGGCTGGGGTGGTGTCTCCCTGGGGCCAGGAGTCTGGTGTGTCCTGGTGAAGGGCTGCCTCCTGCCCCACAGGGAAGGGACTGATGCTCTCCATGGGCATCCCCAAACTGAACAAGCCAAATGCTTGCAGAGAAGACATGGAGGTGGGAAAAAATGGCTGCAATGGATTTGTTGGCATTTGTGGGGCTTTTGTAAAACACCTGATTGTTGCAGGGAAGGAATGTCCCATAGGGAGGGAAAGCAATGTTCCCTTGGCTGGGGTGTGGGATGGTGTCTCCTGTGTTTGCTGTCTTCACACCAGCAGGGCTTCAGGGTCCCTGCAGGGAACCAGGATGGATCTGGTGCTGGGAAGGGCTGTGGGAGGTGGGGGGACACCCTTGCATGGTTCTGAGGCTTGCCTAAATTTGGGAAGAGCTACAGTCCCATGCTGGATAACACCAGGGAATGGCTGGACCTGTGTTAGGTTGGATATCAGGAAAAGGTTCTTCCCCCAGAGGGTGGTGGGGCACTGACCAGGCTCCCCAGGGAATGGTCATGGTCCCAAGGCTGCCAGAGCTCCAGGAGCATTTGGACAATGCTCTCAGGCACTGGGTGGAATTGTTGGGGTGTCTTGTGCAGGGCCAGCCATTGAACTCGATGATCCTTGTGGGTCCCTTCCAGCTCAGCATGTTCTGTGACTCTGCTGTGTTCCTCCTTATACCAAAAGCCCCACACTGGATTTGCAGGAGCACATCTTCAACTGACATGGAGGAGGCTGAGGATCTGTTACCTGCGGAGGATGCTGAAGAAGGACAGTCCGCCTGCCTATGCTGTGGGAGGTCAACATCTGTCCTTGCAGAAGAGCTGCAGGGCTCCCTTCAGGGAGGGAGGGACGCTGGGACACTGCCCTGTGTGGCATCTGCACCAGGCAGGGCTCTGTGCCAGGAGCTCCCTCGGCAAAGGGAAGGAGAGACCTGAGAGGTGCTTTGTTTTCAGGCATCTCTGGGAAATTGCAGGAACAAAATTTAAAGGAGGTAAAAGAAAAACCAGCCCCAAAGCACTTGCCCAAGGAATGAAAACCTTTGATGGTGCTGCTAAACTCTGGGGTCCTGCAGACAGGGTGGAATCCAGGCTGAGCTCAGATTCTCCATCTCTGTGCCAGGATGGCAAATAGGATGGGTTTTCACAGCAGGGAGTTAGGGGAGAGATGGGCTTGGGATAAATTAAAGCAGACCACAGACCTCCGGGGTTCCCTGCCAGCAGTTATCCCCAGCTGAAGGAAAACGTTTTTAAAATATGTTATTTAGGCTTCATTCTCTCAAAGCCAGTGTTCAGGTTGGTCTGGTGACCGCACCAAGGGCCTTGCCTTTTTATTTCATATGTCAAAATGCCCAAGGACCTACAGAAAATAATGATTTTCCATTTATATGGGAAAAACAGCATAAAAGGGGATAGGAATTTAGTCCTAAATCATTTCTGAAATGATAAGAGAAAAGCAAGTGTCTCAAGTGATGAAAACCAGTTGATTTCACAAGAGTTAGGCTGAACAGCAGGAAAAATACTGCTAAAAGGAGATGTGACCAGTGCCCTTTTTTTGAGGCTAAGTGTTCTGGACTCCAAAATGCCCCAGAGACAGAGAAAACCCTCATTTTTCAAAATTGCCCCAGAGGCCTCACAGGTATCTTGCACTGTGGTTCTCAGCAGGAGAACCACTGTGGTGCCAGTGGGATTTCAGCCTGCAAAAGCAGACAAGGATTAGCAACTCAGCTGTCTGGGCATGAAACTGCCCTTTCTGGTGAGGGGCAGGGTAAAGCAGGCGAGCTCCAGATCAAGTTATGCTATCGGGTATCTCCTTCCTTCTCAGGCAGAACCTCAGTTGCTGTCTGAGCAAAATCATAGGGAAAGGGGAAATTCCACAGAGATTTATGTTGAAAGAAGAGAGAAGTCAGGTGGTTTCCCTGCTCCTCCGAGCAGCTTCCTGAATCTAAAATACTGTTCTTCCCTCTGCCGTGGGAAACACTTCTGGTCCCTTCTACCTCCACCTGCATTCCTCTGCAGTTCTGCATGGTCACCAATCAGGGGAAAAGAGAAAGCCTTCAGAAACATCCGAGACCACAAAGCCACAGAAAATCACGGTTAGCAAGAGGAAATGTGTACGAGAAGTAAGGGGTCCCCGAGCCCCGCTGTGTGCAGGCTGCGGGGCTCCCGGTGCACCACGGCCCTGCAATAGCAACGCTGCTCAGAGAGCTGTCAGCATTCCCAGAGAGGGGCAGAGCAGCAGTCCTGGCTGGCAGCACGGGGCCACGGCCGCCCATGGCTGCAGAGCCCTGGGTGCGTGTGCTGGGGCTGTGCCCTCGTGTGCCAGCGATGGGACAACGCTGGCTCCCGCCCCGAGCCGGGGAAACACGAGGAGAGGCTACACCCCATGCCTGTGCTGGGCTGGGCACAGCCGCTCTGCTCCCTTCCCATTTTTCCTGATGGTTCTGGCTGTGCTGTGTTAAATGGAAAGCAAATCCCGATCCTGCCATCTGTGTTCCTTTGCTCTCGCTGATGGGCTCAAAGACCCAGCTCTTGTCATCTCTTGAGGTTTGTTGGGGGGTTTCCCTGGGGCTCTAAAGGCCCTGGGGCCATTGCAGTCTGTGCCCAGAGCCATCGCCTGGGAGCAGGCTGAGCCCAGCCCTCCTGCCTCCCGGTCACCTCCGTGGGATGGGACTATGGCCGCTCCCCTTCAATGCAGAATCCAGTGCAACAACAACCACAAAATCCTCTGCTGCTGCTAATTGAGCATCTCAGCTCCCTTCCGCGCTGTCTGGGCAGCGAGGCTTTGGGAGTGCAGATGCTTCAGGATCAGCTTTGAAAATAAACCCCAACAAGCACCTTTTGGAGCTTAAAGCGACTCCTCCTGGAAGCCACTGCAGGGAAAAGCATTTGTTTATTAACGAGAGGCAGCAGGAACAGGGCATGAAAGGCGGCTTTGTCTCCCCGGCCACTGCGTGCTCCGTTTATCTCTATGTTAATGCCTTTCCTTCAGGTGTGCGGGGAATCTCGGGCACAAATCTCCCAGCTCCATAAAACCATCGGGCAAAGAGGAATCCCCGGCTCCCGAGCCCTGCGCATCGCGGAACCCCCGTGTCACCTGCAGCCGCCCCCAAACGATCGCATCTTTGGTTGCCTCTGCGGGGAAAAGGGGGGTTCTGCGAACGCCTGGGGGCCTGCCGAGGGGCTGGCTCCACGGCCAGATGGAGGCAACGCGGTCTGCCTCCATCCCCGAGGACCCCCAGGGACGCG
>VZRV01005008.1:0-175438 GCA_013398115.1 Falcunculus frontatus | reverse complement strand
GGCCGCCCGGCGCTCGCCGGTGCCGCGCGGAAGCCCCCGGTCTCAGCGCGGTCCCGATGCCCCGGTGCCGCTCCTTTCGGGGGCCCCGGCCGTGGCAGCCCTGGCCGGGAGAGCTGCCGGCCTGCGGGGGCTCCGGTGACTCCGGCCGCGACCCCCGCCCCGGGCGCGTTCCCTGCTGCGGAGGGGGCCGGGCCCGGGATGCGGGGCTGGGACAGGGGCAGCGCTCCAGGTGTGCCCTAAGAGCCGGGAAGTTTTGCCTCTTCCAAAATAACGACCTCGCAGGGGGGAAGTTGGTTTTTCTTTTGTTCGTTCCGCGCATTTCGGTGTCTCCGATCGCGGCTCTCGTGCGGTGGCTTGTGCTGTTCTTCCAGCACCTCTGGAAACGCGGTTATGAAATGACTTAAACGGGAAGCGCCCGCCGGAGCGTCCCTGCTTTTGTTCCTGGATTTTCCTTGCTGTCCTCTGGCAGGTGAACACCTGCGAAGGGCTGGGCGGTGGGGACCGGGCGAGGACAATGCCTGCATTTTCCCAGGGCTTGGATCTGAGCTGACAAAAATGCACGGCTGGCCCTTCATCCAGCCTGAATGCTGGATACTGTGTCACAAAATCTGGGGAAGGCTGGCGTTAACCCGGAGAGCTCTGAGTGCCATGCCGTGCCCTCAGAAACGGTTTGAACCCCTCATGTTTGGTGTGTTACGAGGATACACAGGGTGTATCTCCAGGGAATCCAGGCTCCACACTCAATGTCAGTACACCGCATCCTCATCAGGTTAATTGGCCTTTTGCCTCATTAAAAGCAAGGTACTTTGTCAAGTTATACTTAGCTCTGTAATGACCATATGTGTACTGCTCTGTGGTGGTTGTTGTTGTGTTATTAACTGCGTGTTTCTGGGGCAAATACTCTGCCATTCGGGACTGCTGACCCCTCATTGTGAAAGCTAGACCTGGCTCTTTTTTTAGCTGTCCAAAAGATAAATTTAGAAGCTTGCGTTTCCTGGGAGAAAGGTGGAACCTTGCATATCATAATATGTTGTTGAGGAAAATGGGCTAGGACTGCGTGCGAGAAAACTAATTTGGGAGACACTAATTTCGTGTGCATCTGTATGTGGGCCATCATGGACAGAGAGGAGTCAGTGAAAGAGCTGTGGCAGACACAAGAGGAAAGTAAATGGGGGAATTTCTCAGGACTATGGTCTCATTGTCGGGGGAAAACACAGCAGAAGGTACGTGGCTTTTATTTTTTTTTTTAATTTTTTTTTTTTTAATCAAAAAAGATTCTGAACCTGTGTATCTCTGAGCAGCAGGGTTTGACTTTAAGGGGAACGGAGGCTGCTCCGTGGCATCCTGGCTCAGGCCCAAAGCGTTAATGTGTGGGCTGATGTAACAACAAGTTAAGGGTTGTCATTCTGTCGTGACACCTTCTTGGAGCTGATGCTTTTGTTTCTGTGTGGCTCTGATGGGCTGATTCGGCTCCCTGGCTGAGGGACGCTGCAGGTTGGTGGGAGCCTTGTCTCAGCAGAGCTCGATGGTAGATTCCGAAGGAAAAATAAAATCTGGTGGTTGGGAACTGTCATAGCTGTGGTTTGGTTTGGTGATGAAGATGAAATGGGAGCCTCAGCTTGCTGAACTGGTGGTTCCCTGAGCACCTCATGCTCTTGGTTCAGCTGGGAGGTTACTTCTGAAGGTGACTTTCCTGGCAGGATCTTCTGATTTGCAGCACCTGAACTGCTGGAAAGGTGTGTGAACTGGGAAACAAGGCCACGGTTTGCCTTCCTGCTCTGTGGCTTGTGCTGGGAGGGAAGACCCGAAGGGGTACAGGGGTGTTTCCCATTGCTGACGAGGGTGGTGAGAACTCCAGAGCTGGCAGGGGGTGAATGTCCAGGCACAAGGTGCACTCTGAGGGACAGCCGGGCTGCACCTGTGTGAGGGACATTACAAAGCTGGGGGACAGATGCTGGGGTCACTTCAGAGCAGGAAGGGAGGACCTTGTGGCTCTGATCACTTCAATCCCCCCACTCCCAAAGATGGAGGCCTCACAGGACCATCTTCTCCCTGCTCTGGCTCTGTGCCTGGGTCTGTTTTCCAGTGATTCATCCCCTTCTCACTGGCTAAGATGCCGTGTGTCTCCTGCTCTCGCTGCTTGCCGAGGTCCGGGATGCGATGCAGGATTAGACCCGTGATGGGAGCATCCATGTCTCTCTCCAAGGAGCAGTCTCTGCTGTTTGCACAGCTCACTCAGAGGAGAGAAAGTGAGTGCTGAGACTCTGCATGGGACCCAGACCCTCTCTGAGCAGAGCCAGGAGGACTGAGGTGAGAGAAGGATGGCATGGGGTGGGGGGACAGAATGGGAATGCTGGTCTGTGCTGCTGGTGTGTGTGGGGTCTGAGCTGGGCTGCTTCATGTGTGCTCCCTGAGCAGAGATCCAGGGAGGGGGATTCTCACTTTGGCCATCTCACTGCTGGGCAGGCTCTGAAGGCTGCAACTTCCCCACCTGCAGACCCCAGAGGGGTGCAGCCTCTGCAGCTCTGCCCAGCCATGGGTTTTCATCCCCCTGGCACACAGGGAGCAGCTGGTCCTGGGGCCCAGCATCCTGCAGGTCTCACCACCCACTTGTCCATCTTAAAACCTCTTCTGCACTGGGAGTATTATTGTTTTTTTCATACTGTTATATAACGATTCCTGTTATTGCTTCTCCTCCTGTCTCTTTTCTTTGTATCTTCTAGCTCCTTAATTTTGGATGGTCTCATATCTCCTTTGTGCCTACATACACAGATCAAGGACGAGGAAATAGGTGCAGGACACAGTGCTGGCTCTCACTGGTGAAGGAGCTGGTGGCATTATCCCCACTGGAACAACTCCTGATCTGAATCCAGAAGGGGGGTTGTGGTCCTCATCCTCCTGGTCTTTAGGGGTAGCTTGTGTCAACATCTGCTTCCCACTCTGTGTGAGCCCCCTCTTTCTGAGTGGAAGGTTTATGCGCAGATATTCTGTACACAGGAGAGTGGGGATTTAACCTGTCCAGGCTCTGATTCCTGCTTACACAGAGGAACAAATGTCTTCCTGCCTCCATATGCAGTGAGTTGCAAAGTAGCTTTAATTAGAGCCTGTACGTCTCCTGAAGCACCTCACCGAAAACGCTGCTGAGCTCCAGGACGAGGTCTGCGACTCGCCTGTGGGATTAGCTAGCTTAGCCTGGGCAGGTAATCTGGTGGTGGCAGATCCCTGGGAGGATTTGCAGGCAGAGGACCTGTTGTTGTAGCTGGTACTTCTTGCGAGATGAGGTGTTTTTTTTCGGTCCGAAGGTGTCTTGGTCCCAGTGGGAATCAGGAACGTGCTGGGGCTGTGGCATTGGCCTCAGTGGCCACACAATGCTGGGAGCTGTTTATCCTGGAGCCAGGTTGCTTAGAGCTGGCCTGTGAGGGGAGGAGGGAGGCCGGATTTTGAAGTGCCCGCTGGAAAATACAGCCCTCTGGATTACAGTGTAGGTGTTGCTGCCTGAAATAGCACTGGCAACTTTGGACCAGCAGCTCATGCAAAAATATCCCTCTTCACTATCCTGCAGATCATCGGGCTCACTCCAAGCCAGGCAGGCACAGGGGAGGGGTGTGGGTGGGCTCCAGCCACTGGTGACGGTACTCTCCCTTCATCCCAGGACAGCTGTGGAGCACAGAGCAATAAAGCTGGATTTTCTCACACACCACCTTGCTAATTAGAGCTGTCTGAAACTATTTCTCACCACCTTCAGAAAATCACACTTCCTTGGGTTTGCAGAAGAGCAAAACTTGCTTCCTTCTTGCCTTGAGTTTCTGCAGGTGGGGAATGGTCACTGTGCTGCAAACAGCTTTGACCTCTGGTAAGAGTGGCACATTTCTGGTGCTGTCTCAAATCCCCTCATACAGGATTTGGTCTGGAGTGGACCTGGTGTGGCTGGGTCCTCGTGGCCAGGTCAGCTCCTTGTTCCCAAACCAGCCATCCAGGAACTGGCAAAAGGAACTTTGCTTGGCGAAGCTGCAGGTCCAAGTGACTCTAGTGGTGCCTGACACAATGGAGTTTTTCCCCTCCCAGGCATGTGCCATGCGTGGAGCAAAGCCTGGCTAGTTTCTCAGTCCCCCTTTCAGAAATGTTTGACTAAATAAAGCATCTCCCCAAGGATCTCCATGAGTAAGACGACACTAAAACAGCTCCTGAGTGATCCCAGCAGTGCTGATTTCTCTGTCTAGAGCAGCTCCATGCCCAGCCCCTGGCCCCAGCTGCTGCTTGGTGGCTCTTTGTGCTCTGCCAGCTGACAGCCCTTAGATATGGGCCCTGAGGCAGAACGCCCTTTCTAAATCACGGGCGACACCTTGACTTGGGTTTGGATCTGGATCAGAAACTGGTGCATGCTTGGGAGCACAGAGGCAATAAACTGCATCACCAGGCGAAAAGGAGCCGTGCTCTGCTGCAGCTGAGCTCCCCGCTTCATTTGGGCTGTGTGAGGCAAGATGCGCCATGGGCACCAGGGCCTTGAGCCTTCAAGCACTTGGCACACCCCAAAATCTGCTGCAAAATGCTGCAAGGGATGGGTTTTGGTACCGTGCTGCTGGGCTGAGGGTGCCTCTCCCAGCAGACTGGAGGGGGTGGCCAGTTCCCATGCGCATGTGACACGGCTCCTACGCAGAGCGGCTGCTGCTCTGCCAGGTTTGGGACACTGGATGCTGCTGCTGAAGTTGCCTCATCTCCATTCCCCTCCTGAGCCAATGTGTGACGCTGCTGAGTGTAAATGAGAGCTGTGCTGGCCCTGGCGTGGCACCTGGGCTTCCCCAGGTCAGCTGTGCTGGCCCAGGGCAGGTGACAGCGCAGACGCAGGGAGAAAGACAGAGCTGAGTGACGCACTGGGCCAGGAGGAGCTCCAGGAGACTGATCCGTGGTGGGCAGCAGGTTTGGGAGGCTGCGAGCCCGTGGGCGACTCTGGTCGTCTGAGGAATTCTCACTGCAGAGAAGCCTGAGCGACAGAGTGCTGGGAGGTGAGGAAGTGCCTCCGCTGAGCCGGGAGGCGCCGGGGCTGTCTGGCAGCTCCTGTCGGCACTCCCGTGCCCGCTCCGTGCCCTGTGCGCAGCGTGGTCAGCGCTGTCGGTGCTGCTGGGAGCCGGGCTGGGTGCAGCGGAGCTGTCAGCGCATCCTGCCGCTCTCTGCTGCTCAGAGGAGGCTGCCAGGATGCGAGTTCACCCCCTCCCCAAGTGCTGGACCGCCCTGTCTTGCCCAAACGGTGCCGCTTGAAGGCGAAGGCTCTGCCCTGCTCCCTGGTGAGGTGTTCTCCGAGCGGTGAGCTGCTCTGTCCGGTGCAGATGGCACAGGACGCCTGTCCTCGGCGGGGGCTCGGCGGATGCGTGCGGCGAGGGGAGGCTCTGGAGGAAGCTCATCTCCGTGGAAACTTTGGCAGCCAGGCGTCTGCTTGCCTGCTGAATTGGGTGCGCAGCAATCGAACCCCTGACAGTGCCAACACCGCTCAGCACCGCTCGGTCTCTGCCCTGGGGGGAGGTGGAGAGGTCTGCCAACTGCCCAAAATTCTGGGGACAGAGTACTGAGTCTGCAAGGGTAGGCTAGAGATCAAAAGGAAGATGAATCACCGAGCTGCTCTTTCTCTGCTGAATGACCGTGCTCCCAGAGCTTGGCTGCTGCAGCTTGGGGCTGGGCTGTGTGCTGCAAAGCCTGGGCTGAAGGGCCAGTAAAAACTGCTCTTGTTGAATCCCCATGGGCCGGCTCCACCCTGGATAAGACCCTGACCAGTCTGGAGGATGGAAAATATAAGGTACCCCAGAAGATGGGTCCTAGAGGGGAGCAGATGATTTGCATCTTGAATGAAAGTAATTTGTATGGCTCAGGCAGAGAAGGCTCAGATGTCATCAGGCAGGGGGAGGTTCACCTCTGTGCTGGAGGATTTGGAGACAAGTTTTGTATGGGAGTCACAGCAAACAACACTGAAGCTGTTTGGAGAGGGGAGAGTTCATATTAGGGAAATGAGAAAATAAGAGATGCAGTGGGTTGGAGGAGGACAGGAGACCCAGGGCACTGCTCTTGCTGAGGTTGTAGCCGTGGTTGTGTCAGGGAATCCCTTCTGGTCTTTGTGATTTCCCTATCTCGGGGTCTTACCCCAAGCAATCGCTCCCTTAAGGGACCTCTGCAGTGCCAACCATGGCCAAGGGTGATCTCCTAGAAACGCTCCCCACTAGGAATCAAGGGTTGGAACTGGGTTGGGGCTCATGGTGGTGGCATGGGCTAAGCACGATCCCAGCTGGTGTGGCACTTGAGGATGGAGCTGGGTGGGCTGATGGGACGACGTTGTGTGCAGAAAAGAGGCCAGATGACAAGGCTGTGGGAAGTGCAAACCAGAGGTATCTGCCATCCCCTTGTCCCTGGTGGCCTGGCCTGGAGCTGGGTGAGAGCTTCCAGCAGAGTGATTTGGCAGGAGGCTGGGCAGACACCCACGAGGAATGACCCTGGTGTTGGTGACCCCCTTGCAGGCAGGCAGGAGAGCCTGCTCAGAGGGTCTGAGACCAGGGACTAGATGGATCCATTCCCACCCTGTGGTCTGATGCTGTAGCTCAGGGACAATGTTCTTCTGCCCACAGCAACTCTCCCTGGCCTGGACAGTCCTTGAAGTTCTCTTTGTTGGAGCTGGTGGCCACAGTGGTTCTCTCTGGTCCCCCTGCCTGCCCCACACCCACTGCCGGCACCAGGACAGTGCCTTCCTTTCCTGTATTCCTGGCACTTACTGTTTGCTGGCCCCTGGAGGGCAACTCAGTTCATCCTCGCAGGCTGTAGCATGTGTTCTGGTTTTGCAGAAATAATCTTTGGTGCCCTCCTGGAGCAGAGCTGGCTGCTGTTGTCTCTGGGCACAGCACCTCTCTGGGATGGGACACACATGCCTGATGAGCAGGGATGTGTCACACTTGTGACAGAGCACTCAGCTCCCACCCTGCTGCCCCCCTCTCTCTCCCTGTCCTGACATGAGGGAACTGTCCTTTGCTGTCCTGATGAAGGTGAGAACTCTGGGAAAGCCTTCCCAATGGGTTCAGGTGCTGGAAATGAGCCTGCAGGATCTGCGGGTGAGAGCAGAGCCCCAGGGCTGATGGAAAGCAGATCTTGGATGTGATGGTTTTCTAGGGCAGGTCTAGATGGGCAGTGCTGTGCCTGATGGCTTGTGGAAAGGCTGAGGAGGATGGGAATGCTTTGCAGAGCTGGTGGAAGGACACGCTGTACTACTTAGTGGGAGAGCTAGTCAGGGCCTGCCAATTTGGGGTCGGAAGGCAGGTATTTGCATTCATTATAATCAATCACTGCTTATCCACTCTCTGTAATGGCTCGGTAATGACGAAACGCTGCTCAGGAGCCTCTCGGTGGTCTCAGGGCAGGCAGATGGCTTGGCAGGAGGGTGGGGACTGGAATTAGGTCTGCTTTCTGGGCTGCCTCAAAGTTGGCAGCGATGCACGAGCCCTGGCTGCTGCCCTGGCCGGAGCCTGTCCCCGCTGGACCCTGGCTCCGGCTGCCGCACCGGCCACTCCCGCTGCTCGGGGTTGGGCAGCCCTGGGACGAGCCAAGAGGAGGTCAGCATCAGGCACAGCCTCTACTGCTGGCCTGTGCCAGTGGGATGTGGCCTTTCCCATCATGCAGAGGTGTGTGGGTGTGTGATTAGCAGCACACTCCTTAGCCCTGGGAGTGTGGCAGGGAGCGCGAGCCACAAGTCAGGATGCCTTGCTTGGGGGTTGGATCTTCCACGTGGGTCCGTGGGATGGTAGTAACAGCAAAGGTGGGAGTGAATGCTTCTGGCCCTTGTCTGGACTTGCTCGTCTAGGTGTTCCCCTCCCACCCCTCCAGTCTTCCTCAGCTGCCCTTCTGTGTGTCTTGGTGCAGAGGAGGAGCGTGGATGTGTTTGGGTGGGTCTCCCCATGGCTGCTCCCAGCCTTCAGCAAGGCTGGCACATGCTGGGAGTCCAGCTGAAGTCACCACCATCCCTGGGATGATCCCCTGCCATGTGGGGTCCTAGCCGCCTTCTCCCTGTATCTCTGCTAGGAGAAGGATCTGCCTTCCCCTCCTGGCTGCCAGGTTGGCTCAGCCTCAGCCCTGAACTCCATGGGGAGCTGCCTGCTGAGGCTGGTGGGATCTGGGGAATGTCAGGGTCTCTTCTCATGGGGCAGTGGGACACTTGCTGCCTGCCTGGGCTGGAATGAAGAAGAAATTCCTGTCCTTGGGGGACCTGGCATGGCCAGCTTTGGCAAGACCTGGAGACCCTTTCTTACAGCACTGGAGAGCCTGAATCCCACCAATACATCCCCAAGTACGCAGAGCTGAGGCAGCAAGAAGGAGCTGGAGGGGTTTCCCTGCCAGGTCCTTCCTGCGGCTCCTGACTTGTCTCGGCACTCTCCGTGTGCACGCAGGGGGAGGCCCATTCCAACACCCGCACACCCAGCCCTATTGATGGCCAAACATCAAACCAGTGTTCCACCACCCAATGATGCCCCGACCTTGAGCATTCCCAGAAGATGCCTTGGCGTCAGTAGATGAGGCTGCAGCTGGGGTGGAGGTCTGGGGTACACCAGGATTGCTCTTCTCTGGCACTTTCTGCCTAGGTTGGTGATGAAGTTGGTCGTCCTGGTGTGGGGGACACAAGAGGCTGCATGACTGTTAGTTTGTAGGATGGCTCTCGTTCTTTATTGGATGTTCAAGCACAACAGCAACTGCAAGTTCTGGCAAATGCTGCAGAACCCACAGGCCAGATGATGCCCAGATAGGATTACAGGGAAGGAGGGGAAAACCTAGTAGGAGTCAGGTGGATTTGGGAGGCTTAGATGCAGCTGAGATTCTGGAAAAGGCCTTGAGGGTTTTGAACATTGGGTAGGACATGGCGGTAGATGTAGGATAGTTTGGGTGGGAATTAGGATTTATCCTATACCTACAAGAACTGGGGTGATGATGGGAGGCAGCAGGCATGGGGTCACCCAAAGGTCCTTCTTCACACAGAGCCTCATTGCAGGGAGCTGCAGGGCACAGAGGGGAAGGATGGGGGGTCCCCGAGGCCATGCTGGTGTGTGCAGCAGGGTTGGGGTGCAGTTGCTGATCCTGCAGCTCCCCAGATGCCTCGATGCCAGAAGGGATGGGTTGCACTGGGAGAGGCACAGCTCGGGCTGAGGCAGTGCTGGGTTTTAGACCCAGGAGAGGTGTGCTGTGATCAGTAATTGCTCTGTGCAGCCTGATCTCCATCACCTGGGCCATGCTCCAGAGAAGGAGCTTTGTGGCACATCCAGCCCATTCCAGCGTAGGGATGTTCTGGGTGGGGGCTGCTCTCAGCCCCGTGTCAGGGCAGGGATGCTGGGCACACTCACTGCAGTCAGAGGGGTTTGTGTGCTCTGGAAGGAACCAATGCAGGTGAGGGGGCTGTGCTTGGAGGCTTGGTTCAGGTCCCATCTGTGCCACTGATCACAGGAAAGCTTCTCAGCATCCCCACACTGTGATTCCCTGCCTGGCAAGCAGGAAGGATGCTGTTTTGCACGCTCTTCTAGGCAGCAGGCAGATCCTGGTGGTGTGCTGGGTTCCCAACAGCGTGTCAGCACCAGAAATCACCAGAAATGGAAACAAAACCCTCCTCTCTCTCCAGTGCCTGTCACTGATGCACCTCAGCACAATCCATCCCCCTGGCTGCAGGGCTGTCCCTCTGCCAGCTGCTCCTCTGTGGGGCTGGCAGACTCTGCTATAAAGGAAGCAGACCCTGCAGGGGTTCTCTGTGCAGCTGGGGGCATCTGAGTTGGTGTTTGGGGTTGGAGGGCACCTCCCTTGTTCCTGAAAAGGGTCTGCAAGTGACCTGCAAAGTATCAGCCAGCAGAATGTTGTCTCTCCTTGGGTGGCCACCTCCTTCTGAATGTTTCCCAGCCAAGCTCGGCTCCCAACAGAGGTGTTAGTTCCACAAGGACAGAAACTTTCAGTCCCCATCCCTGCCTCTGATCTGCAGCAGCACACTCCATCTGTGTGGGGGAGCTGTGACGTGTGAGGAGACAATTTCTGTCAGTCCATTCCTGGTGACATGCAGGCTTCTGGCATCCAGGCTGTTTTCCTGGTGCTCAGCACTAGCTGGGAGTACTGGCGGCAAGCACGGATCCCCGAGGGCACTTGATGCTGTATGACGGTGTGGAGAGAGGATTTCCCAAGCTGTTGGAGGGCTGAGCAGCTCCGTGGTGCTCGCTGTGATGAAGGATGCTCGGGCGAGGCAGGCGGAGCGGCTGCTCTGCTGATGCCTGCGAACTTCTGTAGCTGCTGCAAGGAGCTGAGAGATTAGGGGTGTGTTTTGTGCCTTGAAATGACCCTTAGAGCTGCCACCAGGACCCATTCCCCAGTCCTCCGGGATGCCACGTGTCAGTAAGTGTCACTGGCAGGTGATCCAAACCCATCCAGGCGGGCGTTTGTGGGCATGTTTTCTTCTGCAGGCTCTTCCCAGTGAGAGGACAGACAACTGCACTGTCTGCCCGTGCTGAGCCAGCGAATCCAGGAGCCCTCCTGCCTTGGGTCACAGACGGCTCCAGGCCTCTCCTTCCTTCCCAAGCACTGCAGGATGGATCGCCTTCTGCTCCGTGTCATCAGGGCAGGGGCAGGGAGTCCAGAGCTGTCACACCAGGGCAGCACAGGTGCAAGGAAGTGGAGGGAATCCTGTCTGTGGTGTGATACACCTGGAGAGAAAACAGCTCAGTCTGCCAAGAACACACATGATGTCACTGTAACTGGACAGGTAACCGGGAATAAAATCACTGCTCCCACAGGAAGGAGGCAGAAATTCCTGTCCTTGGGGGACCTGGCATGTTTCTTTGAGCAAGGAGAGGAAGTGCCTTCCTGTGGGGAAGTTTGACACTGGCTGATGGGCCATGAGGCCAGCAAACCTCATATTTAGATATTAAAGCATCCAAGAGAGGAGCTGGTAACTCCCAAACCATAAATACATGAAGAAGGTTCTGGCTTCAGAACGGCAGATGGGCACACTGGAAGGTGCACTGGGAAGCTGTGACCTTTTGAAACCTTCCTGCTGGGATAATGGCTGTGGTTTTCCCTCACTGGCTGATGCTGACCATTGCCTGTCGTCCGTGTTGGATGTTGGCTGGCTGCACGGGCTGCAAGTGTGCTGCTGCCAGCAGGAGCTCCTGGGGCTGGAGGTGGCTCCTCAAGCCATGGTGCCAGACAGCTCTGAGCTGGGGAGAGGGGGCTTGTGCTCTCCTCTGCTCTGGATGCCCGGGAGGCGTGTGCTGTGTGTGCTCTGGTGTAGGGTGGCACCTCTGAGAGAAGTCACTCGGCACAGAGGCCTTGTGTCTGGGAAGAGGGATGCTGAGGCCTTATGGTTAGAGCTGTTCTCCAGCTGGGATGTTTCCTTATGTTGCACAAGATTTACTGAAAGCATCGTGTGAACCTGCTGGGAAGGGGTGCGTTGGTGAGTTTCTTTTCCCATCATCTCTTCTGTAATTCAGTGGCCTTTCCCATCATTTGGCCTTCAGGGAATTTCCCACCCCTCAGGCTGTGTCCCAGGGCCAGGAGAGCAGTGCTAGCCCGTTCCTCCTCTGGACAGGCAATACAATCCTTGGTGCTTCACTTCCTGGGCTTGTGGGGTGTCGAATTAGACCCGACCTGGAGCACAGCACAGCTGAGCTCTGCCAAGGCCGTGATTCTGGCCCAAAGAGGCTGCAGAGCCCAGGGTGTCTCATTCCAGCATTAAGTGGGTCAGTCCAGGGGCCTTGCCAGAGATCCCAGCAGTGTGGTCAGAGCCGGTGGTGGAGCTGCTGCCTGTGTCTTCTGTGGGCTGAGGGTGTGAGGAGCAGGGTCAGCGATGCCCCACCGGGCAGTGGCTCTGCTGCCTGCTGTCACCAGAGGCAAAAGCTGGTGCCGTGGCACAGCTCCAGGCACGGCACACCTGCAGCCAGGCTGGAGGAGGGACAAGTGGCCATGGGGATGGGCAGTGCCTGCGTGGGAGCACCATGCACTGGGCATCTCCTGTTAAAGACTAAGTTGTACCAGGCTCGTGGTGTTCCTGGGAGTTACCAGATTGGTGTGGAGAATGTGGAAAACACATTTGTGTCCCTGGGGCAGAAACCTGCCCAGCAGTGGGGCTGGGAGGTTTGGAGGTATTTGCTGTAGCAGACACAAACCTGCCAGCAAGAGAGGCTGGGAACAGGATTTTATCTGGAGCAGTTTTACGCTGGGCTAAGCTCATCTGCTGTTGGAGAGTGGGGGAACAGCAGAAAGGGGGGTCATCTTCTGGCTGCTGCACCTGAGTGGAACCCCCCTCCTTGAAGTCTTATTTTCACGGACAATGTTCTTCAAAATAATGGAGTTTTTTTCTCCTTCTCTGTGTAACGGATGACACGGGAAACCCTTCTTCAAGGAAGTAAATTCTGCCTGTCACGGTGGCTTTCACTTGGCAGTGTTGAATTTCCTTCCATGCTGCTGTTGTCTTTCTCTTTTCCCCCTTCTCTCCCGCCCACACACACTCTTTTCCATCGTACATCCTCAGCTTTCAGAATGATAATTGCAGTTGAGTGAAGAAAACCCTAACATGTTTTGAAGGATGGCTTCGGTGCCTTTTTCTGCAGTGTTCTCTGAGTCTGCACCCTGTTTGAAAATGTGAAGGTGTTTCAATGACCTTTTTTTTCCATTTAGAACTATTTTTTTTGGAGAAAATTTCCTGCAGGTTCCAGGAAAGCTCTTTCTTTTCTTTTCTGAAAGCAGCTGATGTAGCCAGGGGGGCTCAGCCAGCAGAAAAGGAGGCTCAGGGGGGACCTTCTTGCTCTCTGCAAATCCCTGACAGGAGGGTGGGGCTGAGGGGTTGGTCTCTTCTCCCAGATAACAAGCAGCCTCAAGTTGTGCCATGGGGGGTTTAAATTGGATATTGGAGAAAATGTCTTCACTGAAAGGATGGTCAGGCATTGAAACAGGCTGCTCAGGACAATGGTGGAGTCATCATGCTTGGAAACGTTTTAAAAATGTGTAGATGTGGCACCTGGGGACACGGTTCAGTGGTGAACACGGGGGTGCTGGGTTAAAGGTTGAACTCCACGATCTTAGAGCTCCTTTCCAACCTTAGCAATTCTGTGATTCTACTCATGGTGGGACTGTGAGCACAGTGATGCTTCTGCCCACGCACCGTGTCCTGGGACAAGCAGGACAGAGGAGTCCAACAGCCCTGCCTGGGCCTCCTGGTCCAGCCTAAAGCTGCTGCTGAGACCTCTGTGAGCAGCTGCTGGACCAAGGAGGTTTGTGCAGAGGGGCAGTGCCCTGCTGACCACTACTGCCAGCCTGTGAGCTGTTTCCCCAGATGCTCCTTCGGCCCAAGCCCCGGGCCACAGGGTGTCTGTGCCCCACGCTGTGTTGTGGCCAAAGCAGCCCTTCCCTGTCCAGCATACTGGATGTGCTTTGGAGAGCTGCCAGACCAGCCAAGCCATGCTGGCCATGGCCATCCTGCACTCAGCAGCTGAGTCTGGCTTGGCAAAAGGTGCAGGATGGCTCGGAGAGGAGTTGGAGAGGGAGCAGTGGGAGGGGAGAGGCCATGCCAAGCAGGTGGCTGTGGTGTCTCAGCGCATGAGGGCTGCCCTCTCCCTGCTGCTGACCCTTCTGTGCCTCGGCTGGTGCAGCGTGAGCTTCCTGGGGCTGTTGGCAGGAGCAGTGCTGTGGCTGCTGCTTTGGCTTTGCATCCCGCTCTGTGGAGATCTGAGTCCTTGGAGAAGCCTTCAGAGTCACATCAGTGTCACTCTCCTGGTAGCTGAGACAGCTCTGTGCTTCAGGCTGAGATGCACTCAAAGGAAAAAATACCCTGGGGCAACCCGGGGAACAGAAGCCACCATCAGCTGGAGCTGTACAGTGTCGGGTGACCTTTTTTCTCCCTTGAGCAGTCTTGCTCCGAGGGAAGTGGAGGACCCTTGATGCTGAGATGCTGCACTGAGACACCCAGCAGCGTGTTCTGTGTGTCAGAAGCCGCCTGCAGCGTGCGCGGGTGTTTATGGCAGGGAAATGAGGCAGCTTCGCCACAACCTGTTCCCAAACCATTTCTAGTTCCACCTGGCTGCTTACCCAGCCGGCAGAGGCAAGGGAAACGTGCCTCCTGCCCGTGGATGCGAGGATATTTCCCTCCCCTCCCCCTGCAATCAGATGCTTGCAGAGCAGAGCTTGCGGCAAGCCAAGCATCACTTGCACTCCATCAGACGTGGGTGTCTATAAAAAGCCTCCCTGGGGTTGCGATTGGGTGGGTTGGCTGTGCCACGTGGTCTCTCGTAAGGCCTGTGTTGCTGAGCAAGTGGCATTCCACTTATTTTTGGCATTAATAGTCTTTAGTTAATACATAAATTCAGCTTAAATTCTGGATGGAAAATAAATCCCAAGTGGAGGCTCTGCTAATAAGACGACAGACGCTTCGGGGAGCCTGGGACGCCTGTCAGCAGAGCGGTCGTGGCTGCTGAGATCCGAGAGCAGCAACATGCGCAGGCACGAGGTCCTGAAAAGTTACCACGAGTTGTCCGACTGAATTACAGCAGGATTAGGCAGGTGGCTGAGGTGAGCTCTGGCTTTAACTGCTGGAGCTGAACTCATTACAGCAAATGCCCCGGTGAGATCCTCAGTCCCACCCGGTATGTGGAGGAGAGGGAGTCAAAGCCTCAGCTGAGGTCTGACCACTGCAGAACGCCCTCGTCTCTGGCAGTCTCTTGACAGGCAGACCTGGCCTGAGGTCCTCTGCTCTGCTTCATTCTTGCTGACCCCCTGTCAGCCCTCCCAGACTTCCCCACATCCTGGTGCATCCCGGGGGACCTTTACCCCAGACCTGGTGTGTTGAGGGCTGCATCCGGATGGCTGTGTCCTTCCAGAGTCATACATCCCTGTGAGAACCTGGCTGGGAAAACCATGGCCAAACCATGCAGAGTGTGGGACCTCATAGCTCTGACCTTGGACTTCACTCCATGGCTTGGTGCTGTCTCATGAAGGAGGGTCTGGCAGGGAGAGCAGATCCCAGCAGGCTGTCCCAGGGTTTTGTGGCAGTGTGCTCCCCAGGGCCGTGCTGCAGGGCTCTGCAAGTGTGGCAGAATGGAGGGTGCCAAGCTTGAATTCACCATGCCCACGATGGTTTTGAGGGTCGAGGTTGGAGCTGACTTGGGTCCCTGCCCCAGCAGGGCACTCAGCTGCACCTGTACTTGGTGCCTTGCTCGCCCTTGTGCGCTGCCCACCTACACGGGGGGCTGCTGATGGCTCTGCAGCCCAGCAGGGGAACAAACCCCACCTCATGTCCTTCACATGGTCATGCTGGAGCTGTTTTGTGCCCGTGTGCCAGACTGACAGGCCAAGAGGGATGTGCTCACTCCCGTCTCCAGCTGCCTCCTGAGCTCCTCCCCGCTTTTATCTGACTGCTGTGAGATGAAATCCAGAATATGTTGGAGGCTTTTTGAGAAATGCCCTTGTGAAGAAGCAGCTTTCCAGGAACCTTTCCAGGGGGATGCTGCACTGATGGCCTCCCAGCATGTGCCATTCCAGCTCTTCCCTGCCCTGTCCCTTCCCTCGGAGTTGGGGTGCAGGGTGTGTGCCGCTCTTAAGGGGAGGTGTCCAGGTGACTGGGCCACAAACCCCATGGCTAAGGGGTGGCTTGCCAGCTCCTGACAGGGTCCTCAATGTGTTTTCATTAATTTCAACTCTTACCAGAGCTGAAAAGGGAGGTTATCCAGGCTTTAGAAGAACACCAGTGCATCCCAGTCTCTCCTGCCTCACTTTGTGCATGAGGTCAGCCCCTACATGCTAAACACTTGAACTCCTTGCAAGGAAGCAAGGAGTTTAAAGTAATTTTCAAGCCTCACATTTGGGGAGCTTCAGGTTTCAGTTGCAACCAGGACTGATGTTCCAGCACCGGCCTCATAAAGTGGGGACAGTCTGAAGGAATCTCTTTCCCCACGTTCCTTGCTGTGGATTTCCACCTGACCTTGCTTCTTTCATCTGCAGTTTCCATCTGAAGGAGTGACAAGGGAAACCTCAGCTGTTTTGTTTTTGTGGACAAGGGTTTGCAGCCACATAGTTTCCCCATATTTTTGGTGCAAGGGAGGTGGGGCTCATTTCAAAGCCCATGTGTTGCAGCTGGGAAAGCCCTGGCTGGTGGGACTGGTGGGACTGGTGGCTACCCCTGATCCACAACACGAGGGGTGAAGTCCCAGCTACAGCCTCTGGGCAAGGTGTAACAACCGGGAGGCTCTGTGCAGGAGCTGTAGGTGGATGCAGCTATTCCTCTCCTCTCTTCCCCCACATCTGTGTTCCCATCTGGGACCTGCCTTGGGGATGCATCACGCTGCAGTAAAAGCTGCAGCATGAGATGATGCGGGGGCGGCCCTGGGATGCTCCTCTCTTGGAGCAGGGGCCTCAGGGAAGTAAGTGTGCGTGTGTCCCTGTGCTTGTGCCAGAGGCTTCCTTTGGAGCCAGAAATGATCAATGCTGGAGGCTGAGGGGGTGGGAGGGAGGAATCCCAGCATCTTCCTACCCAGTAGCCAGCAAACAGACTCTTGGGATTGGCCGTTGCTAGGCAGAGGGCTGGCCAATGGGTGCAGAGTGGTCCAGGCACGGCCCGGGACATCCTGGCTGGGACTGGAGCCTGTGTCCCGAGAGGACAAACCGTGGCAAGGGACAGCAGTGCACAGGAGGGAGCACTTGGCCAGTGGAGTGAGTCTGGGCTGCCTGAGCACAGCTGCGGGGTTTTGTGCCTTGGTTTCTTGCCCCCCCAGCCACTCCCCTCCCCACTGCCCTTCAGGCCCCTCTTAATCGGAATCCCTCCATCACTACCTCGTGTATCCCGAGCCCTTGGGAAGCTGAGTGTGTTTCCTGTCCCTCTGTTCTGCCCCAGAGAGAGCTGACAGTGAGGTGGTTCTCACCTGGAAAAGCCCAACAGCAACTCTCAATAAGCCAGCACTTTGAATAAGGCAGAATAAAGAGAGTATCTAGTGAGTAAATCCAACATCCCTCCAGATGCTGGGCACCCACATTTGTGCAGCATCAGACAGACCCCGGACAGATTTCTCCCATGTCTCAGAGCAGATCCAAGCCAGGGAGGGAAGCTCTCCCTTTTGGTCATTCATTATATAATTTACTTCCAAGAAAACAACTCAAGGATGTTCTCACAAGGACTCCTGGCTGCACTGTCAGAAAGGAGCAAAGCCACACAGGTGGTACAACTGCTGTGCTTGAGTGGGAGCTGCCATGGGCTGCAATATCCTGCTGAGCTTTTCCCATGGGCAAGGGACGTGTGACGCACAGCCCAGCCTGGAATGTGCTCAGCACGTCCAGCACAGCCCAGCACAGCCTGGGCATGGGTGTACTCAGCTTGTAGGTGCATCACTAATTCCTCAGGGCACAGTGTCTCCTGCTCAGATCAATACACTCCTGAAATGTGGGATGCCTTCTGAAGAATGCCAGAGAGGAACTTTGGACAAGGGCATGGAGTAACAGGACAAAGGGGAATGGCGATTGGGATGGGGTAGAAGACAAGCAAAGGATGGGAAAATAGCTGATAACACTGGGACAGAGCAGCCTCTGTGGCAGCCCCACTCCCAGCTTGTGATGGGTTTGGATTCGCCATAGAATCAGGGCAGGGGCACAGGGATGTGGGGAGACGCCTGTGCACAGGCAGGGCCAGCCAGTCCTGCTCTGCCTTCGCTCTGTCACTGTCCCTGCTCCGTGGGGCTGCACTAATCCCCGCCAGGAAAAGCAGGGAGGGAGCTGCGCTTTGATGGAGACAAGGAACGGTTTAGAGGGAATTAGAAGGGATTTATGTTGGTGGAAGAAAACACAGTAAGCGTGGCTGGCCTGGCCTGGGTCAGGGCACTGGGATGTGCAGGGGGCTGGCTGCCTGGGCAGGCCCCTGAGGAGTTGCTGTGATGACAAGGGGGCTGCTCACAAGAGTTTTCCTTAAAGCCACTGTTCCCAGAGTTGTGCGACTGCACATGAATCTTGATTTTATTGCAGAAGTTTTATGGTGACTGGAAGAAGCCTGAGAGAATGAACAAGTAAAGCTCATCCCATCAGGAGATGAGTGAAAATGTCTCAGCATTTATTTAGTATCTTTTCTGTGTGCTTGAAATCCCCCTCCCAGCTTTAGGTTGCCCATCTCTCAGTTCTGCACTGTTTTGAGTCAGCTACAAGAAGAATCCAAAAATGTCTGTTTGCAGGTCTCGCTGAGGGTTTCTCCCGGTTAAAGCTTGGTTCCAGTGAGGCCATGGAATGGTTGCTTTGGGTACCAGCATCCGCCGTTGGCAGCTCACAGTCTGTTGTCCCAAGGCTCTGTCGTGCAGCGTTGTCCCTCCTGGCTGGTGGCTGGCTCTGCTGCGTGTGATGAGGCAGGGTGTGGGATGGACAGGCTGCAATCCACCATTCTGGGAGCCTCCAGGGGCTCACAGACATCGTCTGTTCCTCTTGACTTGCCCGGACAGGAGGCAGAGGTGGTGCTGATCCCGACCGCTCCGGTTGCTAATGGTTATGGAAAACATCCTGCTGGCCCGGCAGGTCCTGGCTGTCATCCCCAGCTGTGTCTCTGCACCAGCAGCTGGGGCGAGTTGTTGGAGCAGTTTCGCTTCACAGCTCCGAGAATGCCAGGACGCGGCAGTGTCTGGAAAAACACAGGCAGGCTTCTCCGAAGGATCCAGGGACCTGGCGGGTGGGCAGGAGGCTGACAGCATCTCAGCTGCCCTCATCCTGCTGCAGAGACCACTGTCACCTTCCAGGGCAGCCAACTCCCAGCCTGTCAGTGAGATGTGTCTGAGCTCCCCACGGAGTCTGGCAGGACTCGCTCACTCAGAAATCACAGGGCTTGTTGGTCTTGGCAGGCAGGGATTTGGGATGCAGCTGAACTGTCCTCTGGGCTTGCACCCCAGTTATGGGATGCAGGGGCAGAGTCTGGGGGGGTGCCCCGTGTCCCAGCTGCTGGACAGTGCTGCACTGTATAGTTTTTCTCATGCACAATAAGGGATAGAGAGGGGAAGGGCAGGAACCTGCCATCGGGACAAAAGCTGTTGTCCCCAGGGAGGTCTGCAGTGAAAGCTCTGACAAAGTGCTTGGAGGTGGCCCTGTGCTCTGCTCTGAGCACTGGGAATGTCCCTGCTCTGCTTCCTGCTGCTCTTCACGCAGCATCTTTGGGAGGAGATGGCAGGACAGGAAGGGAGAGAATAAGGGACAGCACATGTGAGGAAGCAACAGGGAGAGGGGTGCAGGAAAGCTGGTGGAGATGTGGTGGGGGAGGACGTGGGAACCCAGTGATTATTTTGTTCATGAAAATGATTTCCCCTGATTCTGCAGAAGGGTCAGCCAGGCAGTCGGAATCCCGGCGTGGCTCACCTCAAGGTCATGAAGCCAAGGCTCCTTTGGAGGAAGGGCTGGAGCCAGTGCAGCCCTGGGATGCTGCTGGGCATATTTGGCTGAGCCCAATGCAGAGGGGCCTCTGCTTCCCTGTGCAGCCTCCTCCAAACGCTCGTGTCCAGCACAGCCAGCCTCTGACAGAGCTCCAAGGTGACAGAGCGATTTGTCAGTGGCCCTGTCAGATGCTGAGGCCTCGTTCCACTGGGAAAGGATTTTAGGCTGCGACACGAACTCAGATACCCATTTAGCTGCCAGCTCCAGCCGGCTGTTGTTTTCCTGCTATTGGAGAAGAGGGTGAGGGATGGACTGACCTGTGTTTTATTGGATCTGCCTAATTTTTTAATGCTTTATTTGCTGGAGATTAAAACCAACTGGGGCAGGAACTGGGCTGCTCAGACAGACACTTCTCTTTTTTATTGCAGCCTCGGCCTGCTGGGGTTCTCTGTGCTGCAGGATGAGGGGGAAAACTTGGCTCTCCTGTCCCACTGGGTGCTGGGCATGTCTTGCCGTGGCTTATCTCAAAATCCCTCAGCTGCATTGCTGTGGGATTGCTCTCTGGCACAGACACCAGCACACAGCTGTGGAACAGAACCACTGACACAGGGCTACTTGCAGAGAAGGGTTCTCAGTACTGTCAGCTCTTGAACTGTGACCGGGAGTTTTTTCAGCCCAGATAAAACAGTGTCAAGGCATCTGCAACACTGTGAGGTGCAGATGCTCTTATTTCCATGCAGTTTAATTTGTTGGTTTTGCTGTGCCTTGGTGTCTGGCTTTCAAGAGATCACAGCTACGAGCAGCAGCAAGACTGCCCTGGGAGATGATGGCCACAGGGAGGGAGCAACAGCCTCTCCCAGCACAATGTTCTGTGCTTGCCTTCTGTGGGAAGGCTGTGGAAAGCCCAGACTGGGTCTTCTCTCTGTCCTCACAGCACGGGGCTGCAGGAGGGTGGGGAGCTGTGGCGGATCAAGGTGCATGGAAGGGTTTTTCATGGAATGGCTTTTCTGTGGTGAGGACTTCAGAGTCCTTCCCTTCCACAGGGTCTGATGGAGGAAAAGCATCTCTGTGAGGGGTCAAATTCTGCCAACAGGCTCCACAGGAGTGGTTTGCTGTGGCCATGACAGAGCAGGAGCCTAAAGCTGACTTTGGGGGTGCTGTGAGCCACCTCCAAGGAGGAGCTGGATCTCCATCGCATCCAACTTGCTCTGAGGAGCTCACAGCTGGAACACGCTGTCCTAGAAAACGGTGCACGTTAGTCCCAGAGTCTCCAAGGCTTCACTCCCGTGTAGTGACATCCAGTCACAGTAAAGTGGGACAGGAGAGACCTGGTGACAGCTCTGACGTGGTGCCAGCTCGGCTGGGAGGAAATGATGGGTCTGCCAGCTCCTGTGTGCTTGCTGGTCTGAGCCTGACGCGGGTTTCCCCCATGGACTTGGAAAAACATAGAGGGGAAACCAAAGTAGAGAGAATGAAGGCCAGGCCTCAAGCTCGGCCAAATGGTTTCTTTTTCTGTGCTTAAAATTTTTTCAGATCCTAATTAAGGACTAATAAAGTGATTAGTGTCACTGTGTCTTAATTAAGGTCAAACAGGCTGTGACTGTTGCTAATGGTGGGCCATGATGGTGCTCTAAAGTGACCTGCATCACCTCTAACCTGCTTGGGGTGGAGCCACAGTGCTGTGGAGTAATAATCTGTGTGAGATGGGATGTTCAGCTGTCACACAACTGCCACTTGGTGTGGGAAGGGACTCTTGGATTAAAACCATACCTGACAATAATGACATGTTGCTTTGCACCTGGTGTGACCAGCCCAGGGGATGCGGCGAAGTCGGGGGCACTTGTCCTTGCTCTCATCCCAGCCTGTGGTACTCCCGAGGGAGTCCCTCGGGAACACGTCTCCCAGGCTGGCTTTCCTCCTATGAGTCCTGCTCTTGTTCTGCAAACCGAAACCACCAGGGTGCATCTCAGCTGGGGTAAAACCACACATCCCTAACACTCTTTATCGTTAAAGGACTGTTTGAGTTTTACGAATGTGTGGGAAATTGAAGCAGCCCTTCTGCTGTTTTGGTGGGAGTTCGTGCACAGTACTGTTCATTCCATCAGTTTTAGCCTGGCTCTGCTTTGGCAGCGCTGACACCAAGAATCCAATGCTGGTTTTTTGGTTTGCCACAGGAAGTGGCTGGACACAGGACACACAGCTGCCTGCTCTGTGCTCATGCCTGTGCAGACCCCATAAATCTATATATTTTAATTATCATAAGCAGTGCCTTCAGGGAATGCTGCTGACACTTTTCCTTCTAAAACTGTATTTTCTGCCCTTTGTGTGGTTCCAAGAAATTTCCCATGGGATTGTTTTCCAGGAGAGGGAAAGCCAATGATGGACAACTAATGTGTTGTCAAGAGCTTGCTGCAATGTCCGGCTGATTTCCCATTCCCCTGCTGTGCAAAGTGGCCTTTACTTGTCCTGATCTTCAGCAATATCCCACACAGGGATGCCGATGAGTGTCTTGGTAGAAGACAGCGCTCAAATAAGGTGTAACAATAGAGGGTCTGGCGGCCTGAGAGGGCCCTGCCATAGCAGAGCAGTGCTGCAGCCCTCCTGATCCCCACTTTCACCCGGATACATGGAGGCTCCTTAGGCTTTAAGCTGCTACGAGATGAGGAACCCGGTTCAAAGCCAGCTGTATCCTCTTACACAAACACCAGTGCTGGGAATTGCAAGGGATCGTGGAGGACTGAGAGTGGCCAACTGAGAGAAGTAACGAGCTGGGACAGGGACTTGCAGGGACAAGGGGCTGGAGGAACCTGGAAAGGCAGTGTCTGTTGCAAGGGATCTCCCTGGAAGCAGTCCTGTGAGAGGTGCTGTGAGATTTTGGATGGAATTCAAGAACAGCAGGCATGGAAGTGTTGAAAAGGCATGTGGATGAGGCACTTGGAGATATGGTTAGTGGTGAACACAGTGGTGCTGGGTTAACAGTTGGACTTGATGATCTTTGAGGTCTTCTCTAACCTTAATGATTCTGTGATTCTATTTCCTCGCAGGCAAGGGACTTCTCCTAAACTCAAGTTCAGCAGGGAAACAATCTGCAAAACAGGTGTCAAAAGAGATCTGAAGGGCTCCAATCCAGCCTCTCACCCATAGGTACCTGGTGCAAGGTGCAGCATCAGCTGTATCTCAGGAGAAGTTCATGTGAAAACATTCACATTGCTGGCCACAGTTGTAGGGTTTGTGCAAAGTCATTTGTACAGCCTGAGGATTTGGTCTGATAAGTCAGGGGAGATTTTGGGCATGGAGTAACAGCAAGTGCTGACCTGGGTGAAGCATTTTCCTGTGCTCTGGAATCAGGTGGAAGTTGCCACATAGGCTGGAAGTGTCTTGAGGTGCGGGGTGGTGATGATGCTGTTGTCTGGGACACCCTTCTTTTCCCTGCTGTGATGGAAGAAGGTTTGGAGATAGGTGTGTCTGGGGCCCACATGCCTCATTTCTGCACATTAACAATAGCTTTAACACCCAAGCTGGGATGGTCCATGTGGGAAGGCAAACTGCTTAGCTCCAGCAGCCTGACGGAGGTAAATCCAGAGCCTTCGAGGACTAACACCCTTCAGAGGCACAATCCCTCACCAGTGCCTCTTGTAGGGCATCTGCCGAGTCTTTCACAGAGAAGAAGAAGTTGGATCAAAAGGTCTCAGCTCTCCAGAACTGCTTGGACTGACCCTGGTGCCGTGTTCCAACCCTGTCCTGGTGGATGGGCTCCATCCCTGCTCCTTTCCCCTCCCTGCTGGCAGTGCCTCCCAGCCAGTGTTCCCCTGCCCTGGCTGCTCAGGCAGTGCCTGGGTGGCAGGCGGCTGGACGTGGCAGCCGGCCCTGCCCTTTGCCTGCCTGGAGCTGCCAGACACGGAGCAGATGGTTCCATCTGCACCCAGACAAGGCTCCGTCCACGGGGCTGACATGGGAGACAGGAGGGATGTGTGAACAGCTCCACATTCCCTCTGCTGCTGCCTGCTTTCCCACCACTGTGCTGTGGCCGGTTGGGACTTCTGAGGGATAAAGTGAGGGGGAAACCTATGGGATGGCTGAGTAAACGGAGCCCCTGGGTCCCAGTCCAGGCCCGTGGAGGCCCGGCAGAGGCAGGGGAGAGGAGGACTCAGCGTCTGTGTTCAGCAGGGACTCTGTTTGCAGGGGTTGCCGGTCACACACTGACCGTGGTGTTCGCCAGCTCCCGAGGGAGGGAGCAATCTGTGTCATCTCGCAGCGGGCTCCCTTAAATCTCGGCCTGATTAAGCAATGGCAATATGGGCTGATATGAAAGAGCCTTCCCTGAAAAGGGCCGATTGTGTGTGCAGAAATAGCCTGTTTAATTGTTCACAGGGCCCTGCAGTCGGAGGCAACGAAACCACCGGATCCTGCCTTCAGTTGAGCAGGAATCTGGAGATGAATAGTGTCCGTCAGGGGCTGGTGCTGTTTTGGGTACAGACCGACCCTGTTGGCCGTTCACCTGAGAAAGCTCAGGGTTTTGTTTTCAACCTCAAGATGCCTGAGGGATTTTGGGAATATCCACTCAGCTTTTGACCTTTTGCTTGTCCTTGGAAAAGAAGTGTGTGGCTTTGCACGGTGAGGCTATCGATTAAAATGTGTGGGGCACGGGGATGCTGGGCCTGGCAGGGTGGCACTGCTGGAGGAAAGAGGAGGTGGTGTTGACAGGTCTTGGGAACAGTTCCTCCTGGATTCCTGTGCTAGATTTTAGACCCACTTGTGAATGTGGCCAGTGGTTTTCCATCGACACATTTGCAGAGAGCTGTGTCAGAGCAGGTCTGGAAAGAGTTTGATATTGAGACATCTGATGAAAAACTGCTGTGTGTAGTTACGTCAGAGTTATTTATTCATTGCATAGAGATAAAAGCTTTTTTGATGGAGTGCAGTCATCTTAGCTTGTGGCTGTTGTTTTTCTTAGTTTCTTGTGTATTTTAGGAATCTAATTAATTATGGGGAGTGATTGATGCTCAGAAAAAATACACTTCAAGCTGAGCTGCAGTTTTCTTCATGATTTCTTTGACTTCATACTCAGAGAGCAGTGAGCCAGGACCTACCTCGGCAGCAGGTCTTCAGTATTCAACAGGCAAGAATAAAATATTGTCAACTGCAATTTGAGCAAGAGAGGGAGCAAAGCTCTTGGGTAGTGCAGGCATATCCAGAGGGAGCTCAGCAATGCCTCAGCACCCGCCAGAGGGGATTATTTGAGCCCCTCTTAGCTTTTGTTATTGCTTCCCTGAGGACCATTTCCCCAGACTGCTCGGGCATGTACGTCTGAGGAGCCCTCCGTTTCCATGGAGGGGTCTAGTTTGAGATCCCAAACTTATTTTGATGCAGGGACAAGGATCTGCTGTCTGGCAGGGGGGATGCTCCTTCTCCTTCTGAGTTATGTTGGGCTCACTTGCTTCATTCCCCAAGAGCCTTAAAGCCTCTCTAGAGCCAAATGGACAATTTTGATACGTTTTTCGGGATTTAGATGATGATGCGTCATGCTGAGGGACCCTGCATTCCACGCAGATGTCAGCTGTCACGTTCAGGCATGGTGGCCCAGCCCTCTGGGCTTTTGCGGAGGGACTCAGGCCTCGCTGAGCTTGTAGCACTGGAGGCCAGCTGGGCTACCTGGCCTGGAGGTACTGCAAAGCCCCTCTGGCCTCACATGTTTCTCTTGATCGCCTCTGCCCTGTGTAGGGGCAATCTCTGGAGCAACCTCCTTGCCCCAGGGTTTGTCCCTCTGCTGTGCACCAGCAGTGCTTGATTGCTGCGACCACTTGGGCTGCTCAGAATCTCACTATCCCTGGGCATTTCTAGGACCTGATAATCCCACCCCAAACACACCTTTCTGACAGTGTAAGCCCTGTTATGGTCATGTCTTCCCAGTCTCCTCCATCCTTCCCCACACGTCCTGACCATCCCTGCCTGCATTGAGCCTACCTGCCCCCACTGCCTGCCCAAATCTCTCTGTGGCTCATCGCTGCCAGCATCTCCTGACAGATTGGCAAAATATGCAAAATGAAAATATCTTCTACCACATTTTTCAGTTTTGCCACCAAATTTTGACAGAGCCAAGAGCCTGGAGCTGCTTCTGCTGCCCTGCGTGTGCTCAGTGACCTGGAGGGGACCTGGCCAAGTGTCTCCTTGGCAGTTCCCGAGCTGTTCATTCCCTCATGTAAGTGCTCTTACAAAAACGACCTGGTCCTGAGCAGCTGGAGGAGTTCAGCTGCGAGATTGGTGTCTGCACCCATCTCTTCCCTTTCTTTCAGACTGTGCTGCTCTGGGAGGAGAGGGCAGCTCTTGGAGGACACTAGTCCTGAGGAAGCCTGTTGGATAACCACAGCTCATTGGACAACCCCAATCCCAAATCCTCCTGTTTTTAAAATAGGCAGTGGGCTGGCAGCTGGGATGTGTGAGAGGGATGAGGTGAGTTCATGGGAGAAGGACAGCCAGCAGCTCAAGGACCTGGAAACCAGCTGGTGTTTCCTTGGGACCCTGTGGGGTTTTGCTGTAAGTGTGAAGGGGTTTCCCCAGGGAGCAGGGACTGTGACCCCATAAATCTGTGGGGTTGCCATTTGCCTTTCTGGGCTATAGCTGAGCTGCTCATCTGGTGTCTCAGCTTTGCACCGGGTTCATGTTTGGAGAGATGTGCCCAACCTGTTCATCTGCGCAGGCCCTGGACTGTACCAATAGCCTCAGTGACAGGAGTTTTTGGTAGCCCCTTCCTTCCTGTTTTTCTAAACTTGGTGCCTGTCACTTTTTGCATTTATTTCCTCTCCCCATTTCTAGACTTGTCCCATGTATCACTGCCTAGCTGAGATCACCACCATGATGGGCCTTTGCTTTGATTTCAGGGTGGATAATAGAGCATCCAGCATCTGATTTAATTTTTGCAGGGATTTGAGTTCCCTGGGAAAACTCCCTGGAGAGATGCTCAGCTTAATCATGATTAAGGCCAACAAAAATCTGGTGGCTGATCCTCTGAGAAAAGAGGGGCTGTGCTTGATCAAGAGGTGAACCTGGGGCATCTGCTGGAAACCGATAGGTTTTGGGGACCTTACTTGATCTGCTTTCACCACTTGGGCTGTCCTACCCTGGGAGACCTGCTGGGAACACCGGTGTTCATGAGGGTGCTTCAATCTGGAGAAGGCTCCATCTATTCCACAAGGTGTCATGGTTTTCTCTTTCATATTCTAGGGATTGTTTTCAGGCTGGGGATGTGTGTGGAAGGAAGAGCCTGAGGATGCAGATGGAATGGAAGAAAATCTAAGTGATTAAACGGCTGTAGATGAGTGGAGATATGGCTTAAGAGATTGATGGCCGCCTGCTGGGTGGAGAGATGGAAGGAAGGATTGGATTCATGTGCAGCAGGATTGCAAACCTGTCCCCCCCTTTCCACGTTAAATTGCATTTGTTACTGGTTTTTAGCCTTCCCCTGTGTAAACTTCCACACAGCTCTGTCCCACACCTTTATGGCCACATCTGCTATTTCCACCTCCCAGACCCTCTGGTCTGTTTTGGGGAAAAAACCCTATAAAATAAACCTCGTGCAGCCGCACCAGCTGTTTGCTGTGCCGGTGTTTTCTTTGGCGGATGTGAGTGCGATGTGCTCTGGTTTGTGCAGACTGCCTGTGTCAGGTAATGTGCACAGGGGAGGGAAAGCTGCAGGTAAAGAATGCTTTGGGCATCGGTGTGTACCCCAGCAGATGCAACACTTCTGACTTTCTTACAAGAGTGGCTTCAGTGGTTTCTGGAGGCTGCAGCTCACGGCAGAGCTGTGGGTCTCTGACCAGCTCTCTGTGCTCACCGCGTGCGAGGTGAACACCCAGTGGCTCGACAGGACTGGACTTGATGTGATTAACGAGCTGTACCTGGAGTAAATTCCTCTGTCCCTGCCTTGGTGGTGCTTTACACAATCTCCAGGAATGAGCGAGCGTGGGAGGGGAGCTGGCAGGATGTGCCGGGCTCCTGCGGGGATCTGTGGGGATGGGGGCTGCCGGAGGCGGGGGGTGGTGGGAGAGGCTGGCCAGGCTGGGAAGGTCTGCGCCCCGCCAGCACCGGGGCTGAGGGAAGAGTGGCCCCCGAGCGCTTGCTGTCCCCCACTAGGTGGCACTGGGAGCCCTGCGATGGTGTCCCTGTCCCCCAGCACGGCCTGCCCTGCCCTGCCCTGCCCCTCTCCAGGAGCAGAGCACAGAGGGACCCGTGCACTGCGCTCCATCCCGTTCCCACTGGGAGCCGGGTGTCATCTGGGAGCTGGGGTGACACAGTGCCAGTCATCCTAGGAAGGAGTGACTGGCACGTGTCCTGTGCTTCACATGCTGACCTGGCCGCTCCAGGAGTCATGGCAGGGCGTGTGTCTCCCGCGGAACTGGTGCCCTGACGAACCTGGTGGGAGTCAGAGCCTGGCATTTGTCTTGCCAATAGCCAGGGCATCACTGGCAGCTGGTGAGTGCCACACGGGGAGCCACTGCGCTGCTCATCTCCTGCTGGGAGCCACTGCATCCCCAGGGTCCTGTTGGGATTGGGAGTGTCATGTGTATTGCACTGGGAGCCACTGCATCCCCAGGGTCCTACTGGGAGCTACTGCATCCCCAGGGTCCTGCTGGGAGCTGGGGTGGCACTGGCAGGTCTTGCTCTGCTGGGAGCTGGTGCGTTACCTGTGTCCTGATGGGACACCTTGCACCCTCTGCCCTGCCTTGCTGGGGTCAGTGTCTTTTGCACAAGTTCTTCTGGCAGTCACACACTGGTTCTGCCTTGCTAGGAGTTGTGTTGCCCATGTCCCACTGGGAGCTGGGGTGTCACTGAGAGCCTTGGCACTGCGTGAATCCTGCTGGGAATCAGCTGATCCCTTGTGTTTTACTGGGAGCAGGTGCATGTGATGGGGCTCAGCCCCCCAGGGAGCTGGTGACTGGGAGCTGGGGTCAGTTCATCACATCATCCCATGGGCAGTCGGGGCTGGGAGCTGCTCCATGCCACATTAGCCCTGTCTGGCTGGGAGTCAGCATGTCACATGTCACATTGTCCCCTCCTCTCTCTGCCAGGCTGTCACACAGAGCCCATTCCCCCAGTTTGGCACAGCAGATCTCCTGTTCCCAGGATGAGGATCAGGGACACCCAGCCACCGCTTGCTCTGCTGAAGGTCCCTGTCAGCAGCGGGCACCGGGATGTCACGGCACTGTGATTATTTTAATTAATTTATTTTAAATATCTGTAATGCTGAGAATGAAATGGCATTAAATAAGCACATCCCACATCCCCACCATCCTCTGCTGCCGCTCCCAGGAGCAGCATCAGGATTACGGATCTCTCCATGCCTGTCCCAGTGCCGGTGCCTGCCTGTCTCTCTCCCACCCACCCAGCATGTCCTGTCTCTGGATCCTGCCCTGACAGCTTTGCTGGCTCTGCACTGCGGCTGCATCCCACAGCGGCTGGGCCTTCCCCGGCCTTAGGGGATTCTCTTGGTCTCACTCTGGGCCCAGCACTGCCCCGCAGTGTGAGTGGAAGGGAGGGTGAGTGTGTTCCTGTTTCTCATGCAGGGAAGGTTGAGTGCTTCAGATTGGTGTTTGCCAGGGCGTGACCTCGGGCTGATGAGAGGGGCTGGCAGGATGTGCAGGCAGGTCAGTGAGGTTTGTGTGTGCTCCAGACAGCTCTGGAAGGGGCTGCCAGGCGTTGCTCTTCCACACATGGCTGAGCTCCTGGGCCAGGGGAGTTTGGTACCTTGGCAGGTTATTTGTTTGCAATGGCAGAGACAGGTAAAGCAGGGATCTGGGTCCTCAGTACTGACAGCTGCTGGATGACACCCCACAGTGGGATGGGGGCAGAAGTGAAGGGTAAAAGTGTAATAACTTGAGGGCTGAGATAAAGGCTGTAGTAGTCAAAGCAAAAGCCATGCATGCGAGCAAAGCAAAATAAGGAATTCATTCACTTCCCATTGCTGGCAGGTGTTCAGCCATCCCCAGGAGAGCAGGGCTCCATCACACCTAACGGTGGCTTAGGAAAACAAATGCTGTAACTATGAACATCACCCTCTTCCTTCTTCTTCACCCTGCTTCACATGCTGAGTGTGATGCTCTGCGGTCTGGGATATCCCTCGTGCCAGTTAGGATCACCTGTCCTGGCTGTGTTCTCTCCCAGACTCCTGTGCACCCTCAGTCTGCTCACTGGATGAGAAATGCCTCGACACTGTGTCAGCACTGTTCAGCAGTATCTAAAACAGCCCAGCACAGAACTGTTTCCAGCACAAATCCAAAGCACAGCCCCATACCAGCTACTGTGAAGAAAATTAACTTTATCCCAGCCAAAACCAGCACACTGGGGAATATCAAGAAATAATTGACCTCCCTCCTCTGGCCCCACCGGATGATAGATGCGAGGTGGTTGCAGTCTCTTGGTTCAGCTGGAGCCCTGGGTATTCACCTGTGCCACCTGATGGTCTAGACTGAATGGAAAGGTGATGGCTATGTTAACTTCAAACTTCCTTTTGTTGCTTTCTTTGCCCAATTAATTTGCTTTTTTTTCCATGAAGCTGCACTATCCATTTTTGTTTCTAGCTTATGCTGACCAGACCTGAGTGTAACAACCTTCTGCCATCCCTGGAATGAATGCAGGAGCTGGAATGCTGGTTTGAGCTCAGTTTTCTGTTGCGTAGCTGTTTTCAATTCTCCAATGTGTTTTTATTTGCTCAACGAGAGCCAGTTGCAGAGTGCACACATGATGACCCCACTCAGGTGACCGCAGCTGCCCGGTGCTTTTACCTTGAGGTCACTCTCAGCTCAGACTAGATTTTCAGTGGTGACTGGTGAAGCTCTGCAGATCCTATTAGCAGCCTCTCGAGCTTGGTGAGACCTGTGTGTGCAGAAGAGCAGCCTCCGAGAGAGCAGCTCAGGTAGGTTCTGATGTGCCCAAGGCATGAGAGGAAGACTAAGGTGACAGAGAGTGGGTCCTCCATAAAAATGTTGCCTATTGTGCCTAAGCTCAGCTCTTGGAGGGATGTTGCAAGTCACGGCCAGGCTGCTTAAACGTGCTCAGGTTGTCACTAGTGGGAGCAGCATGTGATTTTTTTATTTTTTTTTTTTTCCTAAATCTTGAAAAAATGACTGGATGCAGAGACTCAGTCGGTGGAGCAGTTTGGCAGGAGGGGTGTAGGAGAGATGCTGCAGTACCTTTGGCTTAATAAACGTAGGTGTTTCTGTAATGCAAGGGGATCTCCTGTGCCACTCAGCCAGCAGGGTCTGGGGGGAGAGGCAGGAGTGAAGCACTTGAAAAAGCTCCGTTTGCTAAGCGGGAATGACTTCCCGACTCTCCTTTTGGCTATTGGAAGTGCCAAGTTTTGAAGGTGGACAAGGCCCTGCCAAGTGCAGGCACTGTGTGCTCTGCAGGGAGAGGGCTGGAGTGGCAGGGATGTGGCATTTAGTTGGCTTTGCTGCTACTGTGAATTAACTGGGTTTGCTGTGTCTGTGAGGGGCCTGGGTCTGACGCAAGCAGCTGCTGGAGATCTCCTTCACGAGCTCTCTGTTCCCAGATCCTGGTACCACTGCACGGCTGAGCAGGGCTAAGCTGTGTCTCTGTGCTCATCAGAGGTACCTCCCAGGCCCAAGGTCTAAATACAAGATGAGGAGCAAGGGATTAAGAGACAAAGCAAGGAAACAAAGAGCCCATAATGGTATCCTGCCTTGCCTTGAATTGGACAATTCCCCTATGACTAGTTGGTGGGCAGTGGATTACTCAGTGGGTGGAAAGGGGTCTGGAGTCAGTCCTGTGGACTTCATTCCCTCATTTGTAAAATGATGTTGTGAACATCTGGCTCACACATGGAGCGTGACACTTGGCTCACAGAGGCATATAAATGTTTTCAGATCCTTGAATGGCTGTTGCTGAAATGCGAAGGATCATCGTTAATGAAGTCTGCAATAACACTGACGGAGCGTTTGTGTTTGCTGCAATTTGTAACCATGTTCTAACACTTGTTAACGAATGCTATTGTGGGCTGCAGTGCGACCAAGGAACACTTGAGGATAAACAGGACCAAGTGGTTGTTCCTGGTTTGTGCTACTGTTTATCACTGCAGGTGTTGAAACGTATCATGTTGTGCAGCAGGGCTTTAAATGGGTGAGCACGGTGAGAGGGGAGACTCAGCTACCGTGACTTCCTTTGTGGTTTTTCCATCTGCTCCATTCACACAGCACACACAGGCAAATGCCCCCATTGCCTGGTACAAGTAAAGTGGCAGGGAGCTGAATATCCCCATGACATCAGGAAAGTTCAGCTGGTGGACTGGAGGTTTGTTTTAGACAACATGGCTTGGAGTAGTGACACTCTCAGACACGTGCTGTGATTGTTGGGGTTGTCCTGTGCAGGATCAGGAGTTGAACTTGATGAACCTTGTGGGTCCCTTCCAATGCAGGATATTCCATGACTGTGTGAACGCAGCCACTCTCCATCAAGAGACCGAGGTGAGGACACAAAGAAGCAGCAAATGTGCAAAGTCAAAGGCATAGAGCTGAGATTAATCAAAGGCTTCCATGGATAAGCAGTTTGTAGCTGAACTAGACATATGAAGGAAGCAGACAGGAGGTAGAAGCAGAGGCAGGTGATCTAGGAGGAGTGTAGAGCAGCTGCCTGATTTTGCAGGGGTAAGATGACCTGGAGTTGAATCTGGCGAGGAGTGTGAAGGGTGACAGAAATGATTCTGCAGGTACTTAGACAGCAAAGGGCAGAGTAGGCTCAATATGGGCCTGCTGCTGAACAATGCTGGGGACCTGGTGACAACAGAAGTGGAATAGCTGAGGTACTTGGTGCCCTCTTTGCTTTTGCTAAGGTCAGACTTCAGCAATCACAAACCCCTGAGTCCAGGGGAAAACTCTGGAGCAAGGAAGACTATCCCTCTGGCTCAGACAATTAAGCAAACTGGACTCCTAAGTGTTTAGGCTGAAGCACCTCTCTTATGGGGAAATGCTGAGAAGCTGGGACTGTTCAGCTTGGAGGAGAGAAGGCTCAGGGGAATCTTATCCATGTTATAATTATCCATGCCTGATGGGAGGCAATGAAGAGGAAGGAGTTGGACTCTTCTCAGCAGTGTCCAGTGACAGGACCAGAGGCAATGGGCACACAGGAGGTTCCATCTGAACAGGATGAAAGCCTTTTCTACTGTGAGAGTGATCAAACACTGGCACGGCTTCCCTGGAGAGGACGTGGAGTCTCCATCTGTGGAGTTATTTAAAACCCATGGGGACTCCTGCCCCTCCTCCCCTGTGTCCATCAGTGGATGTGGATCCTGTGCAGGCTGTGACCCACAATTCCTTCTAGACCCTTCTTTGTGCCTTCTCTGACTATGGGGATGACTGCCCTGACTCACTTGTTTCTTATTTCTTATTTCCTTTCCTGACTGCATCTCCCAAGTCCTAGAGATTGGTCTGAGTCCAACGCCTGTCCTGTGATACGCTGGCAGCTTCTTCTGTGCTGGCATCATCCGTGTGGTGAATCAACCTGCCTCCTGGTCTGTTATCTGGCTGTGAGGAGAAAGGCTGGTTAGGATTGACCCAAACTTCATTCTGTGATCCCACACTTGATGCATCTTCCATCAGACAGCAAGCCATTTATGTCCACTCTTTGAACATGTCTTTTCTAGATGTTTTTCCATCGTAGTGGTGCCTTGAGGTTTAGCTTTTATACTCTGTATTGCCCACTGTAAAACTCTGAAGTGTCCCACAGCCTGCTGCTGCTGCTCTCTCATGCTAAGATAGACATAACAAAGTCTCTGGGTTTGCTGTCCAAGGACACCACGGCCGTGCTGGGCCCAGAAATGTGTAAACCAACATCTTGGAGAAGTGGGGCTGGGCTTAGAGAACTTACATCAGTAGCTAAAGTTTTAACTGGTGAATTTATGCTGATATGCAAATGGATCAAACCTATAAAAGTGTGAAGAATTTGGAACTTGTCGTCCATCCTGGGGTCCATTTTGGCAGTAGCCTCTGGTCTCCCCAGGGTGTACCTTTGAAGGCCTTTCAAATAAATATCACCTTTATTCCCTTATTCCTGTCTAGTCTCTGTTTCCAGGTAGCCTCTCAGGCATCAATAGGGACACTGAAGCTCCCTCTTAACTACCCGAGGAGACTGTCACCAAACAAATGTCAAAAGTCTTACTAACATCGGGAAGTGATAACCACTGCTTTTCTTCACCTACAAAGTTCTTTCGCCTGGTTATCCAGCAAGCTGGGTTGTCTGAAGGAGTAGTGTTTGTTCCTTGCTTGCATCTCATGCTCATGGTAATGAAAGCTAATCTAATGGGTCTGTATGGGCCCAGATTTTATTTTCTTCCTATTTTCCACTTCATTTGCCCTCTCTGTGACCTTCTAAGGCTACTTGGTTGACTCTGGAGCCCCAAACCCAGAAACGTGCATCAGTGCCTTGAGATAGGCTTGTCAGGCACATCTTATTGGAAGCCCTTCTCACAGCAGAGTACTCCTTACTCTGCTCTTGCTCTGAGGGTTAAATCTTGTCTTCTTGTGGACACTAATAAACAGCTGTGCTGCAACAGCTCTGCTGTTGTCTCACAGTGGTCTTTGTGACCTTTTTCATGTATCCAAGACAGCTGATCTGAGCTTTCCAGCTCTGAGAAGTGGACATGTCATGTCTCTCTCTCTCTCACCTGATGGACTAAGAACAGTTTTCTACCCTCACTGTTCCTCCAGAGCTCAGTGTCTTGCTGTTTCAGTTTTGTCCTTTTGTGCTGGTGAGATTGCTTTTAGCTGTTGATGGTTGTAATCAGTCTGGTGTCGATTCCTCCTTTTGCACTCCACAAGGATCTCATGGTTCAGCTTATTGGTCCCTTTCTTTTCCTCCTGCCTTGCCCTGGCAGCCAGAGAGTTTTTTCAAGGCCCTGTTCTTCACCAAACTAGCAGATCTGTCGCTGCTCTTTGTTTCTGTAGTTCAGCCTTCCAAGACATTCATAACAAAGCTCAGGGCTTATGGTTGTTTGCCTTTCTGAAATCAGCATTTTAACTCTTCTGGTGCCCCTCTGAAGGCTCCCCAATCCTTTTGGCTCAGTCACCCTCACCCACATTGCCTTTCATGTTTGTGCTCTCCCCAGTCCTCCACACTGAGTCACTGCTGAGCGTGGATCTGCACTGTTCCTGTCCCAGCAGATCCTCCTCAGTGTGTTCCAGGTTGTCCTTTTGTCCCCAGAGCTGCTTCTCTGCACTGCTGGGACCTTCCGTAGGTCTGAGTTTTCTGTTCTCCCTGCAGCTCGTGCTTGTGTCCTTACAGCACACAAACAGCATCCCTTGTTCTTCCAGAACAGGCTGATACTTTTCTGGGTTCAGTTTGAGTTCTCCCAGACAATCTGTTGCCCCTAGTAAATCATAATTCTGATCACTTTTAAAGCTCTCCAGTTTATTTTTAGCTGGCATCTCCAGGGCATTTGGCAAAGTGATGCAAGGTTCCTTCTGCTCCTTCTGTGGCAAGTGGGACTCCTCCATCAGCCTTTTCCTGTTGTCTGGACCTGTTGTACTACTGTTACAGCCACCCTTGCAAAATTCCCAGACTGTTTTTTAACAAGAAAGATCTTCAATTTTTTTTTTTTATCCTATTATCCCTTGTATGAGGAATGCTTGAAAGCTCTTCCCTTCCTGGTTTACCCTGTGGAATGTAGTGGCTGCTGTAGAGCTGGCACTCATCACTCCACCAAACCATGGTCCTTCCTCTGTGCTGACCAGACGACCTGCAGGGCATTTGGCTCTCCATGTGTATCTTCTCAATGCCCAAGAGGATGCTGATCTGGCTTGTGACACTGAAAACTGTTCAAGGTCCCTCTAACCGAGCTGGGGGATTGCAGGACACTTGACATGGAGATGTCTAGATCATGTGGCACAATCATGGACCCTGTTTGTCATGGGAGAGCTGTGGTGAAACCCTTTATCCAAGAAATCCCTACAAAGACAACTAGAGGGGTTTTTTTCTTGCATTGGTGCTCGTTTTTCATTCAGTGCAGTGGATATGAGGCTGGAATGAAGTGACATTCAGCTCTGTGGGATTAGCAATGACATGAGCTACTGGGCTGGTGTTAGTGGATCAGAAAGGCTGCTGTATTGTATGTGGAGGGAGTAGAGATAATAAAAATCCTTCTCTTTTTCCTGTCTGTATTTTTTCTTTGAAAGCCTTCTGGACCAGGCTGGGATACACTGTGAGAGGATATCCAGACCAGTATCCTAGAGAATGGTGATTACAGGGCATCTAGTAATTTGCATCCTGGATATAGTGGAGACTGGAATATTGGTGGGGACCCTTGTGCCACCAGGATGCTCCTATGTGCAGTTCTTGTGTGCCAGCAACTGGGTTTAGAAGCCCAGTCTCTGTCACCATAGCAAAAGACTCACAGGAGGTGGAGCTGTCTGTCCCAGGGATGTCCATCTTCATGCCACTGCCTTGTTTTTGCCAGAAGGATTTCCTTCCTTTGAAGTCATTCATCCCTTGAAGCAGAACTGTCTTCTTGCTTTGGGTTTCCTCTTATTTCATGAGCACTCAATATATTCTCCTTCCAGGATGCCAAGCAAATTTTAAGTATGCCCATTTAGCTTGCAAGGATGACTCGATCCAGTAGATTTTCTCTTATTCCATTAGACCATTTCACCCCCTGCCCTTTTCCTTTTCCTTGATTGAAAGCTCCTGAACCCTTCCTGCAGTATTCAGTCCATCACTTGCTTTGTCTCTGTGTGACATCCTGTTCTCTGTGAAGGTGATAAGCACTAGGAATGCCATCCCTCAGATCCACAGACTACAGGTTGGTGAATCTGACCCTGACCTGACTCCACATAAAGAGAATTTCTGCCCTTTTATTACTTGCTCTTCTTCTAAGGAACCCAGTTACTTTCAGTGCCACTTTCGCTGCATACATCACTAAGTTTCTGGGTATGAGCTCATCTAATAATGACAGTAAATGGGCAAAAGAGGACTGGTATTTTAGTGTAGGTGTAAGCGATGAACATTTGTTTGGCTCTTAAGGTGGTAGGAGATGTCACTTGTGTTCCACCTCGAGCCATGGAAGTCTGCAGACATCACTGCCCCAGGCCAGGGAGGAGGATGAGAGGATGAAACTGCAGAGGAGATTCCATGATCAAAAGAGACCACTGGGCTGTAACATCCAGGCTGGGATAGTGATAGAACAGGCCCTTCCCAGTGTCTCCACAGCTCCTCACTGCTCTCTGCAGGGCTGATGCTCTTTGCAGAGTGAACTGGAGGGGTTAACACGATACCCTGAGCTACTCTAAAGCACTGTGAGTGATAATGCAGTTCTCCTGACATCCTTAACCATAGACCTGAGATCAGGGCACCTTCCCTTCAGTCAAACCTAGGGATTGCTGGTACCAGCCACAGGTTATAAACTAATTCTGGCAGCTGGCCATAAAACTGCTCCTTCCCGTGAGACACGGAGGCGTCTGGTGTCAGCCTGACACAAACCATTTGACCAGGAAAAGGCCTCTCTCCTGGTGGGATTGCAGAAGGGCTGATGCTCTTAGTGAAGCTAGAAGTGTAGAGAGAGGGGCTCATAACCCTGCACTAATAAATATTAAATGCCTGTTATCAGGCCTGGCATTTGCTTTGTGGCTCCAGCTCTTTTGCCTGCTTTGGAGGTTATCCACTGAAGGCAACAGGTTTATCAGCAAGTTCAAGCATGTTTGGACTGCAAGGTCTCTCCTGGTGTCTGGCACATGAAATTATCCTAATCTGCCTTTAATATCCCAGCCTGTACTCTGGGTGCTGTGACACACAATCTCTGCCCTGCACCTCGGGTTTGGGTTACTGCTGCTCACAAAGGGCTTTAATCCTCTCTCCATCTCTGTCAACATTGCAGTGTGCCCAGTTCCCCCCCATCAATGCAGGGTGCCTGAGCCTGTGGGCTCACGAGGCAGCAGAGACTGAGGGGCTGTTCTGGGGAGCAGTGGGGGCCGCGCTTTCAGGGTGAATGGCAGCCCAGAAATGAACAAGGTGATGTTTCACCCCTGGTCCCCAGGGATGTGGGGGATCTCCATTGCTGGAGATTCCTGGATAACGGGCGCAGGAGGTGCAACAAGGCTGCTGCAACGTGAGGAATCTGGAATTCAATGAGCAGTTATTGTAGAATCCTCTCTGGAACACCTCTCCTGGTCCCCGAATCACCCCGTGCTTGAGGATAACAAGAGGAGTTTTGCCAGAATAGAAAATGAAGGCTCAACCTCCTTCTGACCTCTTGGCTCTGAGATGATGAGCAGCACCCTGATCAGGCAGTTCATTTACCTGTCTGCTCCCAGGGAGCACAGCTTCACTTCCCATCTCCAAACCAGGGACTGAGACCAGCGTTGCAGGTTGCTGTTGGTCCCCCTAATTTCAGCAGCTTTAAAAAAGGAAACCAGGGGGGAAAGATCATATTTTTGATAAGGTTTTGTTATTTGGGTTTGGGGTTCTTTTCCCTGGCTTACTGGCACAAGAAGGCAAAACAAACCAGTCTGGAGAGTGGCAAGGTGACTTATTAAAACCCAAACAAAATCACAGAACCCCACCAAAGCTAACAGGTCGCTAGTGCAGCTTCCTGTCTGAACGCGACTGTGCTTGTCTGTGGCAGGGCACCTGGAAAGGATTTTCATTGTTTTGCTTTCTACTTGCTGTCAAGGAAGATGGTATTCTTGTTTCTCTCCATCTCAGGGTGTGAAGCTCTAGGAATGCTTGGGAGAGCTCTCCCCTCACTGCTAAGGCAGCAGTTGTGGTTCCCATCTCAGCCCAGAGCTGCTGAATGTCATCTGTTGAGAGGATCAGTGGCTCCAAGGACACCCCACCAGGAGAAAATGCTCCCAGATAGGGCCAGTAGCCCACTGGGAACAGACAGAGCCAGTTCAGAAATGATTCTGTGCTCTGCCAGAAGAGTTCAGTTGGGATAATTGCACCAGATCGTTAGAGAACAATGGGAGTGGAAAGTACAGATTAAACAACAGCTATTTCAGCTGTGTATGTTATGCACAGAAGGAAGATAACAGTGTCAGAGGGGCTTTGGTAGAAAATGCTTTCCAGACTGGCTGTGGGCAGCAGAATATTTGGACAGAACTGCTCAGAGATCCAGACTGGTTTGAGCCCAGCAAAGGGCTCTTTGGAGCTGGGGAGGTGGGGAGGGGATTCATCCTTTTCTCCCAAGACTGACACTTTACTGTTGCTGTTTATTCCAGGAGGCCAACAACTCAAACTTGAGTTGTTTGAAGCACTCAAGATCTGGTTTCTTGTTTGTTTGCTAGCCATCCCCTCCCCACCTGCTAGAACAGAGTGAGATGTCTCCAGCTGGTTGTCAAGGCGCTCTCAATATTTGCTTCAGTCCCTTCCCACGAGCTCCTCCTCCCCAGCATGGTCTGGGACCTACACTGTGGGTGTGAGGATGCGAGGAAGGATTTTGGGTCCTGTGTCTCTCCCTGGGGAAGAACCTTAACTGTGTGGAACAACAGAGGATCTGGTTGTCTTAACAGAAAATGCCAGGACAGCATTAAGCACTTTGTAGTCCTCCTGCAAGGAAGCCTGGATTTATCTCAAGCTAAAGCATATCTCAGCCATTAAATTATACACCAGAAACAGAGTCAAAGGCCTGAAGAACATGTTTATACGTGCTTTGGTTGGAGGGACGTGGCATTGGTGCTCAGGCATATAGGCTGACACCTGTGTTTCACCCCTACCAGCTCACCCTTATGCAAGACACGTGCACCTGCAATGGTGTAGAACACTTTGATTGTCCTTAGTCCCCGTCTCCAGGCCTGTCTTCTGTTCCTGGCTTCTCCCCATACCCCACATGCAGCAGCTTAGAGGAGAACACATATCTGCCTGCCTGGTGAGCTGCCTCCAGGAGAGCTCAGGTTCCTGCCTCCTGCAACATTGATGTGTCCAGCCTCCATCTTCTTGCAACACCTTTCCAGCCTTGTCTGCAGCCCAGGACTTCCTGAGCCTGTGGTGGCGTCTCCCAGGGCTGTTGCTGGCAGACCACAGTGCTCAGGTTGCCCCTTCCCATTGGATCTCCTGGGCATTCTGCAGAGACCTGTGCGGAGGATGAGTCTGGGTTTGTTCTCACAGATATAAGGAAAACCCTTTGCATGGCCTGCTGAGCTGGGAGATGTCTTAGGGCTCTGCCTGCTGCCTCAGATGCTGAGCTGTGTCTGCTCGTCGGGTACCACACGAGTGCACAGTGCGAAGGGAGACAGTGACACGTTTTACTGCAGGATGTGTCCCTTCGGGCCACTCCGAAGGGCATAAGGAGTTCCAGAAGCTCCCAGGGCATTACAGTGGGGGAAATCTGTACTTCTGAGGGCTGGATAAAGGATTTCTGCTTTAGCTCAGCTCAGGAGTCTTCTGCTCAGACCAGAAGAAAATGTTGTGTCCCATACAAACAGGCCTTGACCAATCTCTTATTTCAAGGCAAATCAGGAGTCAGCTGGGAAGAGGGAATATCTGGAGATCTGGAATTCTGTATGGCATGGACAACTGAGGCCTGGCTAGCCAGGAAGAAGCAGCACAGGGAAAACTAGCCCCAGCTTTCCAGGGCCAAATTCTATGGAGTGACAGTGTGACAGCAGAAAGGACACAAACTCTTCCCCTTTGACTCCTCAGTCCATGTGGTTCTAAGGTTTTTAGCTACTTTCAGTTGGCCTATGAGCACAAAAATTACATCATGGTAAAGGAATTGCTAGACCAGAACTGCCACCTCATGTGAAGTTATCTAAGCGTATCTTATGATATATTTTTATGCGCTGGTAATTATCATCCATACCAAGATTGCCCTACTTATGCTTTCCTCTTGCGTCGTTACTTGTTCGTGCAGGAGTGTTTTCCCCGGGGGGTGTCATCAAATGCATTATAAAAGTAGAAAACACTGAATTGTGTTACAGAGAACATTTTGCATTTTTTTTTATTAACTCGCTTGTATGCAATTAGTGTAAAGTACTTTATAATCAGAGGTTTCCTGGTGGAAGAGATCAAGTGGATTTGAACAGTCCCACTGTCCCAGGCAGAAGTTTCACCAGGGGAAATCACACCAAACAGCCCCATTCTGCACAAAGGTGGTGTGATACAAGTGCCTGGCTCTGGAAAGTGCTCCCTGAACTGGGTAGAAGATACAGGTATCAGAAGAGATGCTCCCATTGAGAATAGAGCCAGAAAGAAGCAGAAGACACCATGGAGGAGGAGATGGTCTGCTCTGGGCACTGCAGGTCCCTTAGGATCAAGGAGAGGCTGTTACCTGTCTGGCAGCCCCGTGAAGGCTCTCGGGAGGCAGATGTGGTTTGTGCAGAGATACTGTTATTCTGTAGGTCTCTGCTCTGTCAGGATGCAGGTCTGAAAACCCATTCCCAGCCACCAGCTTGTCTGGAGAGGGTAATGGAGCATGTGGGGACTCTGCAGAGGCCAGTCCTGAGGCAAACAACACAGCTGAGAGCTGTCCCGAGGAGTGGCAGAGTGGACGATCTCATTTTATTGCACTTCTGGGCTGACAGGGTTCTACTCACCACGTTAATTTCTCTGTCATCCAGCTGTGAGTCCAATCCAACATCTCTGTGGCATTCTCTATTCCTGGCCTCAGCATCCCTCTGCCCGTGTCTGCAGGTCTGTCTCATGGGAGGGAGACTTTTCACAAGGGCATGGAGTGACAGGACAAGGGGGAATGGCTTCACACTGCCAGAGGGCCAGTTTGGGTTAGATATTGGGAAGAAATTGTTCCCTGTGAGGGTGGGGAGGCCCTGGTACAGGGTGCCCAGAGAAGCTGTGGCTGCCCCTGGATCCCTGGAAGTGTCCAAGGCCAGGTTGGACGGGGCTTGGAGCAACCTGAGATAGGGGAAGGGGTCCCTGCCCATGGCACGGGGTGGCACTGGATGAGTTGTAAGGTCTCTTCCAACCCAACCCATTCTGGGATCCTGTGACCACCCAGATGGCTGCACAGGGCTGCAATGGGTACATCAGCAGCTGAGAGACTGAAAAATTGTTCTGTGGGGTTGGGCACAAGTCCCTCTTTTGGTGGCTCTGTTGACTTTGGTGTGTTGTGTGGATGGTGGGTGTGGGAAGAAAGTCACCTAGAAATTTGTCCTAGAAGGAACCATTAATGAGCACTGGGGCCAGTGGAGCCTAGCTTGCTTCAGGAAGGTCTGATCTGGGATGAGCATTGCAATTGGTCTTCAAGAAAGTTTCCCCATCAGGCAGAGAGTTCTTATGGGCTTTACTGGACAGTGGTGCCACAGTGAACAGCTGCAGCACCTTCTGTCTCTCTGCTCTCCCTTGGTCCTCTCCAGACTGCTCTCCATAAGCTCCTTCTGCATTAGCAGATTCCGTGGATTGGGTGCAGGTTGTTGGCTGAATTGGGGTCAGGAACCCAGAGATGAGAATGGATGAGGGTGTGTCACCTCTGGGGAAAGCTCGTCACCGACAGCAGACCCTGCTGCTTTGGCACAGGCAGCCTTTGCCTTCACACCCTCCAGCAAATACCATGCCACTGGATGAGTTGGAAAACCTCCCCTGATTGTTTTTCCTTAGTCCAGTGCAGGTGTTAACCATGAGGCTATGCAAACCCCCAGAAATGGGGGAGGATGTTCACCACTGGCTCTCCTGTAACGGTTTTTCACTCATGAAAAGTGTCTGATCCACGTTGGGAGTTCTCACCTGTGGGAGGTACAGAGGGAAGAGAACAGAACTCCTTGGCTTCCTACAGCAGCTTAGGAGGAAAAAGATGGCAGGAAGGTACTTGCCCAGGTTTCTTACTGGGCGGGATCATGCAAGTTGTCCTAACCCATAATTGCTGGTGACATGACAGATCCTCATCCCAACAGCACAGGGACTGTGTGGGGAGAGTGTGAAGAGCTGCAGTGGGTGGTGGGACCACAGGCTGTTTCTCTGAATGGGATTGGCTTGATAGACACCCCTGTGGGTGACCTCTGAGGGCCCTTAGAAGAGGAAGGCACAAGTGGAAGAGACAGGAGGGGTGCCAGAAGAGATTCTGGAGTAAATTGGCAGGCACACAGGGAAGATCATGATGTGTAGAAAGGGATGTGACTGCACTTTTCTCGGGTTTCTGGACAGTAAATGGAGTGAACTGAAGGGGGCAAGCTTAGAGCTTGACTGCACAGTGTGAAGAGAAATCAAAGTCCTGACTGGAGAAGGGGCCTGGGAAAGAACCTTCTAGGAGGAGGGGGAGAAACTTCCCACGGTGAGTTGTGTAGTGGACGAGAGCCAAGGTTTTGAGGAGATGTTTAACTCATTTGCCATTTGATAATTCAAAACATTTTTTTCCAAATTTAAATTTTAGATTGTCCAGTTTTAAGTACCCAGGCCTCAGATAATCTCTTTCCTTAGTTTTGCAAAGCACCAAGGCTTGGGTTGTTTTCATCAAATCTCCCTTCCATGCTGCCACCTGGAAACTTTGCTTCCCAAGTCCCTTGCTGGAGATTCCCAGTGGAGTCTAGAACACCTTCATGCTCTGTTCCTAGCGACCTGGAATCTGACTTGGGCACTGCACAGAAGACCTCTATTCCTATCTGGATAGTTCCAGCTCTCCAAAGAGTCTAAACATGTAACCATGGCTCTGCTCAGAGCAGATCCATGGCTTGGGGCTCTGGGACCTCAGCAAAGGTGCTGAGGGTGGGTTTTGGGCCCACGTTACAGGATGCTGCTGTACCAAGCAGAGCTGAGATCTGATGCAGAACTGGCTCATTCTGTGTCTGGGGCATGGCATGAACCTCAAGGTTACAGTGCCATGAGATGTAAGGGGCTAATCCTGCCATGCTCACTGCAGGGACAGGACCTTGGCCCCACAGCTGCTGACCTGAAGGAAAAGGATTTGCTGGTGCCTCCAGTTAGCCCTGACAAGGCTTTTCAAGGCACCTGTTAAAGAGGGTCTCTAATGCCTCAAGAATTCCTTTAGTTCATAAATCTCTCCCAAAAGAATCCATTAAAAAAAGGGAAAAACTACAAACAAGTAATTAGAGCTGAGGAGAGAGCTGTAAACTAGGAAAGGTCTAAGCTAAAGGATATGTTCTCTTCTTACCATAACAGAATTTTGTGTCACCAGTCTCTAGTACAAGAGTCCCAAACTTCTGCAGGAGCATCTTAATGGATAAGTACAGCTGCTCATCCTCTACACACAAATGAATTGAGATATTTTTACTGGATGATTGGGAAAATCCATCAGTTGGAGGGTTAGGAAGGGATCTTGCTTCTATGGTCAGTGTGTGGGTAACTGGGATGGAAGTAGTGGGACAAAATCCAGTGAGAACCTGGCAGAGGAAAGAGAGGTCTCAGGGTGTCAATGACCAGTGGATGCATCACAGTGCTAATGGTTGTGTCTAATGTCTCTGCACACCTGGACCACATTCAGCAGCATATTTGGAGAGCAGAAAATGTATCCTGGCAACTTGCTTTATTTAGCTGCAGTGTGCAAACGTGAGGCTGTTCCTGCCTTTCACTCCTCATATGTCAGCGTGACTTTGAAGTGACAGATCTCTCCAAGATATGGAAGTGTCAGCGTGCCATAAGCAGCAGCCCAGAGCTCAGATGAAGCTGTGGGAGGTGATTTTTCTCAGCATGGATTTATCTGGCTGCAGAGAAACATTTCTTACCCTGTTCAACACATGCTTTTGAGACAAGAGGCTGAGCATGATGTTATGGGAAATCCCTTCACAGACCTCTCCTATGCAGGTAATATTCTCTTCTCCTTTGTTTTTAAATCTCCTGTGCCAGAGGTTTTTTCTGTCCTCCAGTGTCTCCTAGCAGTGCTGCCTGCAGTTATGAACACTCAGCTTTGCTAACCCCAAGGTTACAAATTCTGTGCTTGGGGGTCCTTGCTCATGGAGACAAAGAGGTTTTTAGCCTCGCTGCTTCGGTCAGATGGGGCAAAGAGCCAGACCTCCCCGAGGTGCAGCTTTTGGGAGGCTTCTCCCCCCAGGGCAGGAGCTGATGTTCACCCATCACTTGGGCTCGGCTCGTGTGCGTGGGAGCCCCGCTCCGCTCGCAAGGCAGGCTGGACGGGACATGCGCTTCCAGGCACAAGCTCCTGCTTGCTTCAAGGCACGGGAATGTTGCTCTGCGTGGAAATGGTCCTTCTTTGATTTCCCAGCCCTCCCCTGCCGCTGTCACGCTGGCTGCCAGCTCCTCCCGGCTGGGCTGCTCGGAGGAGCCGCTGGAGGAGGCGGCCCGGGCAGCCTGGCACCGCGGCAGCGGGGCTGGCACTCGCTGTGCCAAGCGCTTTTGTCTCCATGGCTTGGGGAGGTGCTGTGATTTGTGCTCTCGGTCACTGACAGGTCTCAGCTGACAGCTCCCTCCTCCTTTTGTAAAAATTACTTGCAGAGCGGCTAGTTGAGACATGACAGAGGGAATTTCGCTTCCCATACGGTTTCATGGGAAAGGTCACTGTTCCACCTCCAGTGCCACTCTGGGTGAACTAAACACACACAGCTGTGCTCGCCGCACAGGGAGGGAGCCTGGCACAGGGCAGGGGGTGCAGGCCTGGGGACTTAGGACAGGGGACACAGGACAGGGGGTTCAGGACAGGGCACACAGGGCACGGATGGGGTTGGGCTGGCACCAGGGGCTGGGGAGGGCAGCTGGGTGGTGCTGCTGCATGACAGGGTGGGCCTTGTACGGCAGCCCTGGGCAGGCCTCCAGCAGCACATCAGCCCTGTGTGGCATTGTGCACCTCTGGCAAGGCTCTGGACTAAATGGCACCAGATCCATGTGGTGCCCTGGCTGTGTGCAATGAAGACTTTACCTGTACAGTATCTGAGTAGCAACAAAGAGCCCTGAAGCTTCTCTCAGCTGACTCAGCATCTCCATAAAAGCACAGCTGTTTTGAATGGTTGTAACCAAAGAGGAGAAATGGTCTCTGATGGTGTTTGTCCCCCGTACTTGGCTTGTTTCTGAGTCAGTACCGGAGCAGAAGTCTGTCAGTGTAAATCACAAAGTGCCTTCAGCTTGCGCTTGTAAACAATTCTACTTGTGGGCTACTTGTGGGGCAGCTGGTCCTGCTCTGCCCCACCGTGACTCACAGTGAGCAGATCCTTGCCTTTCATGGCTGAACTGGCTCCCAGAGATCAATTGGACATCAATGGTTGTTACTCACAACCACTCAGTCTGGCATGGAGTGAGTGACAGCTGCAGCCCTGAGCTCAGTGGCCAGGAGGGAGGATTCCCCTTCTCCAGCAGAGGTGGTCCCAGCAGGTATCCATGACACGTCCTTGGATGACACAAGGGCATCCACCCAATGTAGCAGAGAGGCTTTGGGCCAAGGTGCTTTCTGGCCAGAAGGCCATTGCTTGAAACCCTGCTTGAGCAGGGAGGTTGGACCTGATGGCACACTGTGGTCCCTTGCAACCCTCCCCATTCTGTGATTCTGTCACCCCTGGGTCTGGGGAAGGCCTGCTTGCTTTGCTACCCTGCTTGGGGGAGGAGGGCTTTTTTTGTAGCTGCTGCTTCCATTGCAAACCTGCAGTGGCCATAGTGCCCCGTGCTGGTTTTGAACTTGCTGCTTTTTCTGGTGGTGGCACCAAGAAAACCACATTAACTCCAAAATGCATCTGTCTGCCAAGCCCCATCCTCTAACACTCTGCTACAGACATCTGGGATGGTGTGGTTTGGGGCCTGTGGTGCCTTCATGCTCATTGTACTCAGAAGCCTTTAGATCCTGTTTGGCTGGAACACGGGCAATAACATCACAGACTCTGCTTGCAGATTTGGTTCAAATGGTTCTTGGATGCTCATGTGCTCACCACTGCTGGCTCCCTATTGCTTCTGGTTGCTTTAGTTGCCTTAAAAGACAGCAGAAAATCCTCTGTGTGTTCCCAATGACACAATTTCCAGGTAAGGTATGCCCAGAGGGCTATTAGCCTTCTGTGAATGAAAGCAAAGGGACCCGCTCCAATAGGAAGCAGATGTTCTGGGAAGCCCCATCGATTCAAGGGAGGCTGATCTGAGACCCAGTCCCTGACGTGTGTGTGCCCTTTGCATGGTTCACTCTGCTGCCAAAGGCCAGGAGCTGAGATGAGCGTCAAGGCTTCAACACATTGAGCGTTAGTTGTGTTCCACAGCTGAATGTGATGAGAAATCTCTTTGTCTTGTGTGCCTTGATGATCCACAGTCAAGTGAAAACAGCTGTGTCTGGTTGGCTGATCCCAATCCAGGTTACCCAAGGTGATTTTTGCCTTTCGGTGTGGAGCAGCTCAGCTTCCCTTGTGGGGGAATTCTTGTAAGGAGGTGAAATGTGAACAAAGTGTAGCTTGGCTCCTTCAGCAAGACTGGAGCAAAGGGATCGCGGCGCTTGGAGAGTCGGTGAGTGCAAAGGGGATGTGGGTGAATCAGAGAGCTCTGCCCCGGATGTCAGGATTAGAAGTGACTTTTGCGCAAAGGAGAGGATGACTCAGATATATTTGAATGATCAGTTAAAAATTGTTTTTTTCTTCCTTATCGAGTACTAGTGTTAAAACATAGCAGGACTTTAATGCTGTCACTGCTTTGTGAGTTGTACAAGTATGCAACCCATGCTACTGTTTTTTATCCTTCTCACTGGAAAAACCTCTCAGTTTATGTGTTCTTAGGACCCAGGGTTGTAAGAACTCAAAAGAATCCAGGTCTGAGACTCACATTGGCTTCCTCCAGGAGGAAAAGGCTTTGTTAAGACTTCTGAGCCAGAGTGGTGCAACTGTGGTGTCTCTGGTTTTGAGAGACAACTCCCAGCAGCTCTGCTGGGCATCCTGGGCTGGTGAAACTGCTCTTGTCATGGTTAGGCCTGGACAACTGAGATCAAAACCTGGGTATCTGACTCCATGCATCCTTCCTTCTCACTGAATCTTAGCACTGTTGAGTAAAGCAAATGCCCTCAGAAGGGTGTCTGCTTTGGACAGTGGAAGAGGGACAGAACCATAGAATCATGGAGTCATATAATCACAGACTGGTTTGGGTAGAGAGGGACCTTAAACCTCATCTCATTCCAATCCCCCTGCTGTGGACAGGGATGCCTTCCACTAGTCCAGGTTGGCTCTGAACATTTCCAGGGATGGGGCAGCCACAGCTTTTCTGTGCAACCTGTGCCGGAGCTTCTGCACCCTCACAGGGAAGAATTTCTTCCTGATATTTAATCCAGATGCCCTTGTTCATCCAGCTGGAATGATCCAGCTGAGCTCTGCAGGGCAGGGCTGTGCTGGGGGGAGCTGGATGAGCAATGCCCACTGGACTGGAGCAGGGCTTGGTGCTCTGAGCTGCCTGCCCCATGGTCACCCCTGCCCACACAAACCCGGGAGCAGAGGCAATGGTCCATTGGCCACTGCCAGCCAAGTGGGAGCAGGATGGGAGGTGGCTGGGCAGAGCTGTGGGTATTGTCACTCAGGTGTAACGTTACAAGAACCGTGTGGGCATCCTCACATCCCGCTGGGCATGTTTAGGCAGATGGAAAACTCAACCAAAGACAAATGAAATTCCATAAGAACATATAAATTGCAGCACGATCCTCATAAAATGAGCTCAGCAGCACTCATCAGAAATGCCCCGAACCCAGCTGTGCACGGCTGGTTACGTTTGGGTTTTGTGTTGGGAGCAGTGCAGAAGACATTGTCTTGAAGGAGTCAGTGATCTTGAACGTGCCATGTATGCTCTACTGCGCCTCGTCCTTAGGGCTCGGGAAACCTGTATGTTATTAACATAATCTGTAACTTATCATTCCTGTGGACGGGAAAACTGCATGTGGATCAAGGGGTGAATGCAGTGATCCCGATCGGGAGCCAGTGTGCGTGGAGAGTCAGTGATCCACGACAGAGTGACCCGTGCTGGGCTGTGCGGGGTGCCCAGCATGGCCCCGGGCTGGGCTGTGCCACGCAGACCCCGTGGCTGCAGGACAGGCACAGCCAGCTCCTGGTAACGGAGGAGCCCGTGGGCAACTCCCATGGAGAACCACTGATCACACTGCCTGCGTGGCCTGTGAACATCCCTTCTGTTTGGCAATACATGCGGTGAATAGTTTTCTTGTAAGAAAGTGTAGCTCAGATAACCAAGAAGGAGGTTCCCTTCAGGGACAGGATCTGTGCAGCCTTGTAGGAACATCCATCTGGGCTCTGCTGGATGATGCAGGAATGCAGGGCTCCCAGCATCTGAAGGGATGTCAGATTTATTCACTATCAGTATTTCTCTTTAATTCTGTCTTATTAAAGCAGCTGTTTAATTAAGGGATTTACTGTTGGACTTCTCTTATTGAGCTTAAGACAGAGCCCTGCATCAGCTCTCCATTTCTCACCTCACCTGCTGCAGAACAGGTTTTATAAGCCCCAGACATAGCTTGGCTATCAAGCCTAGAGGGTCAGCACGCACAGAGGGCTTGGGGGTGGCTCAGCTCTGGCTCTGCAAAATATGTGTTTCAGAGGATTTGGCCGTGCAAATAGTGGAAAGGAAAATGAGAGAAGTTTGAGTGAATTTGGGTCTGGCTTTGTACTCTGCATAAAGTGAAGGTCATCTGGCTGGAGAAGACATAGGGACCAGGAGTGTTTGGCAGCCTGGGTGAGAGAGGACAACCGAGTTATGGTTCCCTGCAGAAGGGAGAGGGAATGCTCTCCTGGTTGTCTGCTGAACTGAGTGGGAGTTTCTGAACCTGATGGCAGGAGAGATGGGACCCTTGCTAGCTGTAGGAAGTCCTCACTGGCACAAGGAAGGCCCTCAGAAAGGGGCTGTTCCCAGGATCTGTTCACTGCTTGTAACCCATGTTTCTGCCTGGGCCTCGCTGCCTGCCCACCCTCCTGTCTGTGCAAATCCCTTGGGCCTCTTGTGGTATTCAGCAACTCCTCTGCCACTCCAGCTGTGCCCTGCTTTGGTGGGCTGGGCTGGGGTTTCACTCCCAGTTATTGGAACAGCTGAGAGCTCGTAACCAGCAGAGAGATGGAGTGAGGGGTCTGGGAGAGGTCTGGTCACCAAACTGTCTGCAGCCACTCCTCGCTGTGTGTCACTCACTCACTCCCTCCCCTCTGTGTGCCTGGGGAAATGACACAGGTGCAGAGAAGCAATTTAAAGCAACTTCTGGACAACCAACCAACCCCCCCCCATGCCCCAGACTTGCGACGGTCACACCGGCAGCTCACAACATGAATAAGAGTGTTCTGAACAGGCACCCAACTCCTTTCAGGCCCTAGAGAAATCAGCCTGCAGGACCACTCAAGCCAGCATTGCCAACTCAGCCCATACTTAGCTGGGGAAACATGAACTGCCACTAGAGAAAGGCTTTGGTCATGCCCCAGTTGCCTGGGTAATGTGCTTTTGGCATTGAGCTGAGGCTGGAAATGTCCTGGGGCTGCTGGTGTGAGCATCCATCCAGTGCTGCTGTTGCTCGTTAATTAGAGTTTGACCGGCTGGCTGCTCCCAGACTGACTCTCCTCTTTGTTAGTAATTCCTTCTCTGTGGTGGTTGGGCTTCTTTTTGGTGTTTGTGGGCTGCCCTACAGAGAGAAACTGCTGGCAGCACTGTAAGTCAAGCTTGAGATGATTTACAAAAAGTTCCATGTTGGATCTGTAGCTGATGAGGATTGAAAATGGATTGTTCTTCTGTCCTGCGCTACACACAGTCTCTCTCAGCCAGACTTCCTAATTCTTCTCACAGGGAACTTTGGACACCACCCACCTTCACCACTCAGTGCACCGTGTGCTCTCAGTGTGGGATGTGGACACTTGACTCCCAGCAGGCCCACAGAGCCCTTGCACTGTCACGCCAGCACACCCTGATTCCCTTCCTGCCCTCCAGAGCACAGGCTGAGCTCTTCATAGGATCCCAGAGTGGTCTGGGTTGCAATGGACCTTAGAGCTCACCTCATTCCACCCCCTGCCATGGGCAGGGACACCTTCCACTATCCCAGGTTGCTCCAAGCCCAGTCCAACCTGGCCTGGAACACTTCCAGGGATGGGGCAGCCACAGCCCCTCTGGGCAGCCTGTGCCAGGTCCCCCCCACCCTCACAGGGAAGAATTTCCAATCCAGAAGTCCTTCTTTTACCTGCCTTATCTGCATGTGCCATAAACACACTGGATCTACACAGCCCCACTTGAAATCAGAGCTCCCTTGGAGCTCTTAAATATTCCCAGAATAAACCCGTACCCTGGTAACAGCACAGTTCTCCCCAGAAATTATTGCTGTTTCTCCAAGCTCTTTCCAGCAGGCGTATCTCCAGCCCCAGTGATCGACTCATGTAAAGCTATTTCTGAAGTCCAGGTTTCGGAGTCATCTTGTGCTGTAGTCAGAAGGAAGTCCAGGAGAGGGAACTTGTTCCTGTGATGCTTTGGGGTGTGTGCAGCTCTGGGACCTACACAGGTGATGAACTAGTGTGTGAATAGAGACCTAGGGCAGATGAAAGGGTTGTGCTCTCGGTGAATGCAGCTCTCACAATCTGACCCCCTCTGCTATGTTCTCTTCCAGTATATAATTAACATTACCCCTGGCAATTGGCTTACCCATTGTCATAACACAGGGTTTGATAAGGGGGAACTTTGCGATGACTTGTAGCATCTGAGATTCATTGGAAGGTCTCACTTTTTTGGGTAACGAAATAACCTTGATAGTAAAGTGCTTCAGAGGAAACAAAATCCTTAAGATTTCTAAGCATCATAGATCCCTTCATTCCCAGGGTTTTCAGAGAGCTGCAAACCCTGCAGGACAAAGGAAGGAACTGGCAAATTCCCAGTGCCACTCAAAAATCAGCTGCTCAAACATTCCTTCTGCCCTTTGCCTGCCAGTGCTGAGCAGCCCAGGGGCTCTGCAGCCCTTGGCTTCACAGAGGGTGGTGAGAGGGTGGCAGAGGCTCTCCCTTTTCAGTTGGGACTTATGTAATAAATTTAAGTGGGCTTCCCACCCTTTGCCCAACTAAGTTCATACTCAGAGAACAAGTGCATAACCTCCAGGAAGATGCTTTGGAAGACTTCACTCTCCTATAGGGTTGGCCTGCACTGGGGAGCAATTAGATGTGCTCTTTATTTCATAACCTCCCCTGATGACTGGTTCTCCAGTCTTGTTCTTTTTGCATCCTCCAGTTGCTGTTGCAGCAAAGAATACTGGTGTGACTGGCAAGTAGCACTTTTTCTCATGGTTTTCCCCTGCTCCTGGGGTTGATGAGTTTGTGGAAAGATTGAGCTTAGATCCTCATTCCCAGTGAATTCCCAGAGTGCTGGTTGAAAGGTAAAACCAAGTTGCATGAATTTTCCTGGCAGAAACCTGGGTGGAGTTTGTTCTTAACCTTGATCCGAGCTGGTCTTTGGCTTTGTAGGCTCAAAGCAGGAACTCAGCTTTCCAAAAGTGTTCATAAAGTACAAAATGAATCCCACCGGGCTTTGCCCTGCACCAGGCTTCCAGAATTACCTATGCCTCCTCATAGGGATTAATGGAGATGATTCAGTGATACTGTCAGTAATGGGTCCAGCAGGACAATCTGGCTTAGCACCATCTGTGAAGAGGCAAAGATGAAAGTTTCTGAATGCTTTTGCTAAAAGACAAATAAATCAGCCTCTTGAAGCCAGCATATGCACTTGCTGTCTTGGTTTTGTAATGCTCTCTGCTTCTTTCTGTCCCCTGTTTGCTGTCACCAAGAGTCTAACTCAGCCTTTTGGCTTGGAAAACTGTCTTGTTCTCTTTCCCGGTGACTAAACACAGAGTGTTTGTTGTCAATATTTTAAAATATTTATCTACATAAATTGAAGTGGCCGGGCTGCTGAGGGCTGGGAATGCTGGTTACAGCTACTGTAGCTCAACACCTTTGAAAACTGGGTTGTGTTGATACGTCTTAAAGTGACATTGGCTTTGGGTTCTTGGTCTGATGGAGACCAACACCCAAGATGCTTGACCACTGCAAAGTTGTTTGGGAAGGTCTGGCAGAACTGGGAGATGAGTGTGGGCCCCGTGGCTCTCCTCTCCCCGAGACACTGCTGTGCACTGCAGCACTGGGGACAGGAGGCAATGTTTACCCATGTTTATATCTGCAGAACCTGTACAATTTTACGTAAGAATAAAATAAATATTGTTTGTTTGAACAACGCAGAATGCCTGTTATTCCAGGAATTCAGGGGGGTGGGCAGTGAAAAGTGCTGTGGTCAGTTTAAGTGGCTGGAGCTGTGTCTGGTCTATTTATTGTTGGATTGAATCACCCTGTGCATATCTGGACACGTTTTGGGATTATTTGTTTACCTGAGTGAATTCCTGTAATTTGATTGTACATTCTGATAGGGGCAGATTTGTAGGTCTTCATCCTATCAGATCCCGTGGAGTGTTTTAGTGCTGGGCTGCTCATCTTAGCCTTATCTCAGCCTCTGGCCAGATGAAAGCCTTGAGAAAGCAGCTGATCAGTTCATCCTTTGAGATCCATTTGTCATTGCTTCCCTTTGTTTTGTGTGAGGGGGAATTTCCAATACATTTTCCTCATAAAAGAAGATGAGGGAGATATAAACCGGCAATGATCACAACCTTCCCCATAAAGTGAAGCACCAAGGAAAGCCAAATTGGCTGGAAGAAAATATGAAGTAGCTGGGCTGTGCAAGAGTCAAGACGCAACGAGCAATTTTCACCTACCACTTAATATGACATTTTCTCAAGTCCGTATTTTCTGACTGGGACTCTTTGGGGATCCACGCCGTCCATTGGGAATGGGTTTGGGTTTGCAGCCATTACTGATTTTGCGAAGGTTTCTAAGGTAATATACAATAACAAAAGGTATTGAAAATTGACTAGTGGGGTTTGGGTTGTCTTTTCCCTGATGCAAGAGGAATCCAATTTCCATGTGTTGGTGGGGCTGGAGCAGATCTCCTCCCAGAGCAGAGTGGTAGGATGGTGCGTGTCTTTGGAAACCCCAGCTCCAACACAGAACGTAGCCAAGGATGTCACTCGGACAAACACCTCCGCTTCTCATCTTGGAACTGGCAGAAGTTGGGATGATGATAAAACATCCCTCACCCATCTGGTGGATGATCTCTGCCAAGGCATTGTCTGCAGTGGATCTCATCCCACGGAGGGAACAGCTGCTCAGCAAGGGGCTGAGGGATGAACTGTGTGAAAGGACAGGTGAGAGGATGCCTCTGTACACCCAGGGCAGCAGCACTCTGGGCTCACCTGCAGCTACAGAGGCAGGGATAAAGTGTGGGCAGAGAGGCGGAGAAAGGTGATGGCCCTGGTTTTGTTCTGAGCTCACTGCAGGGGACAGGAACCAGCAGTGCTTAGACAGGCAAGAGCATCTGTTCTCTGTGGAACCACTGGGGAGCCCAGCAGGGCTGGGGGGCCAGAGACAAGTGCTTTACACAGCACATAGATCTGTAGAGTTCCTGTTGTGTGGGTAGCTCCGAGGAGCAATCAGGAGACAGTATTTGGTCGTCAGCATTGTGTTCAGTCTCCATGGGTTCCTCCTTTGCTGATCACAGTTTAGTGCCCCATGGGGTGAATGCGTCATTTCATGCTCCTAAAAGACTTTCTGCCACCACAAATGGCTCCCCAGCCCAGACTCTTCTCCTTGCTCTTCTGCTGCTGCAGCACCATGGAAATGACAGCTATTTTCAGGGTTACAGGGATGAAGCCAGTGCCCAGAGCTGCACATGGAGTATCTGTGCATCCTAGTATTCCTTGCTTCCCGAGGCAGTGCTGCCATACCCTGTCACAGCTGCAAGCAATGGCAGAGAAGGGCCAGCTGCATTCGTGGGGGAGTGGGGCAAGAATTAGGACTGCTTCAGTCAAGAGACCAGATCAGAAGGCAGAACTTTAATTGACAGACCTCCTGAAAAGAGATGTGAGCCCAGTCTTTCAATTCAGGCATGGCTGGATTGGGAATTCAGATATGTGGAGGAGCAAAAGAGCTCTAAACCCAAGAGATGAGAGCTATTGCAGAGATGCCAACATAGATCTAAGCCTTGTCTTGGTGTAAACTTGAGTGAATGCTAATTGGGTTAGGGAGTAAATTTGATTTAGAAGCTGGGATAGTGGGATGGAAAGGGGCCCACTCATCTCAGGAAAGACAGTTTTTATGCAGACACTAGCTTTTTACTTCAGTGTCCTCCCACATGTTTAAGGACTGGGTGTCCTGCAGAGCTTGGTGCAGCAGCAGGGTGGGAGGGTGCTGGCCAGGAGGGCACTCGGGCATAGGAAATGCCCATTTTGCCTTAGGGATAGGGCTGTTTACAAGCTGCTGGTGCTGGTGGATTGTTTCTTTAGGTGATGGCGTGCCAAGTATTGTTTAGTTTAATAGCCCTGTTAATAGGATTATATTTGCCTGCACTATTACGTGAAGGAAAATGATTCCTACTTTGAAAGGAAAAGACACTTCAGTAGTGATGTTGCAAGACACACATCTGTCGTCAGATGCTGCTACTGAGCTCAGATGTCTCTGGGCTAGAGCCAAGGCTCCTTCTCATGCTGCAGTGCCTGGGCTGGGGTGGGACACACACGCACAGCACAGACCAGCTCGTTGGGAGCTCTGCACGCAGAGCTGGTGCGAGCAGTGCTGGAGGTCTGTGCTCCCTGTGACGTCCCAGAGCAGGGGATGTCAGCTGGCACAATGAGGCTGCAGTCAGCAGGTACCACAGCAGGGGTGGCTCTGGTTGCCCAGGTAAAGCTAAGCCACTCCATGCTGGTGACTCTGTGGTTCATGCAGTCTGTCAGAGTTCCTCCAGGGCATGAATTTACTGGATGTTCTGGGAAGGTCCACGGAGCACAGCTGAGACCTTGGTGTAGTGCACAGCTCTCTAGCCTGAAGGCTGCCAGTCTTGCGTTCTCTGCCCATGTCTGCCAAGAACATCTCTGCTCATTTAAATGCTTGGCTCCATGTTTCTTCTACTTTACTCCTGCCACCACCCAAGCAGGGTCAGGCAGCTGCTGGCAAGTGAGAACTGTGACAGCTTGACATATGGGGTAGAAAGTGCAGCGAGCAGAATAAGAGCCTGGGAGAAGTGGTTTTCATTTGTGGAGCTCTAGAAATGTTTTCCCAGTAGACTCCCGAGCAGCTCAGCTGCTCACTGATGAATTCTGGCTTTCTGGGCTATCTGCAACAGGAATCAAACATGGGTAATTCCCCAGCAAGCAGCTAGAGGAACAATGCGTCCTGGGACTTGGTCATTGATTTATGTCTAACCTTTGGAGCCGGAGAATGTGCGGAAGTCATTACCAGGTCTTCAGCAGAGGTGAGCCACTGACAAATGTGTCTTCTCAGCATGGGGTTGACCTGTTACTGCCTTTGTCCAGGAAGCCAAGAATGCCAGCTAGGAGGTACAAAAAAACCCCCCAACCAACAAATCCCACTGTATGTTGCACTATCCAGCCTTACTTCATAAAAAGGAACTACCAGGCAGCACCCTGAGGGCTGGCAAGCAGCTGGTGTTTCTAGATGGGTGAGGGTCTGCCAGTTCCCAGAGAAGGGTAGGGCATGCAATTAAAGAGTGAAAAAAATATCCATGCCCCTTTTTCAAAGGGCTTTTCTTCTTGGCAGCTGGAGAAGGGCAGCAGGCAGAGATGCTTTTAAACCCAAGGCCCTTTATCCTTCACAGTTACCCTGGACAGTCTCAGATGGGATCTTCACTGGGGCAAGTGGTCGAACACAGCAGTGGTGGAAGGGCACCCGTTGCCTGGGTGTGGGCACTCAGAACTGGCTTCCACTTTTGAAAATACTGAAACTGGGCTGTGGGCAAATCGGATCTGTGCAATGCATAAATTTTCCATCTAGGCTAATGTGTGTGATTTTAATCTCTTCCCCACTGTCTTCCACCCGATACCCGATTTTTTCCCAGCCCAAAAGTCCCTGGTGTTCCTTCTGTCCCTTCCGGTTACTCTGCTTGAGCCAGAAACTGTAACTGCTAGGTGGCTTGTGTTCCTTGTGCCTTCCAAGGACTTCTCCTGTCCTTTTTGGCCCTTCACCTACTGAACTCTGTGTGTGAGAATATCATCTTTGTGATTTTCCTCCTGGTGTTGTCTCATTTCCCTTTCCCTGGACTGAAATGGATTACTTTGATAAAAAGCTGGGCAAGCCTGCAAAATGTCATGAGCAGAGACCCCTGCCTCTAACCCTCCTTGTGTCACAGAGACCATGGCTGGGCACTTCATTGCACTGTGCCATCCAAGCAGGCTGTGCCCTAGCCCCTTCCTATGGAAAGGGACAAGTATGTCTGGAGGATGATGTGAATCTGAAGTGGGCTCACCTCCCCTTCGGTGTGGCCAGCATGGACTTTGCATCACCTCGGCTGTCTGGGATGACTCTGAGCTCACGTGGCCTGAGGACACCCATCATCCTTTGACTTCCCTGCTGGTTCCCAGCTGTGTCCTATGGCTTTATGTGGCGCAGGCTGTTGTGACTCAAGGTGGAGAGTGACTGCTACACAAGACATCCCGTGAGAAGAATTCAGTCAGGAAGCACAAGTCTTGGATGTGGCAGATGATGTGAGTGGGCTCTGGGCTCTGTGGCCTGGCCACTCTGTCCCAGATGCTGGGACAAGGACATAAGAGGCAGGAAGGGCTGGTGACCAGAGGGAGATGGACTGGAGGAACACCAAAGAGCTGGGAGGTGCAGGGAGCAGGGAATGGTCTGTCTGGCTCCGTCTCTCTGCCCTGTTCCTTTTGACTGAAAGAGCCTAGAGGGACAGAGACCGCTCTGAGCTGTGTCCTGTCACCCTGTGCCTCTGAGCCGTGGGAATCTTGCTCACGGATTGGGACACTGAGGGGACACACGGGAGTCTGTGTTGATGTCTCAGAGCAGGACAGGGCCTTGGGTTATTTACATGGCCAATTTAGTAGTCTGCACTGAATTTGCCTTTTAAACTGCCAGCGTATTTTTGGGGCGCTCAGAGGACAGGGCTGAGTGGTGGGATCACTCCAAGTTTTATTCCTTAGCTGAGAAGAGAAGCAGAACATCTTGGCCATGCTCTAAACAGAGGCAGATGGCACAGACATCCCCACTGCTCATGGGCCAAATCATTCAGGGTCGAATGATGGCCAGGGAAGGTCGTTACTGTCTTGTTATGGCACAGGAGCCAGAAAAAACCACTCCATTGTGTTAGACCAAAGAATTGCAGACAGAGTCCTAAACCAGAGACTCTGACTGGGAATGGTGGAAAGGGGAAGGGAAAGAATTTTCTCCCCACAGATGGGGAAAGGTATGGGATCAAATCTGTTGTTTTGCCAGAAATTCTGCCATTTCTGCTTGTGTGCTTTATAGAGGAAGGTACTAACTTCTGTGTAGACTCACCCGAGTTAATAGAAACCTCTGAGATGAAGCAGAGACTCTTTCATGAGGGTAGTGGGTATTTAACACCACAGAAAGGTGCAAACACTGCCCTGTACCCTCTGAATCCCTAGTGTGCCAGTCTGTTTCATCACTAGTCCTTTTGCAACATTTTTCCACTACGTGAGCACTTGAATCATGTTATTTGGTGCATCACAGCGTTTCACTCGAGACCCTGGTCCTCTCCCAAGGGTTCCCTCCTGCTTCCTTCAATTTTATCTATGCTCAGGGAGGTGTCCTGCAAAGGGCTCCATCATGAAACTTCCCTTGGGGCCAAATGAGGCCACTGGAGGTGGGAAAGACTTATCAACCACCTTATTTTTCATCAGTGCTATCAAAGTTGGCTTGTCAACAAGGGCTGAACGAGGTTGGCCAGGCTTTGAGGTGCCTCTTACAATTTCAAATTTTGCATTTGCCAGACTTGTAGGTCGTCATTAACGGGGCTGTTTGGTGGTTAGGGAACTGCTGGGACTTGCGACCTTGCCTTGCCCAGCACGTGGGCATCTGAAGCAGGAGGGATGGAGCAGAGTGCTCCATTATATAATGCGAGTTTATATCTATATAAAAATGATAGCTGCAGGGAGCCAGTGCGAGTCTCCTGGTGGGAATGCAAAAGCAGACATGTTACGTATGCTCAGGTTTCTCTCTCTTCACCAGTGCCCTCACCTGTGCTGGTCAGACCCGAGCCCACAGCCACATGTGCGTGACCGTGGCCATCACATCTGGGATTGCTGTGTGGACAGAATGCAGATCGTAATGCATGACCTGCGTCAGAGCCCGACCTTTCCTCCTGTAAACTATTTAGCAGATGTTTATAAATGTATTTGTAATCTTTAGCTGGTAAGATCAGCTAAGAAACATTTTACAAACAGGAAGGAATATCTAGTTCTTCAGTGGATTTATTTGCACTGCATAATTTGTCCAGGTGTATCTGTGAATGGTCTCCTGGCCTGAGAACCCAAGATATGTCTGCCTTCAGATGAGTCCTAAGAAGTTAATTGACACAGCATTCCAGAAGAAAGCTCCTTTCTTTTTGCGGTTTGCTATGAGAAGGATTTTTCTCAGCTTTAATATCTGCAGGGGATAGTTACAAAAGCAGCTGTTCTGTCATTAAAGGAGGATGGAGGAGTCCTGTCTGACTGAGCAGCATATTCATTCTCCTCCATTAACACTCTGCTGAGACCTACAGCTGAGCTGACCAAATGGTGTCAGAGTGGGGTGTTTTTTGGTGTATTCTCCGCTTCTCTTTTTGTGAAGTCTTACCAACTCTTGGCTTCCAATGAAGAAGACAGAATACTAAAAGAAGAGACTGCTTTATGAAATGTCTAGACTTAATGAAAGCAGAGAGCACCAGGCCTCTCATGGGGGAAACCCCTTCAGAAATATCTAGAGAAAGAGAGAAAGATGGTTAGAATTAAATTTTATGGGGACATTTAAATTCTCTTGTGGAATACCATGCCAGAGATAAACACATGTGAAGCTTAATAACACATTTGGTCTATTACCATAATCAACAGTTGTAACAGTTCTTATTATACTGTGTCTGTGGCCCAAATCAAACCAGCCAAAAGCTGTACTGGAAATTCAAAATGGAAATTAAGCCTGACATAAGTTTTCTCTGGATATCACCATTAGTCAGGCTGCCCGTGGCTCACAGCTTTGCAGTAAACTCCAATGTATTCTTGAAAGATCCCTTCCGTCTTTTCTGAGCCTTTCCCTGAGTTGCTGCTGATAAGGGCTGATGGTCAGCCTGGGACGATGGCCATGAGCTCTGTTCTGCTGCAGATCTCTGGGGGTGAGGGAGCAATCCAGGTCACAGAGGTGCTGTGGTGGCACAGGGGAAGAGGCCCAAGATGTGTTATGTGCCAACTGACCACCAAAGGCTGCTCTGGGGCATCACCATCCCCATTTTGTTGTGCTCTGCTAACCTGTTGGGGAGGTGTGATGCACAGGGCGCAGCCACAGCAGCTTTAGGGCTGCTCCCAGAGACCCCCAGGGAAGGGAGATTGTGATGGAGGCAGCTGGAACGTGATGGGTGGGGGACATGAGATGAAGCAGGTGCAGGGTTTTGCGTGTAATTTCATCCCAGTGTGTCTGGTGTCACTTGGCTTCGCCTGGATTTGGCTTGCCAAGGATCTGTGGTGGGATCTCAAGTGCCTAGAGATCACTTAGGTATTGCTGAGCCAGCTGTCAGTCCTCCTGGCAGACAAGGTGCACAGTGCTCCTGGCAGCCTGTGCTCCTGCCTGGAAGAGTCAGCCCCCTGAGCAGGGCTGTGCCCTCAGGCTTGGTGTGTGCCAGGGCCTGGGTGTCAAAGGACCAGGCTGACTGCTTGGAGCTGGGAAGGAAAATGTGGGAGAAGCATCAGCAAGGTGAAGAGAAACTGAGAGTCCGATGCTGGGAAATGGCAGAGAGGATAGTCAGGGACAGGGAGAGAGCAGGAAGGGAAGCTGAGCCAACGGACAGAAACTAAACTCCAACCCAACCATTACCACCAAGCCTAAACACCCCCTGGCCCATCCTAAATTCTCCCTCAGCTCTGAGGGAGGGACCCTGCTCACCCTGAGGGTTGGCATTTGCTACAGTGAGACAGAGGTTGGTCCTTCAGGTTTGCTGTTGGGAAGGCCCTTGCTGGTGTCCCTGCCCACAGGGATGCCTGGTGCTGCTGTGTGAGTGCAGCCTCCCACTGCCCTGCACTCCTGGGCCTTTGGGGATCTCACTTACGGTTTCCTTTGAGGGATGAGGTATTGGCACAAAGTGCTGCTGCTCCGCAGTGCTGTTTCTAGTCCCATCCAGAAAACAGCTGCTGGGTCTGGGGCCCTCCCCCCCTTCCCGTGGTGGTACTGACACAAGGCAAGGCTCTGAATTTTTAAGAAGTCATATGGTGGCTGCCCTGGTGTCCCTCTAATTGCTCTTGTCTGCAGAGAGGGAAATTCCCTGAAATACTTCTTCTCAGGCCAGGGAGATCTCCTGACATGTGCCTTGGGCAAAGCTCCCTCCAGCCCTGTTGCTGACTCACACCAGACTGGCCTGGCCTTCCACAGCCATCTCCCACCTCCAGCCCAGCCCTAGAGGAGCCACCATCCCAGGGACCTTCGTGCTGGGACCAGAACCTCCCCAGCCTGCCCCAAATGCCGTGTCCCCACTCAGCAGTGACTCATGTCAGCTGTGACACCTTGAATCATCTGGCCAGCAGAATGTCCAGCCAAGTCTGTGGCCTGTTCGCCTTTCTCTAGCTCAGAAGGTCTGGACTGGGGAGGTCTGGTGCTGACCCTGGTCATGTAAGGAAGATATTAAGCTCTTAGAGAGTGTCCAAAGGAGGGCGGTGAAGATGGTGAAGGGTCTGGAGGGGAAGCTATATGAGAGGTGGCTGAGGATGGCACTTGATCAGTTCAGCCTGGAAAGGAGGAGACTGAGGGGAGACCTTGTTGCAGTCTACAGTTTCCTTGTGAGGGGAAGAGGGGGGGAAGAGGAGAAACAGACACTGATCTCTTTTCTCTGGTGACCCGAGGCTGGAGCTGTGTCAGGAGAGTTTTATGTTGGATATAAGGAAAAGGTTCTTCCTCCAGAGGGTGGTCGGGCACTGAACAGGGCCATGGTCACAGCCCCAAGGCTGCCAGACAGCACTCTCAGGCACAGGGTGGGATTGTTGGCGAGTCCTGTGCAGGGCCAGGAGTTGGATTTATGGATCCTTGTGGGTCCCTTCCAGCCCAGGATGTTCCATGACTCTGTGGTTCTGTGAATGTCACTACCCACACCAGGCAGGGGATGGTGGTGGCACCCACGGCGTAGGCTCCTTCTCTCTGGAGGGGGCTGCTCTGAGTCCAGACCTGTGGCATGCCTGTGGCAGGAAGCTGAGTCTGAAGCACAGGCTTTAGCTGGTGTGTAATTGCTCAGACAGCTGAGCCTGGCACCCGACAGAGATCCGGGATGAGCACAGAGCCTGCCTGTCTCCTTGCGGGATGGGCTGAGCAGCGCAGAGCCAGCGGCACGTCCCCATGGCACAGGGAGAGGTGTGTGACCCCACGGGCACCCAGCCTGGGACAGCTCACTGCCCTCTGCTCCGCTCCCAGGGTGCCAACAGCCCGGCCCCCCCAGCCTGGGGATGGGCACAGGGCAGGGAGAGGCTCCAGAGCAAAGGCACCTTCCCTGACCTGAGCCAGCCTGGAGACAGAGCTCGATCTGCTCCTGGCCAGAAAGGAGGGAGCAGTTGAGAAAATGAATACAGTATTTGCAAGGACTTCAGGAATTGTTCCCTTGTTAATAGAACTGCAATTTGTGGAAATATGATGGAGGGTGAAGGTCTGCAAATACTTAGAGGAATAATGAGCATTGTAAGCAACAAGCACCACAGGGGAGTATGAGAAATAGATTGTACCAGACAGGCCATTTCTGCATAATTACACAATTAGTGGACTGGGGAAGACAGCGGATAACCCTTCGCAGTGTGCCGTGGTGCGGCGCAGACCGTGCTGGAGACTGGAGCACCAATTAGCTGGAAGAGCTTGCAATATGTGGAAAGGCTTGATGGAGGGAGGAGCCGCCGTGCTGAGCGCTCGTCTGGCACGGGAGAAAGGGGAGACGCTGCCCAGGCGAATGGTCACTCCCCCCAGTGTGTAACGTGGTGGTGATAACGGGCACAGGCGTGGAAAACCCCCACGCTGGGCTCTCCAAAGGCACAAGGCAAATGAGGGGAGAGAGCAGGGAATAAATGTCGGGAAGGGAGGGTTTTGACAGTGAGCAGAAAAGGATGATTTTGGTAATAGTCTGCAAGAAACACAGCTCATACCTTTGGGCAACAACAATTATAGGCAGAATTATGTAATGAGAAGGCGCTGTTTGGGAAGCTGTAATTTGGAGAGAGCCCTGGCTGTGTGAGCAGATCACAAGAGCTCAGTGGTGCTGAGCTCTCTGCTCCAGGCACCCCGGGGCAGAGGTGGCAGTCGGTGGCATCTCCCTGGGCCAGCTGTGGCCTTGGCTGTGCCATAGTGAACAAGGCAGAGGTGAACTGGCAGCGACCCCAAAAGACAGTGGCGAAGGGTGGGAGGCCTTCCTTCGGCCCGGAGGAGAAGAGGGAGGGAATCAAAGTCTGGAGACGGCTCCTGTTGTGCTCTGTGCCCTCACACCTGCACAAGAGGCAGCATGTTGGGGAGGACAAAAATAATAGCGCTGATTTGCTGCTACTTCTTCCCTGCTGCAAAGTCAAAACCATTCCCCCGGGCTCTTCTGTCTCTGGATTAGAGGAGTTATGCAAAGAAAGTGCTCTCTGCATTGCCCTGATCCTAGGGCAGCCTGGAGCAAGGCACAGATTTGTCCCCCCCACTCTTGGTGGGACAGAGGGCTGCCTGGAATCCATGCAGGCTGATCTCACCTGCCTGAGTAGCTGGTGCTGTCAATTCAGGCTTTTTCATACTGAATTATTTCTGGGAATCACCAGGGACTCCCCTCTCCACCTTCTTCCCCACACATCCTGGAGGAATCCCCTCTGCAGCTTGTTTTCTGTGCTGACATTGCCTGGCTTCCCCGCTTCCTACCCAGGGAGAGAATGTCGCTGTTCTCACAGCTGCCTGAGCTCCCCCTTTCCCTTCTCCCGTGGGCAGAGACAACACCAGGTGCTTTCCCTGCCCATCACTCTCCCTGGAGCATGAGGAGCAGGGCTGGCAGCTGTGCCCCTGCTCTGTTGCTGTCCCCTGGCCACCCAAAGCATGGTGGTCTCAGTGCCAGCAGAGCCTGCCCGAGGGGAACACAGCTCACAGTGTTGCATGGGAAGGTGATGGGAACACCAGCACCTTCCCTGAACAGGGCCTTGGATGTCCCCTGGTCTGGGCCTGGGAAGGATAAAGTTAATTTTCTTCACAGTGGCTGATAATTGCTGTGTTTCAGCTGTTTGATCAAAACAATACCAATAACGCACTAAGATTCTAACTTTTGTTAGAGTAGATTTGGGGCCATGCAGTAGGTTGGGAGGGACACAGGCAGGCAGATGACCTGACCACAGAGATAGTCCCTGAACACAGAGATACTCCACGCCATTCAGCAGCATGCTTGGCAATAAATGGGTTAACCATCTGCTTGGGAGCTGGCTGGGCACCATGTACTCATGGAAAGGGATGAGTGATTGCCTTTGCATCACTTTTTTGTTTTGTCTTCTACTCATCCTTCAATTATAAAACAGTTGTTATTATTTTTATTTTTATCCTGACCCCTAATTTTCTTGCTTTTATTCTTCTTTTTCTCTTCCCTCATCCCACTGGGGGTGGGAAGGAGTGAGCCAGCAGCTGTGTGATGCTTAGCTGCCCACCGGGGTTAACCCACAGCATCTCCTCCATGGGTTCAAACACAGCACATCCAATTACTCTGCTGCTTCAGGCACATTTTCACCAGGCAAATACAACACAGAGCAACACATGCCCTGTGTAATGTACTCATCCATCTGGTTGTGCTCTCCACCCACAACATTGCAGTGAGTGATGCTGTATCTGCTTTGCTTGGTCTTTTAAGGTCCTGGAAGAGGCTTCTGGGAAAGAACCTGCATTTGGGTAGAGATGCAATCTCCAAATGCTTTTTTAAACATTTCTGTGAGGCAGAGCTCAGGTGTTCTGGTTGATTTCCTTGCAGAGGCTTTCCAAGATGCAGGTGTGTCACTGGTGGGACCTTGCAGCTGCACTCTCTGGTGCTTGCACAGAAACAGAAGCAAGCTGGACCCTCATGAGCTCTTACACATCTGGAATCTCCTACATGCAGCCTCTTGCCCAAGTTCAGATCTCTGGAAACGACAGGAGCAGCTTCTGATTATTTTTGCTCCGCGTGGTCTCAGTTCCTCCTGTCCAACCTTTATCCTGTCCGAGTTCTCTTCTGAATGGGGGAACTAACACAAAAGATGTGCCTTTTCTGTCCTTGGCCGTGTGGCTGTGGTTTGGGATGCATTTTGTCTTGCAGACATGCCGTGGGTCTGGGCAGCAGCTGTGGGTGTAGGTGTGAGGAGCTGATGGATGTTTGGAACAGGGAGGAGTGATGCTGGCTCAGAGCGGTTGCAGGGTTGTAGGGTACCTCCTACAGACCTCTGCAGGCTGTGCATGGGTCTGGCGCAGTGCTCAGCCAAGGATCACTCTTTGATCCCCTCAGTTAAGCAGCTGAGGTGTCAGAGTGCCCCTCGCACGGGCTCTGCCTCCACTTCCACTCCTCCAGCTCTAGACTGACCCTGCAAGCAGGCAAAGGGCTGAGCTGGAGAGGCTTCATGCTATCACTTAAATATAAACATTCCTAAAAGCAACTTTCCCATTTCTTTGTGGGAGGCTATAACCTGCTGGGGCCTTCAGCACTTTAGCAGAGTTGCCTCTAGAGAAAAAGAGACCATAAGAATTCATGGAATTTTCCACAAAACTTTCTAGCCTTTTCTGGCCAGACCTCGTTGAGAGGCTTAGGACAGAGGCATGAATGGAGAATGTCCTGTTCATTGATTTCATGTGGAAATTGCTGTTGTTTGCAGGGGCAGGAGGAAAAAATAAAGAGGAATTGTTGAAGGAAATGGCAGATGTCTCTTGCTGGCATGATAAACGTCCAGGAGGATTTCAGCTGAGGGCTGGGGGGGCTCAGCAAGGAGCTGAATTCTGCTTTTAAGGTATCTGGGCTGGCTCATGGACACAGACACAGTAACTTAACTGGAGCTGTCCCAGACTGATGAGTGAGTTTGTGCCAGTTCACAGCAGGGCTGTTCTGAGCAGCCTCAGAAGCTCCATTTGTGAGAAGAAAAGGGCAAATCTGAGGTTTAAAGCTCATCACTGAAGCCCATCAGCTGAGCCTGCTCACACACAAGCCCTCGGTGATGCCCTTCCAAAGCAAGGCGGGAGCCTGAGTCCAGGCTCAGCATGGACTGTGTGTCACAGCTGTGATGGGCCAGGAGCACTCATGGCCACGAGGAGTGACTGACCTGCCAGCTGTGGGAGGGCACCCAGGCATCAAAGGGTGCCTGCGTGACCAAAGAGCACCCACAGAGACACTTCACAGTGCCCTTCCTCTCCAGCAGTGGAGCCTGGTGCAGCCACACTTCTCACCCACGTGGAGCAGTTGCAAAGAAGGGCTGGGATTTTTCTAAGCTGGTGGTGACTCTGTTGGCATCAGAGTCCAAGAGATGGCTCACTGAATGTGTCAGCAGTGGGTTGAGGACACCTTCAGGAGGTGCTTCCCAGTCTTTCTGCCTCCTTTCAGAAGTAAATTCAGCTGGACTTCAATAAGATTTGGTAAAACATGCTCACTTTTGTGAGCAAAACCCTGTATGGTTGTACGACATAACTGCTATGTGATAAATCCTATCAGGATGAGGATTTGATTCCTTAAGGATGAAAAGGATAAGAAGATGCCATGTGAAATATCCTGCTTGGGCTGGCTGTGTCAGGTCTCTCTCAAGCATCCACAAGACCTGTCCCCTTTCAGAGCTGTGTGTGCACGTGCAGTGGCTGTGAGGCTGCATTTGGGAAAATGCAGATGGGAAACTGAGAATGGCAAAAATGCCATTTGTGCAATGTGGGGATATCAGATGATACTTGAATGGAGCTTAGCTGTCCTTATTGGACAGATAAATAGCTGTACTTGCTGAGTGGTTTTTCTCTTTTCCTTCATGGCAACAAAAGATGTGGCAGCAAGAGCTGCAAAAAGAAGGATAGTATTTTTAGCTTAAAAATACCTTTCCCAGCTTGTCAGTGCCAGCAGACAAACCTACCTCACAGCCTGTGTTGAGCTGGTGGTCCAGCAAGTACCAGTATCCTGTATTCTGGCAGGAGATACTTGTGAGGGGATAACCCCCAGGGTCTGATCCTTACCCTGGTCCTGGAGGAGCTGTCTGAGCAGCAGTGGCATGAAGACTTTGCAGTGGGTTTGCTTCAGAACACCTGCAGGTGGGACTGTGCTTGTCAGGAGCCTCAGCTTTGCTGCTTTCCCGACGCCGTAGCCTTTTTGCCGAGCCTGCTGTGCCTTGTGGGAATAGGGTCACAGAGCAATGGTGTCCAGCAGATTGCATTGACAAACCAAAGGGATGCCGACAGGTGCAGTCCTACTGTGCTGTCCTTTATTCCATATCTCCAGAAATAACGTGCAAGTATTTCTGGCTACCACAAATTTTGGGTCAACTCCACCGTTAAGCAGGAGCTGGCTGTTCCAAGGCAGTCCATGGAAGGTGACACAGAGGTTCCCCAGAAGCTGATGGCCACCTCCTGGTGATGCCAGCAAAGGCAGAGTTAAGCCAACACTGGAAGATCGTGAGAACGCCATGATTTAAAATGGGTCATTGTGCTCCCAAGATTGCTGCTGTAAATACAGCCACAGACGTGTGTGGAGCGTGCGCGCCTGACTTCGCTCCTGAAATTCGGAGTCTGCAGGAGCTGGAACGGGCTTGCCGTCTGGGTTTCAGCTAATATGAAGGAGCAGTGATGGCTCAGAGCTTTTTTATTAATCCCCATCAGGCCGGGAGGTGTTGTATTAATTTCTTTCCAGATGCAAAGCTCGCTGTTTTTCCCTGGAGAGCATGCTGCTGTTCCGCATGGGAGCAGTGCCTTCTGTCCTCCCAGAAAAGAAGCCAGAGTGCAGAGCAGCAGCGTCGCTCTTCTCCACGGACTCCATTCTCCACTGAGCTGATCCGGGATTTTTGTTTGAAGAAGTAATTCTACAGCATCTGATGGCAATGGATACTGTGTAGGGGGAAGAGGTAGGGAGGTTCTCTTTTGTCTGATCTCTGTTCTGATTGCCAGGGGATTATAAAGGATCCCAACTTGTTGGGTTTGCATGTAGGCAAATCCTAACGAGGGTAAGGATTGTCTGCCTGGTAAGCTCGCCCTAGTGCTCCGAATGCTGGATTTTGTGCAAGAATTATCTGTGCTTAAGGTATGGCTCAGTCTCTTATATAATTGCATCCCTCCTCCCCTTCGAGTTTAAAGCTGTACAGGAATTGTAAAGACTGAAAAACCCATGTGTTGATGGTGGTTTAGGTTATAACTCTCCACGAGGCTGTTTAAAGCAATAAACATTAAAAGCTATTTTAGAATGAAATATTAAGTGACTTGTGAGAGCACAGCCATTAAAATATGCACTGACCACCAGATGAGGCACCTGGGACACCAAGCTGGAATCCACTTGCCATTGGCAGGTTTTCTTGTATCAGTGCAGCCACAGGAGGACTTGAAGTCGTGTGCTGAATGTAGCTCCTGTGTGTGGGTGTTGGGATTGTTCAGGAGAGAGCGTATTCCATGGGATCCATGATAAAGCTGGATCTGGAGGGGTGGATCCCTGCCCTGGGACAGGGGCCAGCCCGTTGGCTAAGGTATCAAGATGTACGAGATGTACACCTGCCAAGGTAAAAGTTAATCTGCATGTAATATTCCTCACCTGTCCCAGGTGAGACTGGGACTGCGCCAAGGTACAAAAATAGCCACGTTGGGTGTTGCAGGTGCTGTTTCTTCCCATCACACATCCCAGGCTGCTCAGGATGGTGGGGCCAAGCCACACACTGCCACTCCTTCTCCTTAGACTCAGATTTTAATTTTCTGATGCTGAAGCTGAGCTGTGCACAGCTTCACCCTCTGTTCAGCAGCAGGGAATCTTTGATTATTTATTCATTTGGAAAAAGGGGGGAAGAAAAGGTAGAGCATCATCTTAGCTGCACTTGCTACCTATAAAAACCTCTGCTAAACACAAGGACTTTGGAAAGATGGTCCCAAGAACATGCAGACTTTGTGTCTTTAACAGGAATGGAGGCATTGAGTTGCTGGAGTGGGGGAAGAGCTATAGTTTCTCTTCAGAAATGGTGAGGAGGAGCTTAAAAATACGGTCTTCATGTGAAGGAAAAAATATTTCAGGATGAAAATATAATTGCAAAAGAAAAGAAAGGAGGGAGAGAAATGTGGTTTTTATGAGACACATCGATCCTGGACACATGTGCTGGCAAGGCAGTTATCCCTAGGAGTAAAACATCCAAGTCCCTAAAAACTCGGCAGATTTAACATTAAAACCAAGAGAACTGGGTTTGGGCTTCATTATGCCTGGTAAATGCTGTCTTATGGATTTGGGTGGCTGTGTTAATCCCTCGTGGGGACAGTGCCCACGAGGGGTTTCCATTCATACAAGATAAGAGATGGGAGCTCTAATCATACAGGTACAAAACACTCCTGAGGATTCCAAGGAACTGACTTCCCAGGGCTGAGGAGAACTGGGTGAAATTGGTTGGGTGTTGAAACATTCTCAAGAAAATGAGTAGAACTGGGAGCTCTTTGAGCAGAGGCCAAGAAAGCTGAGATTTCAGAGTCACAAATGTGGACAAGGTTTAGCCCACAGTTGTCCTATCTTGGTAGCACTGAAAGCCACAACTGAAAGCAGTAAGAAGATCAACAAATTTAGTAAAGAGAAAAATAGGTAGAAATCCATGTACATCTGGAATTATGATGTGTGGACAACAAGCTTAAAGACATCTGGAGGGAAATTGCCTATCAAGTAGAGCTCAAGTACAGAATTACAGCACTTTCAAACATATTAACTAAGAGAAATATGGTAATGAGCCAAACAGTGGAATAAACATGTGGGAATCATCATTCATAATGACCCAGAAGACACTAACAGGTCAGTAACCACTATTACCTTGCTTTTGGAAAAGAAACAGTATAATGGGCTACTGCTGTCCTGTGACAAGGAAACATGGAGGGTCTGGAGAAGAGAAGGCTTCAGGGAGACCTTATAGCAGCCTGCCAGTACCTAAAGGGGCTTACAGGAGAGTTGGAGAGGGACTTTTCACAAGGGCTTGTAGTGAGAGGATAAGGGGAATGGCCTTAAACTGAAGCAGGGTAGGTTTAAAGTAGATATTAGGAAGAAATTCTTCCCTGTGAGGGTGGGGAGGCCCTGGCACAGGCTGCCCAGAGAAGCTGTTGCTGCCCCATCCCTGGCAGTGTTCAAGGCCAGGTTGGACGAGATTTGGAGCAACCTGGGACAGTGGAAGACATCCTGACTGTCCCAGGCTGTCGCTGGCAGGGGTGGAATGGCATGAGCTTTAAGGTCCTTTCCAACCATAACCATTCTATGGTTCTATGGTAAAACAATGTAAATTAGGCTCCAACTCCAAATCAGCCAACTCGGGAGCTTTTATGCCATAGTTCAGAGCAGGTTTGCTCAGGCGCTGTCTGGTGTTCACATCTCAGCTTCCCATCAGGCTGTGCCCCAGTGCTCAGAGTGGGGATGTCCTCTGCTCTAACTGCAAGGGGAGTGTTGGAAGGTCTCCTTTGCCCCTCACACACAGGTGAAGGAGTGATGGACTAGCACATACCAGAAAGGCAGTGCTGGCAGGAGGTCACTGCTCCATGAGGTGATTCTGTGGCATCATCGTCACCAGCAACCTGGAGGTGAAAATGCTCGTAAAATCAGCACGAGAGACAGAGACTGGTGGGGTTTCAAGGATCAGTGGGGGGAAGGAAGCTAGGGAGGGTAATTGGTGTGGCTTGGCCCACTGGCCCTTTGAAAACAAAATGAAGCTTCACCACAGAGACTGGGGCTGTGAAAGAGCAAAATAATTCCTCTTGGTGACTCTGTCTGGCAGAGTGGGGACTTGATAGGACCTGCAGTAGAAACATAGAGGGAAAGATTTTCCTTGTGAAACCCAGAGCCTGAATGTAGCACTTGGGAGTTAAAAGGCTGGGAATGGGTGGCAGTAGGGATTTTGCCTCTGTATTTTCCTCTGTCCACAAGAGACAATGGAATAGCGCCTGGTTTTTGTGTTCTTAGCTTAAGTAGGATATTGCAAAATGGGATAGCCACAGATATGATCCTGAGCTGGAGAAAATGCCATGCAGCAAGCAATGGAAAAAAAGCTTGATCTGTTTAGCTTATCAAAAAAGAAAATTGAGGGATAACTTGATTACAGAGTGTAAGTACTTCCATGGGAGAAAATACCAGTTGCTGAAGGGCTTTTTAATCTAGAGGAGAAAACAAGAGTAAGAAACAATGGCTGGACAGTGAAGCCAGATATTTCACTTCAGAGCAGGCAGACATTGTTAACAATGAGGGTGATTAACCACTGGGAGAGGATCCCAAGGGGGCTGATACCTCGTTCATTTCTTGATGTCCACACACCAGGCGGGAGCGCGTCTCCGGAGGACACGCTTTGCTCACCAGTGTGGAGCTGAATTTGATTCATGGATAACTGGATCGAATGTGCTACCCAGTGCCCTGCAACTTCTGGCCCCTTTGGGCCTTTGAAGCCCTCAGCTGCTTTGGGGAATGATTTGGCAGTTCTCTGGGGCTTTCCAGCTGGGGATCCTGATGGACTTTTGAGGCGATGCCAGCATGGGCAGCCCTGCAGAAGGGGATGGGGCTGAGTCACTCATCACATGTTGGACTGTGGAAAGGGCCTGATTAACCCCCAAGCAGGTGAGATGTGGGCTTAACCAACCACCTAGAGCTCCTGGAGATGGAGTACAGAGACGAGAAGGGCAGGTAAGGGCTCTCCAGCTATTCCTACCTTTTGGAAAGACCTCCTGGGACAGCAAAGATCTGGGTGCGAGGGCAGGTGAAATCACTCTGATTTATGGTGGGAACAACAATAGGAAGAAAAAGGCCAACTTAACCCCTCTTCAGGGTCAAAGCAAAATGAAAATGGTTGGCAAACCTCTGCCCTTCTCTTTAGACTCCACTGCCTCTCTCGTATCACTGTCTGAACCTCAGCAACTCCCCAGAACACTTATTTCTGTGATGCTCCAGAAGCTGTTCAGAACTTATTTCAGTCAGAGACAGAATCAGCAAGTGGAAAACCACCTCTGGACTTCATGTGTGGAAGACACTCCCGGGTGAGCTTCTCCTGTCCCGTAGCACTGCTTCCCTCACCCTCCCACCGCAACCCAGGACATCTCTTCAGCCAACTGGGAGCAGTGAGCAAACGGTTAAAGTTTTGCTTCTCCACCCAGTGGTGGGTGTTGTCTGTGTCAGAAACAATATAAGAACAGTCGGAAGTTGCAGCTGGCAAGTAACATTTGGAGTAGCAGTCGTGGGGTATATAGATCTGGTGTGGACTGTCTTTTCCTGAGACTGTAAACACTTGTGCAGAATGTCCGAGAGCAAGAAAAAAGGGAAAGGAAAGAGCAAAAAGAACAAAGAAGGGAAAAAAGGGGAAAGAGAACCTGACCCAGGAAAAGGTACTTCCCATTTTTAACAAATTTTACTTAAAGGAAGAAGAGACAAGCCAGCAGGAAAGTACTTGTGGGTTGCATGAGGGTGCAAATGCCAGGGACTGTTTGCCAGGCGAGTGTGCAAATCTCTGCATCTCATTCATATTTCATGCTGTTATAGGTCTGCTTTTGTTACAGATCTGCTTTCTTCTTCATCAGCTCTCTTTTTTTCTTTCCTTTTTTTTTTTTTTTTTTTTTTTTTTTTGGTTTAAATACCCAAAGCCCCAAGACTTAAGGGCAATATGCTCTTTCATGAACAGCAGCACTCAGCTCTTGCCATGGTGATACGGGAATTGAGGGGGTTTGTGCTGATTCTCTGGGGCTACTGCTCTGTTGTGATTTGCTGTTTAGTTGGTTGTTCTCTTGCTTCTTCCTAAGGTAAATATCAAAAACCATAATTCTGGAGGATTACAGGTACTGTTCCTTGAGATAGTCCAACTCTCAGAGATGAGATTTTAGTTATAGCCTTGGTTTTTGAGGTAACTGCAATGACCTGTAGTGAAAGACACGTGGGCTCTTTGCTGATATGCTGAAATTCCTGAAATCAGGCTGTTCTTCAGAGGTCTGACTGTTCTTGCTGACTGAGTAAGGCAATATTTATGATATTGCCAGGATTAAATGTTTTAACTGATGCAGTTCAATTCCTGAGTACATGGGTAGTGCAAGCACTGTCTTGGAAAGATACAGCAGATTTGGTGGTAATGCAGCCCAGTGTAATTCCTTTCTCTCTCATGGTATCAGGGAGGGATTATCCTGGGCTATTTCTTATCTGTGGTTTATCTGGCAATGCACTCGGAGAGAGCAGCAACTGTGTCAGGCTTTGTGTTTTATCAGCGTTAAAAGAGGCTACAAGCTGGACCGGGTCCTGTCCTGAGCCGGTCAGTTCAGCTCCTCACTTGCCTGGCTGCAGTTCTGCTCTCAGTCCCACTGCCGTGACATGAGTGACCGCTCCTGACCTGAGCAGGTTTGTTCTGGCTTCGCAGTGGCATCACTGCCGGCAGCATTTGCCCCTTCCCTTTTTCACCCCTTTACTCTGAGCATGGAGACCCTGCTGTGCCCAGAGCAGGGGCTCCTCCAGCGGCTCTGCCCTGAGCTGCTGGGGAAGCAGTGGGTGCTGATGCCGTGGCAGGCTGGTGACATCAGAACAGAGCTGATGTTGCTGTGGGATCTGGGAGGAGGCTTTTGGGAAAGCTTCAAGACAGGGAGCTTGGAATCACCAGGCAGAAGCAACAGCTGCTTGAAGATGACGGACTCTGCCCGAGGGGCTCAGGAGGGTGCAGGGATTGGGGGCTGTCTCAAGCCATCACCAGCATCACCCTGCCCCTGCCTTCAAAATGCACAGAGGGGACAGGGCAGAGCCTGCATCGCGGGCATCTCCTCTGCTGGGAGCAGAGTGGAGGGGCTGGTGCACTGGGAGGCACTGGCTGGGGCACGACGCACACTGGGACTGCCCAGGGAGCAGCCACCTGCTTTGAGAAGGGCCAGGTGTGAGCTGAGGCTCAGTTTTGTAGTGCCACATCAAAACCCTGCAGTAGCTCACTGCCCCGGAGAGAACAAGGAAAGACCTTTTACCTGTCATTACTCCCACTAACAACCAAGTCCTCTGCTGAGGTGCATTGTCAGGCTGTTTTATCACATATAAATCCCACAACTGGCACCTTGGCCAGAGTGCAAACCCCCTTTCTCCCTGCCAATAGATCCAGAGTAGAATTGGGGATGATTGCATTGATCATTGGGGATGATTGCACTGATCAGGTGGTGGAGTCACCATCCCTGGAGGTGTTCAAGGAATGACTGGATGTGGCACTCAGTGCTCTGGGCTGGTTGACAAGGTGGTGACTGGTCAAAGGTTGGACTCGTTGATCTTAGAGGTCTTTTCCAACCTAAATGATTCTATGAGTCTATGATTCTGTCATCCTTTCTGTACCTCAGCCAAAGAACTGAAAGGTTCTGTATTTGGCTTGCACAGCATCGTTTTGTTGCATTCCTTGTTACCTGGATTGTTCAGATCCAGGTCACTCATTTGCCCTGTATTGCTACGGAGGCTGCCCACTGTTTGCTCTGTGGGTCCATTAGAAGAAGACACTTGGTTGTCTGTGGTGTCCCTGAATCAAACCCCACTTTGGGTTGGGCTGGTTGGGTCCAATGGAACCTGAGAACGCCTTTTCACATCATGGGTTGCCTTTGCCATGTGGTCTAAGGGACACCATAGCAATGGTTCCCTAAAAGGACCTTTTGGTTGGAGGAGTTCCTCCTCCAACCACTTCTGAGTGGATGCCCCAGTCCAGGCACACAGACCCTCACTCTGGGCAGCAGATTATCCCGTGGCTCTATCTTCAGCTTGAGGCTGGACCTCAGACTGCTCTCCAGCATGCCCAGGCTGACACAAAAATCCAGCCCTGGCACACACCAGGCCACTGGCTGGGCACTCTCAGGGGGGTTTGTGTTCTCTGTTTTCCCAGGCTGTAGATTTCCCTGCAGATGGGGTGTGCTGACCCCACCGAAACCAGGAGGCAGAAGAGGAATCTACAAAAATCTCATGCAGGCTCTACAGAGACCCTGACAGGAACACTCATTTGATTGTCTGTGCAGGGGAAAGTAAGGGAATGATGGCAGTGTGCAAAGCCTTCCTCCTTCACACTGCATCCCTGAGCAGCCTCTGGCTGCTGAGGGCCAAACTTTGATCCCGGTGACATTCTGACAGCCTTGTGCTCTTAGGTGTCTGCATGGAAAATTACCCTCAGACACCCTTTGGGGTGTGCTCTGTAGAGAGCCCCAGGAAAGCTCTGGCATGACCAAGACTTGCCTGGACTTCCAGAGGTCATCTCCCAGCCCTGCCAGCTGCCCTGGGGGAACTGCCCCAGGTAAAGCTCCTCACTGCCAGTGAACCAGAGCAGCAGAATAACCTCTGGAAGGAAGAGAGGGCTGAAACAGTCGTTTCAGGAAAGAGCATCCATGTGCCACAGGGTGTGCTAGATTTCCCCTGAGGTCTCTAAAACTCAGGGGAGGAGAGGATTTGTCTTTCACTGCGGCTTTTAACGCAGTTGTTTTGGCTTCTGTGAATGTGTAAAAGAGGATTGCTGATCTCACGTGAAGTGCTAGCTTTGTTCTGAGGACAAGGGCTGTCTTTAACCTAAACTCACATTTTCATGCCTCTAGTGATGCAGCTGTCCCAAAATGAGTGCCTTGGCTACAGCTTTAGCCAGTGGAAGAGCCTGTGAAGGCCTCCAGAGGGAGATGGTGTCCACCTATGAAAACACACCATCAGGATCCCTCTTTTAGACATTTGTGACATGCGTTGAAAAATAGATGGCCTGTGTCCCACCCAGCACACGTGGAAGGCACACCCTGCAGGGACTACGTGAGCTGCGGGGTGTAGGAGCAGACCCACAAATTAATGTGTAATGCTCCCACAAAGTTCAGGTCTGGGAGAGAACTTCCTCACTGCAAGAGAAGCTGGACTTTATCAGGCAGTGCATGGCATGGAGCAATCAAAGTCATGACACTGAGGCATGACCATGAGTGTAAAAGGAGCTGCCATGGCACGTTCTGAAGGATTTGGGGTAGACTTTGGGGAAGTAGGACAAATGGACCAAGACCAATGCCAACATTCAGAGCAGAGCCAGAGCTGTGGCAGGGGATTGGGATGAGAAGAAAAAAGGGCTGGAGGAAGCCTTGCTAGTGGGACAGGCAAGGAGCAAGTTGAAAAGGATCTGTGTTTCATCTGTACTTTCATGAGGTCACTTGGGGAGAAAAGACCAGAGAAATGTAAAGCATTTGGTTGGTTAAATTCCCCAGCAATTCCAGGCATTCTCTCTTATTTTTATTTGGTGTTGAGGAAAACATTGCGTGTGCTTCAGGTTTTTGTTGTTTGTCAGTGCTAATAAGCTGGCAGCACAGGCACTGTGCTTTCCTTTGAACTGCCCATGGCAATTGCTAATGCTGGAAAACTACTCGGAGAGCAGGTGAAGAGTCTCTGCAGAGAGCATCTCATGTTTCAGTAGGAACTGGCTTGACCTCAGTTCCCAGATGAGTCAGGAATTGGTAGAAAGGTTGTGCAGAAGGGTATTGCAATTGCAACTCCCAAAGCCTGAAGGGGAAGGTGCCCCTGGGCATGAACCAGCAGTGTGATTGTAGCAGAAGCAGGTGCACATTGTCAGGGTCTCTGAGCCTGGCGTGCTTTAGAGTGCTGCCACGCTAGCACAGAGTTTGGGGAGGGATGTGGAAGCCCCTTGCAGATGCTGAGTGCAGGCTGCGTGGTGGAAGCTCAAGGTCTCAGAGGTGCTCAACAGCAGCACAACCACAACAGCTCCTTCACTGCCGGCCGAGGCACCTCTGCGTGAGCTGTGTCCACGCTGCAGGGTGAACATGCTCCTGATTTAGTTCTTAGTCTTCTGTTCATAGGAAAAACTCCATTCTAAGGAGCTTGTTGAAATATCACCCAAAAGGTTTGTTTACAAGACGAATAACCCACAGGGGATATCCTACAGTAGCAGTTCTGTTTTCCATAAACAGCCAGGCACACGAGGTACCAGATGTCAGCTGTGCTCCAGGATCTGTGCACATGCATGTTTCCAGTGGCTGAATCCATGGGCTGCTGTTCCATGTGGCTCGGAGCACACATGTGGACAGCTACCACGCATCGGGGAACGCGCAGTGACTTGCTCAGCTTTGGGAATGGAGGGGGTCTGACTCACGAGCTCCAGTGATTCATTCTGGGGTAAAGGAAGAGGTAAATCCCAGCTCCTTTCTGGTCTTCCCTGGAGCCCTGCCGAAGGAGGGATTGAACAGAGCGTGCAGCTCTGTTCCTCCACTGTCCATGGCTCATAGTCTCAGGTGTTAATAAAAAGACAGGAGTTATGGGAGAGGGACCCAGCAGGGTTGAGGAATAACCCATCTCTCCACTCAAGCAGACTACAGGGCTAGGAATGCCTGGCAGAGGGGCAGGATGCAGCAGAACAGTACATTAGTAAGTAATCCCACTATGGATCCAAAAGCTGGTGAGTCAGAGCCCTGGGCGTTCCATTTTCAATCCCTTTTTGGAGGTATAAGTAACCTGGGAAAGGCAGTCTCTGGAAAGAGGAGGAACATCTGGAGAGGGGCTGAGCACAGCCTGGCTGCCGACCTTGGAGGTCATGTGCTCGGCTCATTCTCCTGCCTCATTAATGTGATGGGCTCCAGCTGCAACCTGGCTGAAGGAAAGCTGTGCTGCCATGAGCAGCCTGGCTCTGACATCCTTCCTCCTGCCTCTGGACTGCCAGAGTCCTGCTCTGAGTGCTGCCCTGAGCCCTAGGCTTGGCTCAGTGCTGAGCTCTAATGGAACTGCAGCCAAAAACTGGTCGGAGAAGGTGGGATGAGACTGGGGCAAGTTGTCCTGTGGCATTACTCCTGAGGCAGTGAAATGGGGGGAGATGAGCCTCCTGTTCCTCTGATCCCTTCTCGTTATCCCCCAGATTCCAATGAGTGCTTTCAGGTGCATGAAGGGGGGATGTTCAGCACGGGGGGGTTGTAGGACCCTGTGCCTTTTCCAGTGCTCTGTCACAGTGGGGCCATGCTCGTGGAATAGGCAATGAGTGGAGGTTTGGGTAACACGTATCTCCTGTTGGGTGTGCCTGTTTTCTTCTGGGAGCAAAGCTCCATAAAAAACAAAGTGTCTCTTGAAGAGAACGTGAAGAAATTAAGTTCTAGAGGAGCTTGAGAGATGCAGCTTATGCCTAGGATCCTAAATCCAGGCTGTTTCCTTTGACTGAGAAGTCCCAAGGCTGTGAAGTCCCAGTAAAAGCTGAATGTCTGTGCTAGAAACAGTGTTCAGAGCAGAGGCCGTGAGATAACCTGGAGATTTCCTTTGGGAAAGCTGCACCTGTGTCACTGAGGATGAGGCTGGAGGCACTGGAAAGCTGGCTAGGAGCCTCCCAGCACTCCTGGCTCACCCAGACTGTCTTGGTTCTGTGTCAAGCTCCTTGCCCTAGCTCCTGTAGCGTGTGCTGTCCTGGCAGGGAGGGCACTTTGGGAGGGCGAAGGCCTCTCCAGCAGGGCTGGAGCTCGGACATGCATCACCTGCTGTGCTGACCTCCTGTCTGGGGCAGGATAACAAAATCACATGACTGGGGAAGGGGACTCTGCCCAAGGGGGAAGCTCTCACTGGATCCACAGGGGTCTGACTGGGGCAAAACTGCCTGTTCCCTCCACATCCCATGGGAGTGTCCAGAGCAGGGAGAGAGACGTGTGTGGTCCCCAGGCTGAGTCCTGGTCCTGGCTCTGGTGCTGTGCCCAAGCAACCAACGTGACCTGGGATGCTCTCCTCTCCAACAAGGGCAGCGCTCTGTTGTTGCATTTTTGAGATGTTTCAAATTGTAACAACAAATAGAAGAGATAATGGTAAAAATTAAACATTTTAGGTAATTAATAACTCTGGTAATTAGGCTTGGCAGACTCGGTCATCAGTTCTTATAATAGATTTTAGTTCGAGCGTGTCTGGAAGGGAAGAGCTCCTCAATACGAGGGAGAGGTGCTTTGCAGAGATCAATAAACCACAGCCAAGAAGGCTGTCTCTGTGTAGCAATGGTGTGATCAAACTTCTCAGGAGTCTGGTGGTCCTGGAGCTCTTCTACAATTTGTTTCATCCCTACTATCCCTTTAAATTTTTGACTACAAATAAAAGTCAGAGCCCAGTTTTTCTTGCTAAATTTTCATCCGTGGTGAGGATGAGGAGGGGAAGGGAACCACATTTACTCTCCAAGTCTGATATTTGGTGGCTGGCAGCTCAGAAGAAGAAAGATGGTCACAAATGTGTGAGATGGACAGAAAAAGTGTTTTTTAGGGAAGCAGTGAAACTTTAATTTACCTTAAGACTACACTAAAGTCAGGTGCTTTAGTTGTTTTTTGGTCTTTTTTTTTTAAAAGACACCCCAAAAATTTGAACCAGATTTCCTACATCATTGACTGATGTTTGGAAGCCCTTCAGAGAAACTTCTTTTTGGTGTCAGAATTTGCACATTTGCTTAATTTGAGGGTAAAATCAGGTTGAAATCCATCCAGCAGGTTCTCAGCAGATGTTTCTCTGACCTATCTCCTCTGGCTTTGTTGGTGGATGTGTGATATGTACCAGCTGAGCATCCAACCCTCTGGCTTTCAATAGTTTTTGATTTGAAGGCTGGGACTTTATTCCCCTCCAAAACTGTGTGTGTGCATGTGTGCATATGTTTGCGTTCACATGAGGTTTTTTTATTCCACTTTGAAGTCCGCAGTGCTTTGCAAGAATTCCCTGGTTCCTGATGTGCTCCAGCCCTCAGGGGGTGTGGAGATGCAATTTTGGCTAGCACACTACTCTGGCAGAGCCTGTACTGCCCCTGATGCTCCTTCTATGTCTCTTGTACATCTCCTCCTCCAGTCAGACCAAACTCCCCTGCTCAGCATCTCCATCTCTGGTTCAATGCACACCAGAAAAGCTCTTTGTGTCCCAGCTCTTTCCCACCCCTTGGCTTGACCCAAGTGCTCCTGGAGGAGAAACCTCCTTGTTCTGGGGGCAGTCTGGTCTTACTCCAGCAGTGGTGCAGGTGTGGGTTTGTGGAGTCTCCTCAGAGCACGTGGTGTTGGCCACATCCCTGATGTGAGGAGGCAGATCAGCCAAGGAGCTCAGGTGCCAGCAGGGAACTGGGTATGGGTGCTCCTGGGAGACAAAGGGCCAGGGAACTGAGGCAAAGGTGCTCCCCTGAACCTGGCCACATCCCCCCTGCCTGCACTGCGTGGTGCAGTGCCTGTCTCCTGTGCCCATTTCCCAGCTCAGGGGAGTGGGGCAGGGCTGGCAGAGAGGAATGTGGAGTTTGGGCCGGGTGGAGGGAGGGAGGAAAGATCTTTCGGCTGCTAGCACAGTCCTTGTGCACACAGGGCGATCAGCTTCAGCTGTGCCCACGCAAACCTGCTGCTCTCTGCAGGAGAGAAACCTCAGCTGCACTGCAAAGCAAAAATATCTCACCTGCCTGACTTCCTCTGCAGAGCTTGGAGGCAAGAGGAACACTGGTGGGGGAAAAGGCTTGGGAGAAACCCCAGTGCCTACAGCTGGGGGTACCTTGCTCCCTTTTGGGTAGACAGCTGGCAGTGCAAGGCAGGGCTCCCTCAGCCTGCCCTGCTCTGTGCCTGCTCCGTGGTGCCATCACGGATGGACACAGCAGCTTCAGCTCCACATCACACCCGATCCCAGCACTGGGCTCTGGCTTCTGCCACGAGCAGAACGAGCTGCGGGTCTTGTGCTGTGAATTTGGTGCCTGAAAATGGCTGAGTGTCAAATCTGAGGTTCAGATCCAGAGAGCCTTGCTAACAGGTCCCTTGCTCACAGGATCCAGGGGTGGAGGTGCTGGAGCAGGGCAGGATGTCTCTCCAAGGCCAGGAATCTCCCTGATCACGGCTGCCCCGGGCACAGTTCATTTCCCTTGCGGAGACTGTGCATGTTTCATCTGCTCACTCAGGCTTTTGCCTGAAGGGCAAGGACAAAGAATGCAATGAACTTCTCCTTGGCATGGAAGTGTATTTTGCTTCACATTTGTCAATAAATGAGATTAGGTTTCTGTATTTGTGCTGAGAGGCTGCGTGAGAGGCACGTTTAATGAATGCTAAAATAAACTCTCTGGATAGCTGTGGGGTAACAAACACAGCTAAAACTTGCATCTCAGGAGAGATCCTGACATTGCAGAGATGCCAGTTCTATGATCAAGCAAAAACGAGTCAGCCCAAACCTAAAATTACCCTGGATCTTTCATGAAATGATGACTCGGTACCAAAAGCAGCGTGTGTATAATGACCATGCTGCTTCTCTGCTTGAAAGAACATTTCCAACTCAGTCCTGGGTTACCTCTCCCAGTCCTTCCAGTCTTTGCCCAGATTCTGAACCTTTTATCCTAAAAAGATCATCTCAGAAAGATGGGAGGCAGCATGAATTGCCTATTCCTGGGTGTCCTTCCCACTGCCCGCCCTGATGAGTCCTGACACCCCCCTTTCTGTCCAGCAGGGCCAGTGAGACCATTTAGGAATAAGGAAACTTCTCTGTCTGAAGCAGACACATGTGGATCGAGGGAGAGTCCTGGGCATCAAGGTTTAAGATCCACGAAGAAATGTGGATGGATTTCAGGAGGGTCACCTTGAATCATAGAATCTTAGAATCAGAGAAGGGTTTGGGTTGGAAGGGACCTTAAAACTCAATTCATTCCATCCCTGCCATGGGCAGGGACACCTTCCACTGTCCCAGGCTGCTCCAAGCCCCATCCAGCCTGGCCTTGAACACTTCCAGGGATGGGGCAGCCACAGCTTCTCTGGGCACCCTGTGCCAGGGCCTCAGCACCTTCACAGGGAAGAATTTTTTCCTAACATCCAATCTAAACCTACTTTCTTTCAGTTTAAATCCATTTTTCCTTGTCCTATCGAATATCTTGGCAAACATGGTGGTAGCTGGGGGAGAAAACGGTAAAAATCTGGAGGAATGGTTGCAGCTGATGGTTAAATGAGCGCTGGGGTTTCTTGTGGGAGGCCGGAGGTGAAGGGCAGTGCCCACGCACCCCGTGCTGTGGTGACACTCAGGCAGCACTGCAGCAGCCAGCTCCTGACCCCCGAGGCTCAGGGTCTGACTCAACTCTTCTGATTCATGGCTGTGCACTTTCAGGCACGAGGGTGAAAAGGTTTGTGGAAAACCAAAGAAAAGCTGTCAAGTGAAAAAGGTTGTTCTGTGCAAACGGCCCTGGCTCTCTGTTGTGAAGACAGGGGAGGGGGCACTGCTACAGGAACACGTCCTGAGGGGGTTTTGCTGTTGGTTACCAGCACTGGCAAAGCAGCAGTGAAGGCACAGCACAACTTGGGGCTGTGTGGCCCCAGCACAGAGCCCTTCTGGCAAGCTTCTACCTCTTCAGTGCTCCTCTTTCTGCTCATTTGTTGAGGAGGGTCCAGTGGTGCTGATCTGCCCTGCTGGTGATGGTGTAGGCGCTGCAGACCCTGCCCATGCCAAGTGACTTTGGCTTCCACAGACCTCCCAGGCTTTAATTTTTTCCAATAATACTTCTAGCTCTTCTCCTGGCACACTCCCAGGTGTAAGACTGCCCTCCTGAATCTGCAGACAAGCAGTTGCAATGCTGCTCTTGTTGCTTGGGACTTTCCTAAGCTGCAATTCAGGGAATTACTCCTGTTTTTGTGGTCAAGCTCCTCCATCCTACCTGCTGCTGCTGGGCAGAAGAGAAATCAGGAGTGGCAAAAAAAAGTAGCACAATGGAAATACACTGATAACAACTTTCAAAACCCCCTCTGTCCACGTAGCATGTGTTTGGTTGGTTGGTTGGATTATTAGGACTTCTGGAGAGGTTTCCTTGTCTATCCTATATTTAGAAAATGTGGGCAGGCCATGCAATTTTAAGAAGCAGCCTTGTGTTGGCAGGGCCATTGCTCATTTCATGTGTTGTAACATTTTGTGTTGGTAATGTTTTGAGTCGGTGTTTGAGGGAGATTCTTTGAGTCACAGCTCTGGTTTTCTGTGAGGTTAGGTAGGTGTCTTGTTCATTTTGGGGGCTCACAAGGGAAGAAAGAAGCAGTTGTAATCTGAAGCACTGCCAGCAGTTTTGGTTTTATTGCCAGAACTGTGATAATCTGGTATTTCCCGTAAAGCCCCAGGTGTTGTACTTGCTTTATTTTCTGGGACTCTCCAATTTCTCTTACCCTTTGTCATCACAGGACAGAGCCAGACAGAGTGTCCTATCTGGGCCCTAAACAGTCACAATATCAAAGATAATATCAAGCTCCAAACACATCTCCAGGCAGAAATCTCCTTCTGTTTAGTTCAATATCACCATTTTCGAGAAGGAGAAGAGGCCCAGTCGGTGATTTCCAAGTGAGCAGAGCTGCGTGTGTGATGTCTGTCTGTCCCCTCCTCTCCTCCTCTCCCCTTCTTCTCTTCCTGGTCTTTTTTGCACATCAGAAGAGACACTGAGTGTCTTCTCTGGTGATGGAGAGCCCATTTCTCTGGGCTGTCCCATCTCTTCTGCCACGTGCAGGCGCAGCCGCTGCCTCGCTGCAACGCTGGGGCCCTGCCTCAGAAGGGTTTGGGTGCTTCCCCCAGGAGCAGCGTTTTTCTGCACTGGAGCCTCGGGGCTTGTCTGCACAGGGAGGCTCTTGCAAAACATGCTTGGCCTAGGGTGTGAATTTAAAGGGAAAGAACTGTTCTGCACCAGAGTCCTGCCTTAAATCCTCTTATTCTGCAGAAAAACACCGATGTGTTTAATTGTCTGGGCTTGGTGCATCAGCTGCACTTGACCTGGGGAGCCAAGGGCCCTTGTGGCAGCTCTGTTCTGAGCTGGCCTTGGGTTAGAGCTGCGAAGGAGGCGAGGGCTTGGGTGTGAAGGTTGGATCTCTGTGCACCCAGAAAAGGGGCAGCGCTTCAGAGCAGAGCCTGCCTTAGGGCTCCTGGTACCCTCTGGAGAAGCTGAGCTGAGCAGAGGCTGCACAGCCCAGCCCATGCTGACAGTCCCCCTTCCTCAGCACTGGGCTTGGATTAGCTGCTCGAGTCCCAGCCTGTCAGAGCAGCCTGGGACTCAACTCGGTGAGCTGCCCTGAGTCAGCAGCCCTTCAGAGCCGGCCGAGTGCTGGGGCTGCGGGCGGTGCCTTTGGGAGAGTATTTTGCTTTGGTCCTCACTGAGCCATCAGACGGGCACCCAGCTGTCATCCGTGTCCCTCCCATGCCAGAGCATGGAGCTTCCTGAAGCTTTCTCCTCAAATCCACCCCTCCAGCACTGTCTCGGTCCCACCATGCCAAACCTGAGATGCTGGGAAATGATGCTATGGGGAGCTGAAGGTGGTCGTGGGTGGACAGTGCCTGCTGAGCTGGGATCTCACACGTGGGGTGGTCCCCATCCCAACTCCTGGGCACGGATTAAAGTCCTTTGCCTTTGGGAGAGCAGGAAAGGGACCCTGAAACACCTTGCACCCCACAGGATTGAAACCTGAGGTGTCTGAAAGGAGAAGGGACACTGTGACCGTACAAAAGTCACGTGAATGTCGCATTCCCCGTGTCTCTCTGAGGCCAAAGGTGGGAGCCCAGACATCCCTGGCTGCTCCCAGCCGGTTTCATTCAGTCCATCAGCATCCCCTGGAAGTTGTTGTCACTGCAGTCACTGAAGGCAAGAGCAGGGCCGGCAGAAAGGCAGGCATTTACATGAGGCATGGGCACGCTGTCAGCTGGATAAACTCGGGAAAAATGCATGCGGGGGTTACGTGCCTCTGGGCATCAGGGCAGGAAAGCAGCCCTGTCCATGAGAGAATGCAGAAGACTTCCCCACTGGGAAGTATTCAGAAGCAATAAGTGATACTTGCTGCATTAAGTGGGGCTCTTGTCTAGCAAGGAGCGTGGTCAGACCCAGCATCCCAGTCTGCCTCAGCCTGGTGGTCCTCCCTGGCTGCTTTCTGTGCCTGTCACGAGTCCCTGTATGTGTCACTGAAGCCTTCCCCTGTTCCTCACTGCTGGAATTGCCTAGCTAACGGAGTTGGCTGCTTGAGGACTCATCAGGGCTGAAATGATTTATTCCTCAGCCATTTATTGCAAATGAACCATTGGAAGGCTTTCAAAAGCCATCTTCTCTTGACCTAAGTTCAGCTGAATGTTTTAGCAGCATCAGCTTTACATAACACGCCAGTAGAGGGGAATTCTGGGGAAATAAAGTTTATGTTGATAAACAATCCTTGCTGACTAGGATCTCCCTCTCAAAGTTGTGTGGTTATTCAGAGGATCACTGAGGGAGCTGGGAACTGCAAGCCAGCTGCCCCAGAAAAATGTGATGACTTGCGTGTTTACTCTGAGTGTCTGATAAAATCCCAAACTATCTTACGACAGCAGGTAATTCTTTGCCAACATTTAGATTTCAGTGAAATGTCTTGATAGAGCCCTAGCACCCCAAATTAATTCCAGTTGGTGAGGACAGGAGAGCATCACATGGGCTGAGAACTGGGTGGGGAGGACCATGAACAATGGATTAGGATAAACAGCAGTGTGTCGAATTGTCAGGGGAGTGAAGGAGAGCGCAGCCTTGGGAGCTAAAGCCGTGCCAGTCGCTGCCCTCCGTGGTGACTGCATAGAGTTAACCTCTGAAAGGTCTCCTCGGGACCCTGCAGCAGTTCCAGGGACTCCCTGAGGGTTCTTAAGGAGTGGGATCTGTTCATTGTCAGCTACCTGGGAATGGTGTTTCAGAACATCCTTCGTGGGGCAGGGCTGCCGTGGGATCCTGTCTGAGGTGTCCGTTCAGGGATTGTTCGTGCTCACAAAGACAGACGCTCCCAGTTAATTAGCTGATATTTTGTCCAGGCATTTATTTACCACCAAATTACAAAGGGAGGGGCACAAGCTGAAAAATGAGGTGAGAAGCATAATAGGGTAGGCTGTGCTTGACTGTGATGTTCCATCTTCATGATCCCCTGGCTTAGGGTGAGGGCCGGGTAATTGGTGGTGTGGGTCCTTGCTGAAAAGCACCATTAGAAAAGCAGATCTGGGATGGATCCTTCCTCTACGTGTGCAGGGGTCCTGTAACTACAAAATCTGCAATGAATTCTTCCTCTGTACGTGTACGGGGTCCTGCAACTACAAACTGCATCATCTAGGTCAGCAGAAAGGCTTTCTTCTCGTGGCGTTTCAGGCTTGGCCATTGCATAGATGAGCAGTTGCCTTTCATGGGGTGTGAGTGGAAGCTCAGCTTCTGCATCCTTCAGCCAGGGGAAAAGTGTGACCCCACGTCCTCAAAGCAGCACTGAAAGGTCTCTGAGCTGCATGTGGCAGCAGAGCTCCTGATGGTACACCCCAAACTGGCAGAAAATCAGAAAAGCAGCACCAGTATCCAGGTGTGTGCCTGAGGGGGTTATTCAGACCCTCTGGATTTCATGGAGACAAGGCTGCTGGGAACTCTTCAAGGAGATGCGGGAGGTAGTCAGCATCTCCAGAATGAAAGGAGGATGAGACTGGGGCATAAGAGTGATATTCAAGGTTTTCAAGATAATGGATTTTGCAAAGGAAAAAAAAAAATCATCAACCTCCCAGCCAAGATTGAGACAGGAAGGACAAAGAGGAGCGATTTTGGTTACCTGTGGTTGGTGGCAGGTGTCATGGGCAAGGAGAAGAGAACAGAAAGAAGGGGCAGTGTAAAGGACAGGACAAAAGGAAAGATGGGTTACATCTTTGGAGTGATGGAACATCATTTTTGCACTTGAGGACCAGTAGAGCCTCACAGGTCTCAGTAGCTGCCAGTGTGACTGGGTTCCCCATCCCCTGCTAAGCTGGGCCCTGCAGTGACAGCCTTTCTGCCAGGGACCCTGGGCCTGTTTCCAGAGGGAATCAGCTGCTGCCCACTGGTGAGACTGTGAGGTTGGGATCAGCTGTATCCTAGAAGCCATCCAGGTCCTGGGGCACCCTGTGGGATGCAGTGTGGATGTGTAGCACAGCTTGGTTGCGTGTCTGGATCCTGGTGAGTTGGATGGATGTTGCAGATCCCCCCTCGGGGCAGGGATGTGATCTGCTCAATTTCTGAGCGGTTCTTCCAAGCTAATTCTTGTAATCCTGTGGTTTGTTGTCCCCCAGAACCCCGTCTTTGGACCTTTCCAGGTTACTGCCATAGACCCAAAGGTCTGTGCAGGCTTTTCCAGGGCAGCTCCTCAGCACCACTGTACCTTCCACAGATTCATCAGAAACAAAGTCACATGCATGGGGTATTTAGACCGAGCATTTCCTACAAATTGCTTCCCAGAAGAGGAGACCTCACTCTTCCCATCAGGTTTTCACAGTGTTCCTCAGGCCCCTGTACATCCCTTTTTGGGTTCTAGGTGGTCACATTCCTCTGCATGGAGCTGCTCAAGGGTGGCTCGGGGACATGGTGAAGGAGGGGCAGTGGGAGTGCAGAAGCGAAGGAGCAGCTCTGGAGGAATTTTGCTTTAGCACAGGGTCTGAGTGGAGACCCTTCTTACCTGCCCAGCTCCACTGCCTCCTTACTTGTCCTTGTCACTCCTGCGTGGAGATGAGCACCATCCACGCTTACAACACAGGATGAAACCTGCATTTTGCCCTGTCTCATCCCAGGTCTTTCTTGGATTCCAAACTCCTTCCGCTTGTTATCGCTGCCACTTAAAATTGGCATTTGTGGTGGCATCCAGAGGTCCCGGCTGCAGCATTGTTCCCCTTGTGCTATTCACAGCACAGAGTCATAACAAGAGCCAGTCCCTGCCTCAAATATATTAAGTGGGATCTTTGAGAGAGGAAATGGAAGCACAGAGAAGGGATGTGAATTGTCCCACTTTACGCAACATTTCTGGGATAAAACCCAGCACTATTAATAGCGTTTTGCTCAACAACCATCTTTTGTTCAGATCTCTGGTTTTCACCTTAAGTTGTTTGTGTTGTGCAGGATCTGCTGCCCAGTTTGGTGAAATTTCCCATTTTGTGACCCACAGCTAGACAAGAAGCAGGTCCAATAAATCCATGTCCAGTCTGAATTTGGAATAGTTTCCCTGCTTGGGCCATCACCACGTTGCCTATTGTCTCCTCTTTGCCCATTTTGCTGCTGCATCGTTGGTCTTTGTTTTCAGTCACTTGGGTTCTGCAATAGCTCCTAGAAAATTACACCTTCCTGTGCTGCTCTTCCCTAAATCCTTCCCTGAAGTAGCTGGACAGCCAGCAAGGGTTGGCTCTCATCACAAAGTCAAATTTGCTTTACCTTCTTTCTCATTTGTTGCCTATGAATATTCTATAAAGTGATCTTTCTGCCTGAGAAATGTTTGTGGAAACAGAAACTGTTGATTAAATTTTAACGAAGAGTCACAGGAAGCAAATTCTAAAATTGCAACTGTATGTTTGTGATAATAAGAGCTCTGTCATTGCTGTCAGGGACTAGAATTGATGCAGGCCACAAAATCTCTTCATCCAACCAAAATGAGCCAGAGTTTCTTGATTTCTTTTTTTTTAAACACAAGCCACAAACTGCTCATGAGCAATTTACAAGCCAAAAATTAGCCAGGATGGCTTTCCAGAGAATAGTTCTGAAGAATATCGCAATAAGCAATATTCAAATATAAAACGAGGGAAAATAAGGATAAAAAAATTAATCAGGAAGAGCTGACATCCTGGAGACTCCTGGCAGCTGTAAATCAGCTTGGTTGGGGGACATTTCAGTGGAAGCCACCCATCGCTGTGCTCCAGTGGGGGTCCGGAGCTACTCAGAACAATGCTGGGAAGCCGCACTCTGGACAAGGCAGGAGACACGCTGTGTTAGTGTCTCCACTGGGCAGTGCCCAGAGTCCCAGTCGGAATTTACAGCTCGCTGCTTCCCTGCAGCCCACGGACGAGGGTGGCCCCTCTCCGCAGGGCCCGGGCGCTCCCTGGATCCTGGATCTGGGTCTCTGCACACTGTGGGGTGTCCTGCAAAGTCCCGCTGGTTCCGTGGCGGGCTCAGCTGTGGGGAGGGATCCGATGCCGTGCCCATCGCTCCAGCAGTGGCACGGACCCAGGGTGTCCGGGGCACTGGGACAGTGTTACAGTGCAGGGTGGTAATTCCATCCACGCTTGGTGGGATTTGGGCTCCTGCGAATCCGGCTGCCGTGGAAAAGCCGTCTCAGGGATGATGTTCAGTTTCTTTCCTGTGTTTGGATGAAAACCAGACCTGCGGTCACTTCTGGTACCAGTGCTTTAAAGCCTTTCTTAAACCAACAGCAAAACTTTTAATCTTTCTAATATAACATTACAGAGAACAAACAAGTCTCTAATGCGAGCCCTGGGGTCTCTTGTGGGGAGATCCTGATAAAAACAGGGCTTTCTGTTTTGGAAATACCCTCTGGTGGATTTGTCTCTCACCAGAGACAATGGTGAACTTTCAAAGTAGGCAGAGACATGGGAAAAAAATATTGTAATTAAGACTGCAAGTGGTTGGCTTTTGTCACGGAATGCTAGAGAATATTATTTTATAGGTTAAAAATTAAACATCTCCACCTCAGTATTAGAGGCTTCTGACTGAATTTATTTATCCAGATATTAAAGTGCCTTCTTCTGTGAATCCCTGATTTGTGTGGTGTTTCACCTGGTTGTGTGGGAAACATCAGGACGTTCTCTGGCCCAGGACTTCCTGGCAAGTTGAAATATCAAAAAGATTTTGCCAGCTGGGCTGTCGCATCTGACCTTCACTTGACTTCTGCCTGCCCTGGATTAACATCTTGTAACTGATCCAAATTTTCCCTTATTTTTCCCTACTTGCTGAAGTTAAGCATGTTTAAAAACACTCGTTAAAGCTGCCTCTCACAGCTAAGCCTGCTGGGGCAGGGAAGGAGGAGGATTCTCTGCTGGGATGGGCCACCAGTGCCTCTGCAGCGAGGTGTTCTGTGGTTACTGCTCTTCCTGACCGCAGATCTCACACCTCGTTAGTTAACCCCCTCTGGGCTCCTCATTCTATTTAAATACAGTGTATTGAGAGAGGAGGAAAGAGATCTCCAGGGGTGCTGTGCTGGCTGAGCGCAGCCCTGCTCCTTCGCTGGTATCCGGGCTGTGATGGGCACAGGGCTGGGCAGGGAGGGACAGGTTTGTGTGGCAAACCTCAGAGATTTGGTCACGTTCACCTGTTTGCAGTGGCCCGTGTCCTGGTTTGGGGTGTGCGTGTGTTTGGGGCTGTGCTGTACCCACACGTTGCAGTGGATCCTGTTTTTGCGGGTTCTCCTGAGCCATGGAATCATCGCAGAATCCCAGAATAGTTCGGGTTGGGAGGGACCTTAAACACCATCTTGTTCCACCCCCTGCCATGGGCAGGGACACCTTCCACTGTCTCAGGGTGCTCCAAGCCCCATCCAACCTGGCCTTGAACGCTTCCAGGGATCCAGGGGCAGCCACAGCTTCTCTGGGCCCCCTGTGCCAGGGCCTCCCCACCCTCCCAGGGAAGGATTTCTCCCTGTAATGCTCCCAGTCCAGTCTGTGATGGTCTGTCTGCTCTCCTCCCCTCCTTGGGAGAGCCCAGGTGGTGCAGGCAGTCCCCATTGGAGGAATTTCAGTTCCCCTTTAACTGAGCTGTTCTCCCCTATGTTTTAAACCAACAGTCCTGTGCTTGATAAAGCTGTAAAACATCCAGTAGGGTTTTTTTCATCCTTTTCTAGAACCAATAATATTCCGCTAATGGTCATTTGCATCTGCAAATTCTTCCCTGTAATCTGAAAGCTTTTAGCCTTTAGCTTTGCCATGACGTAAGGGGTCTCTATATATGGTTTCATGTACAGATTTCACAATAAACATGTAATGAAACGAGGGTTTTTTCTGCTAACCTAGATTGTTTTGTCTCCTGGGGTGAGTTTTTCAATCACTTTCCTTTGGTGATTGAAAGATGATGGATGCCACCCGGGTCTTTACCAGGGTTCTAGGGCAAGTAATTTGTGCTTAGTGCTCAGTGACTGGAACAAAGGATTAATGTATTTTAAAGTTTTGGATGCTTGGGGTAATTTCTTTGTTGGCTGGGTCTGGACTGGCAGTCCACAGAGTATGGGTGGGCAATTTTTCTAGCTGATTGTGAAGATAGAGATAAAGCTATATTTTATGAATTGCTGTTTCCAAGGTCATCTGGAAATTGAGCAGTTCATAAAACATATCTTTGTTCAAAGATATATTTGATTATATAAAATATGATCCCCAGAATCAATTGGGTACAAACAAGATGTTGCCTTTAGGGTTGAAAACACATTGTTAGAGGCATGAAGAGCAGAAATTGTCGCTGCTGTCTTTGTGTGGCTATTGTTTTTGGTCTTAATAGGAACAGAATGAATGACATTTTTCCACCAGACCACTTATGCTCAACTATACCTCCAGGACAACTTCCTGGCCAAAAAATACTCAAAACAAACAAACACAATAGCAATTCTACTCCAATTACATTGTTTGCAAACCAGCTAGTGTTCATAGAGTACTAGGTTTGGCAAATCCAAGCACTTCAGCCCCTGGATTTTAATATTTGATGTTTGCATGTGAATTTCTCAGAGCTGTTGTGCTCTTCAGGTGAGTGTTCGTGTAGCCACGTGCATGGGCACCTCCAGCATTGTGACAAAAGCACAGTTGTCTTAACAATTTGGGTATTGGGAAGCCATCCTTGCCCAGTGGCCAGATGCTCATTGATTTCAATGGAGCTGAGATTTCAGCCTCGGGCTCTGGACCAAATCATACACCAATTTCAAAACTTTCACTGGAAAGAAGAATAACTGGATTTTTAAGTGTGGGAAAGACAGAGGAGGAGGAGGAATTTATCAGTTGCTCTTAAATATAAGTGGAGCCAGGATTTGTAAGAGGAGGGTGAAATTTCTGGCTTTGTGGCACGTTTTCATAGAACCATAGAATCATTAAGGTTGGAAAAGACCTCTAAGATCCCATGGTTTGAGCTGCCAGAGGAATCCTATAGAGAGCAAACCTAAATCAACAAACCTGCTTATAACTTTCCGGTCAATTTTCTTCGGTGATGGGAATGGTTGTGAAAATAGAGATTGCTGTAACTCACAAATTAAATTTTTTTTTTCTTTTTTTTTTTAAATAGTGCTGTAGATTGGTGTTGTAGTCACTTCTCCTCCCTGAGAGAGAAGGCCACAGGAACTCAGTTAACTTAGTTAAAGGAAAAGAAACTTGTGTGTTACGGAAGGTATGGGACATGTAGGGAGGAATAATGCATTTGTTCTGGCTCCAGCAAAGTGGTTTCCACGCTTCATTCCAACCCCAAATCCACAGATCTCAGACTTTTCAGCGTGTTCACACTCCCAGTCATCTGTGTCCTTTCCACCAGTGTTTGTTCTGTGTGAGTCAGCTGGATGGGTGCCCTCAGCAGACCCTCTAGGATCTGGAGGAGTGGCTCCTGCACTGTCACACCTCTGTCTCCAGCTCCCAAGGTGGGACCTCTCCCAGGAACACAGAGATGAGCCTCTGACTCCTGCTGGCCTCACTCTGTGGGAGAGGCACGGCAGCAAGGACATCTCCCATGTCCTTGGAGAGTGCTGGGTTATTAACCCTTGCTGTTCTCTGCAGGCACTGCACAGGTAGACCCTCAGACAGCGGAGGTGAGGTGTCAATGTCCCAAGTGAGCCACATGGTCTAGTGCTGACTCCTACAGTGGAGTCCCTGCCCTCTGAGGGTGGCGAGACCATGGCACAGGGTGCCCAGAGAAGCTGTGGCTGCCCCTGGATCCCTGGAAGTGTCCAAGGCCAGGTTGGACGGGGCTTGGAGAAGCCTGGGATAGTGGAAGGTGTCCCTGCCCATGGCAGGGGGGGGAATGAGAGGAGCTTTAAGGTCCTTTCCAACCCAACCCATTCTGTGGTTCCATGACTCTATGATCACTGCTCATGGAGAAACATGGCTATTTATTAATTTAAAGGTCAAAGAGTGGTTACAGCAAAATGCTGCCCCTTGGAAATTTAAATTTGTCATTGTTGTTTACCTGTCATGTACCCCTGCCCGGCACACCAAGATCTGAGACAGTGGCTGCAAAGGCTGCCATGAGAATGTCTGACCATCCCTTGGCATAAACTGAAACACAAGTTGCCTGAAGCATAAAGCATATTACAGATATTATATTATGTTTAATATTCTGGGTTTGGAGCCTGCACACTGAGGGTAGAGGCTGGTGTGGGGCGATCTGTCAGTGTGACACCAAGGTTCTGTCCCGCAGGCTCTGGGCTGTGTGTGGTCTGTGGACGTTGTGTCCACCCATGCAATAAAGCCAGGGCTGTTGTACAGCTTCACTCAAATCCAGCCCTGTTACCTCCAGGGGCGTTGGAGGGTCACAGACTCCGAGGAGTCCTTCTGACACTGCCACCAAGGAGCTGACTCCCCTCAGAGTCCCGGCTGCAGACGCCACAGCCTGCCTGGGTGCACAGCAGGGACTGCCTTTTGCCCTCCCCATAAAAACCTAGAAAAAGGGAGGACAAACACCGAGCGTGTTGTGAGGCTTTTTACAAGCAGATCCCATGTTTCCATTCCTTCTGGCAGGAGGGAGCTTTCCTCACAGTAGGTCCCTCTTCTGACAGGTTGGCATTTGCAGCCAGTATTGAAACTAAGAGTCCACGGGGTCAGGAGCTGCTGCTGCTGCTGCTGAGGCTCAGGTTTGTCTCCTGGTCAGGTAAAGGCCAAATTAAACCCACGGCAAAGGAGCATCACCTCTGATCGAAACAGTGGAGCCAACAAATGCACCAGGAGCTGTGGGACTGCATCAGCCAAGAAGTGAGATGTATCACAGTGAGGAGCGTGCTGACCCCCAAGGTGTGTCTGGTGTCCCAACCTGCACGGTGATGTGCCAGGAACACTGTCCTCACTTTGCAGTAGAGATGACAGAAATGGGGAAAATTCCTTTCAGGTTAGGAGTTGCCATCTTTGCAAATGTTTGTGATTGAATATGGAGCGAGTTGAGGCTGCAAAACATTTCCTATGGAAAGATAAATTCTGGAATTTTCCATCTTAGAGAACGTTGAAATACTCACATCTGAGGCACCCAGTGTAAAAGGGATGTTCTGTGCAGGTAGTGGGAGTTTGAACAGCAAGGTGGTGGGGACTCTCCAGAAGGGGCTTAGGGAACAGCAGACTTTGAGACCTGGCTCGGGTGGGTATCATGCCTCCAGATCTTGTCCTTCAGTGAGGTCTGGAACCCTCAAGGACCGTGCCTGGAGCATCCTTTGGGTGTCTGGGTTCCTCTGTTGAGAGCTGGGAGCTCAGACCCACAGAGACACTGCTGGATCTGCATCTTCTCCATCCCAGCACAACAGCCCCCTGGAAGCCCTGGCACCGATGGGGAAGGGCTGTCCTGAGACCAATGGCTTGGGCAGGCTGAGAAACACAGCCCCTTTGCAAGAGATCACCTGTGCCCCTTCCTTCCCTCCCTCTCGTGGCACAGGAGGGGTGTCCTGACCTGAGGACAGTTGAGTGAGTGCCATGTGTGGAAAGCCATGGCTCTGATGCAGGTGATGCCTTAGGTTTTAACTTTTCTATTTTCAAATTCTGTACTGCTTAGAGTGTAACTCTGAAGTTCCTTGTAGCCTGTAATTCCTGCTCTCTCGTACTGGGTAGACATAACAAAGCCTCTCCAGGCTTTGCCTTCAAGGACAACCAGGCTGTTTTTAGGCCCAAAATGTGTAAACTAAAGATTCTAAGGGGGGCAAGCTGAGGGGCGTTACATCGCTAAAACTGGGGCTTTAATTGGAGAATTAACCCTGATATGCAAATGGTCCAAACCTATAAAAGTGTGAAGAACTCGTGACCTGTCGTCCATCTTGGGGTCCAATTTTTGGAAGCAGCCTCTGGCTCCCCCAGGGTGTACCTTGAAGGCCCTTCAAATAAATACCTGTCTTTATTCCCTTACTCTTGTCTAGTCTCTGTTTCTAGGTGGCTGGAGGAGGCATCACAGGCATGTCAAGGATCACCTGTGATTTGTAGGTTCTTAACTCTCCTTGCACCTCCCCCTTTACTGTGAGAAAGCATTTTTCAGCTTCCCTCTTCTGTGCCCAAGGAAATTCAAGCTCAGCTGCCTTCTTCCTCAGCTGCTCAGAGAGACACAGAAGGATCTTGTCCTCCCAGGCCTCCAGATCCACCCACCTAAACACTTTGCCAGCCTCCACGTGCCAGGCAGAGTGGGGGAGCCTCCCGTGGCTCACACTGCAGCCCTTGAAGGAGGCCAGGAAGAGAAGTCCCATCTCCTCATGACATCAGTTGCCCGGAGATCCCAGATGTGTCTGCATGCAGGACCCCAGGGCTCGGGAAGCACTGTCTGTGGCTGGTATTGCTGGCTGTTCCAGAGCTCATGGAGCACCTTTCCCAGGATGACTGCTCCTGCTTTTTGCTGCCGAGGGGTTGTTTTTGTAGGATGCTCTGTGGGTGGGATGTGGTTTTGTCACCGCTCCATTGTTGGACTCTGTTTGGGCACTCTGCCCATAGATGATTGATGATGTTTTGAGTTGAGGCTCTGAGGTGCTTGCAGGCATACTGCAGGTACCAGAAGGAAAAGAGGTGTTGTTATCATCAAGGTACTTCAGTGTTATATCAAGTGTAATCAGAAGTGAATTAATTAAAGCAGTGTGTACACGTAAGTCCTTTTATGGCGGATGTTCAAACAACTCATTTTGTGTAGTTCAGACCTCAGTATTTCAGACTTTTGTAACCCTCTCCTCTCCGTGCTGCTGTCAGAGGACAAACCTCTCCTGCAAAGGTCTTTTTGTCAAACATGGCTCTTAAAAGAAGTCAGGCAATTGTGTGTATTTGTCGATCCTGGCTCCGGCATTTTTCAGGGTTAATTTTTACAGCTCACACAACTAGTGTAGGATGGGATCTAACGGTTGCTTGGGTTTCACCTGACCCCGGAGTGAGGAAAAATCTGTAGAAAATTTGTATTTATTGTCAGTCTCAGCTCTACCAGGATTAAATTTCCTTTCTGCAGCACGACATACCCTTGACGTGGTTGTCTCTTAGAAAAATTGCCTGGAAATACATCTGGCTCTTCTGTCCAACACCTCAGGCATTGTGAGGCTGGTGGTACTTCACCCCACGGAGAGGAGACATGAATTTGGATGGAGGAGGGGCTGACAGAATTGCAAGGTGACCAGAGATACAGATCCTAAGCTGTAGCTTCAGTCTGACAAGCAGAGCCAAAACCCTTCTCCCTGTTTTGGTGAACTTGGCAGCAGTGGGGGCTGAGCTGGGGGTGTTGCCAGTCCAGCTGTGGAGGAGAGCACAGCTGGCAGGGCTGTTCCATGGGAACCAGACGGTGAGCAACTGAAACTGCAGCTTCAGCTCAGCCTGCTCCAGGGTGATGGGTGATGTGGGTGACCCTGGGCCCGTGTTCTGGCTCTGACAGAAACTGGACCGGCCCCATCTGAGCAGCAGGAACCTGTGTGGAGGAGGCTGGGAAGCTGGGAATTGATGGAAACATGAGGAATTAGACCTGGACCCTGCTTGGTATACATCTAAAGCTGTTAGCCCAGGACAGTATGCTATTTTGACATATCTGAAGCTAGTGACTTTGTTTTCCCAGCGTGCTGGAAAAAGTATCAAACAAGGAGGAGATTAAAATGACCCCAAATGCTCAGAGCACTAAGAAAGGGGGCACTTAAAATCCTCTGATCTTTCTGAACTAAACTCATCGTTTTCTGAGCTGCAGCTCTGTGATTTGGACAGGGCAGAGATGGGAAATGGGTTAAAAGCTGAAAATGTACCAAAATGTAAAACTTTGACATACTCCAGTATTAGCACTTCGTGGGCTGCTCTGGTCTCTCAAGCTACTTTAGTTTACTGCTGGAGAAGGTTGAAAGGTGATTCAGTCATAGTTTACAAGTACCTAAAAAGGGAAGGGGTTTCTGGTTGATAGATGGGATTCAAATTTACCCGAGAAAGGCAGAGATCTCTTGGCTGGAAGCCAAAGTTAGAGAAGTTCAGACTATGAATAAGAGCTGCAGTTTAAACAATACGAGTAAAAACCAGAGGAAAGTCTTTGGCTGGAATTAAGCAGAGTCATCAGCAGTGAATGGCTCTAAATGAAGATTTCTGTATTTTTCTGAAAGATGCAGGAATTATGAAGTGCGGCTTTCCAGCCCAGAGCAGCCCTACCCAGAGACCAAGGCCAGGCTTCCCTTTTGCCCAGAGCAAGGCTCTGGATGCTGTTTCCCAGGCTTGGGGCTCTGCCTGCTCTTCCCACGCTGCTGTCCAAGCACGAGCCCTGCTGCAGCACAGCAGAAAGGGCACAGATGTGCTGGGTGTCAGGGAGCTCAGCTCTGCCTCTTTGTGCACAGCCCTTTTCCCAGACACACTCCAGAGTATTTCTGGATTGGATTCCCCTTTCACTGCTCTGATTCAGCTGGGGAATTGCAGTCCATGGAGTCCATGAAGTGTGGCCTGGAGCTGAATACACTGTCTCTTTCCCTCCTGCAGTGAGCCACCAAAACCATGTAGACTGGGGTGGAAAGATGTTCTCCTCCCTTTTTCTGGGCAGGGCTCTCTTCTGGAGGGGTGGGATGCAGTGTGTGAGTGTCAGCTCTTCTGTTTTTTTGGATCTGCCTGCTTGGGAATATCCTGGAGCCATTGCTGGTGGCACGTACAGGGTTTTAGGTGAGACGTGATTCACATTGGTGGGGAGACCATGGGAAGTTTCTTGCTTGTTCTTGGCCCTCTGCTTCCACAGGCTCCAGGTCTCTGGGGTTTGCCCTGCTCTCGCCAGCATTTCAGTAGAGAGGGGCAGGGCTGACACCCCTTTCTCCCAGGACATGCTGCCTGCTTCATAATTCTGCAGACCACCAGGCTGGAAATACAATGAAGCAGATGCAGCCATGCCAAGGTCAGGACCTTCCCTGTGTTTAAGGTGTATGGATAATGTTGGCATGGGACGGGGTGACCTCGGGGTACAATAGGAGCCAAGTGATACACACATTTAGACAGAATAAATATTTGAGAGTCTATTTCTCTGTTTCCCAAAATGACCCCTATAAAAGCAAGGTCCTGTTTACCTTCCTGGCTCTCCGTGCAGTGTTCTGAGAAGAGACCAGCTCTCTTCTCCCTTCGCTGCCTTCCAGCTCTTCTGGGCAACCCATTTCCAGGCAAGGATCAGGGATATGGGCGTCACAAAACACATGACACCTTGGATTTTCACAGAAGTCCTGAAATTTGGTGAAAGCTGAGATCATTTCTGGTCAGAAGTCTCTGTCTGTGCCAAAGCACAGTGACCTGGGAAGCAGCAAGAGATGTCAGTGCACAGCCTGCAATGACTGCCTGCAGGTGACCCAGTGCTTTTGTGCTGTCCCCGTCCCATTAGAATCATGGAATGGTTTGGGTTGGATCGACCTTAAAAAGCCTTAAAACTCATGTCTTTCCAACCCCCTGCCATGGGCAGGGACACCTTCCACTATCCCAGGTTGCTCCAAGCCCCATCCAACCTGGCCTGGAACACTTCCAGGGATGGGGCAGCCACAACTTCTCTGGGCAGCAGCTGGAAGGTCTGATGTGCCTGGGACAGCCCTGCCACGTTACCCACCCACAGCCCTGGGCTTGCCTTTCAGTCACTGTGAGCTCTGCCTGGCTAATTCCTGTTAGCTGAACTGTTCTATTTCTGTCCATGTTGGGATCCTTTTGATTAAGGACAATTTAGCTTCTCATTCCCATGAGGAATTTGAGAGTCCTGAGCTTCCTACCGCAGGAGCACATTCCTGATGATTGCTGTGCTTTTTATTACTTCAGATAAGATCCCTTTTGGTTGAGAACAATCTTTAAATACTACCAACCTACGATAACTCAGCTTGGCATGAAGAACCAGAGGAGACGTACAAAGTCTGTAAAGCAGTGATTGCTCTGATGAAACACATCCAGTCCCTCCGCCTTTGAATCCTCTGCCATATCGCAAGATCAGAATGCACAAGGCAATTAGAAGGTGGTTTGTGCATATTAGAAAGAGGAAATTCTCTATCTGTAACACATCTCAGATAAGGGGAAACCATTGGTACCAATATTCTTAAGGCAAAACCAGCAAGTTGCTGTTTCCTTTTTTAAGGTTAACACTGAGAAAGAAAAACGGAGCTAGAAGAGTGCAGAGCTGTCAGTTGAAAGAAAAATTGCAAGCCTGCTAATCCTTTCTTGTCAGGTTTAATATAAAGCCTGGCAGAGATTGATAAGAAGTATCTCCCTCTCTCTGTCTGATGTTCCAGGTGCATGGTAAAAATCACCTCTTCGAAACACCCACATGCACAGCCAGGCTCCAGATGGGAAAGGCTGCTGGCCAGCCTGACACTGCTGGCATAAAACCATTTAAAATACCTATATTCTTGCACTTTTCTTCTTGCAGCCTGAAGAATGGCTTCTCACCCCTTACACATGCAGGTTTTTCTTGCAGCCCCTCTCAGTGCTCTGCTGATGCTGATGTTGCTCTGCTGAACAAAGTCTTTGCAGCAGGCATGGAGCATCTGGGGAACAGGGGACTGCTCCCTGTGACCTGCCTCTTCTCCATCTGCAGTAAAACATTCTGGCTGGGGCTGGTGAGGCTGTGGGATTGGCAGCACGCCCGTGGCAGCCACAGAGGTCGTGTAGGTGTTGGTAATCTGCAGCAGCAATGGCAAGGAGCAGGGGAAAATAGTCTCTGAAGAGCTTGAGCTCCTGCGTGGTGGGAGAGCCTGGAGAGCTCAGCAGAGCTCTGCAGGGACAGGAGACACAGGGGTCCTGCCCGCGTGGGTAGGGCTGCCAAGGAACCATCAAATCTGGTCATGTGGAGCCTCCAGAGCTCCCTCTGTTCCCCATGTGGACCTTTCTACTCCATGCTCCTTCCCTGTGTGCTGCTTTCCCTGGGTAGCCGCTCTCCATCATCACATGGCAGCAGGGCCAGCAGGAGCTTTGCCCAGGGGAGGGGGCTCGGGGGGCTCCTGCTGTGTGTGCACAGCTCTGAAAGGGGCAGGTTTCACAGCATCTCCTTTCTCTTTTCGTAGCTGTTCCTCCCAAACTGAAGAAACTGAAAAGCCCAAATGTTCATGTGGGTGAGAAGATCTCCCTGAAATGTGAGGCAACTGCGGGAAACCCTCAGCCATCCTACAAATGGTTCAAAGATGGCAAAGAGCTGAAGAAGAGCAAAGACATCCGGATCAAGTATGGGAATGGGAAGTAAGTATGACATGGGGCTGCTCTGCCTCTGCTCACTCAGTGTCTGGGTCTGGGGCCGTCTGGCTGGAGGTGCTGCTGTGCTCCCCAGATCACTGCTGGGCAGCACTGAGGGGCTCCCTCAGAGCCACAGGCCCATGCTCAGCCCAGTTACTGCGCCTGGGAGAGCGAGCAAGATCCCCAGTGTCCTCAGAGGGTAGTGGGGAGAGGAGCAGGGCATGCACAGGGCAGATGTTGGGTTTGTAGATGGGGCTCTCCTTGGATCACAGCAGCACTGGATACGTGAGACAGGTGTCCTGTGATGGGGGGAGACCAGGCTTGCCCTGGTAGCCGGGGGCTGGCTGTGGGCAGCTCAGGTTGCCTGGAGTGACTCCTGCTCTGTGACTGGGGAGTTGGATGCAGAAGGTTCCCAAACCCAGCTGTCACCCAGTCACTCACCAGCAGGGCTGTGGGAGGAATTGGTTTCCTCTCTCCTGAATTTAAGTGGGCACAGAAGCATCTAAGGCCACTGCAAGGCTCGCAGAATGACAGATTAGTTAGGGCTGGAAGGGACCTCTGGAGATCATCCAGTCCAACCCCCCTGCCAAGGCAGGGGCACCTGGAGCAGGCAACACAGGAATGTGTCCAGGTGGGTTTGGAATGTCTCCAGAGAGGGGGATTCCACAACCTCCATGAGCAGCCTGTTCCAGTGCTCTGCCACCCTCAGTGTAAAGTTCTTCCTCATGTTGAGATGGAACTTTTCATGGTTTAGTTTACGGCCATTACTCCTTGTCCTGTCACTGGGCACCACTGAAAAGAGTCTGGCACCATCCTCTGACACCCCTTGGAGATATTTATATGCATTAATGAGATCCCCTCTCAGTGTTCTCTCCTCTACACTGAGCAGGGCTGAGATGAAGAGTACATCACAACACTGATCAGGGGCCACAAACACCTGCAGAGACCTTGTCTCGTGCAAATCCTTTCATCTCTCCACCCAGGGCAAGCTCCATCACATCTGCCCCAAAGTCCCCACCCAGCAAAGCTCTCAGGTGACTCTCAGTGAGTGTCACCCTCAGGACCACCTCCTTCAGGAAGTGCTAAAACTCCTGGAGAAAGAGGCCCCAGTGACCAAGCTAAGGGGTTCTCACTGGGAACTGATTTAAATGGATCCATGTTGATATTTCCCAAGGCCCAATATTTACATGTGATGTATCTTAAAATTATTCCATAATCATGACTGTGCTTACATTCATACATCCTGACCTAGCCAGCAACAGTCAGCTTGCAACTGCCTGACCCCTTGGAAAATTTGATACTAATTCTTTGCTAACATGTGTTCTGGGTGTGTGAATAAAAGCTCATTATGGACTTGATAGAGTAGCAATTAAAATTAAAAGCTACTACAAATCAGTTGGAAAAATCAGTCAGTGCTTGAATGGGGCATTGCCAATGGCACTAATTTAATTTCAGTCCTGTTGGGTTTGGTTCCAGAGTCACACCCAAGATGGTTGACCTCCTTTGTAATAGTTCTAGGACTTGTGGCTGTTTTGGGAGGAGGCAGAGAGGTGGTCAGTGAAAACACCAGCAGATCCAGGATAACTGGGTGCTGTCTGCTCAGGAAGGGCTGTCTGGGCTCACAGGCAGCAGAGCTGTGCCTGCCTCACTCCTCTGCTGCCCTCAGTGTTTTTTGTGGCCCTTGTCAGTCTCGTGGCCTCGGTTGTTTAGCAATGGGTGCTGGGGCTGGGATGCCCTGGAGAAATGTCTGCACCACGCTCTGTAGCCAGGCGTGGGAATCCTGCCTGTCCATCCCTGCGGGCTGACGGGTGTTGGGGAGCAATTCCCCTCAGAGTCAGAGAGCAACCGGCCCCAGACCAGACACCCAGCTGGGCAGGGATCCCTCACAGCACTCCTCTGCTGTGCTCCCAGATATCCCAGTCCTTCCTCACCTCCTGGCACCCCATGTCCAGCACAAAGCTGGGACAGGCTGGCATCCCACCCCCAGCGGTGCAGGGGGGACACGCAGCCAGGGACAGGGACAGAAACAGATGGAAGGAGCTTGGTCCCCTTTCCTCAGGACACTGCTGTCAAGCCATAATTTTGCATTTACCAGTTTCCATGGCAACATGTTGGCTCTCCAGGGAGAGGCCGAAAATGTGTGATGCTGGAAGGGCTTCCTGCTGGCAAAATAAGCCCAAGGATAAACATTTTAAAGGAAGGTGAGCACCTGCCTCCTCCAGTGTCTGAGGCTCCCTCTGCAGCAAAGGTGTGAGCCCAAAGCATCCCCAGAATCGCTTCCCACCCCAGCTTCTGCTCCCTGCTGCCATTGAAACGTGCCTGTCTTGTGCTAGGACCGGGCTATGGAGACTGGACTCAAGCAGTGCTTGATCAGGGACAGAAGGAACTGGCCTCAAGCTGTGCCAAGGGGGTTTAGGTTGGATATTAGGAAGAACTTCTTGACTCTTCCCTGAAATGGTAGTCAGGCATTGGAACGGGCTTCCCAGGGAAGTGGTGGAAGTGTTCAGAAAATGTGTAGATGTGTCACTTGAGGACGTGGTATATTGGTGGCCTTGGCAGTGCTAGAGGGAATGGCTGCACTCGATGATCTCAGAGGGCTTTTCCAACCTAAATGGTTCTGTCATTCTGTGGGACAGTTCTGAGGTAATCACCCCTCAGTGAGCATTTGCCCCTTGCTAAGCAGTGCAGGAACACTTCTCCGGGAGGATCTGGATGGGTCTGTGCACGCCCACTCTGATGTTCCCCCCTTTGTCCCCTCCACTGGGCCCCAGTGCTGAAAACACCTTGAGGCAGAGTGGCCACTGGCATTGGACCTGCTTCCCTCTGGTCTCGACTGCATGGAACAAACATTAAAAACTGCTCAGAGCAGGCTGAGGGTTGAGGGAGACCTCATGACTTTGATGTCTTCATTATGCAGCTGCTGGGGCCAAGTTTAGTGGAGGGACATGTGATATGGGTGTAGATCATTACTTCCAGCGTGTTGGGAGGGATCTCCAGGGAAGGATAAGCATCCTAAACTGTAAATCTCTGAAAGGACATCTTATTCTATAATGATTATTTTAAGAATAATGGGATTTATACATCTGGCTCCACTTAGAGATAGCACTGGTCTCCAGATAATCCTCTGCGCTTCCTTTCAGTTCAGAGCGGGGATTCCAGAGGGCCAGAAATGGAGCGCTGGGGAGGGACCTTCACAGGGAAAGTACAAAAGGCAAAAAGCTTCTCAGGCTGTGCAGGACCTGGCCAGGTGCACAGGACCATTTCTTCAGAAGTGTAATCCAAAGACCAGTAGAGTTTTCTGCTGGAGCCAGGCAAAAGGAGCCCTCCAGCAAAGTGATGTCCATGGTGCTTCCCTTGGCCCTGTGAGGCCCTGGCAGAGCTGGACACAGCTGAAATCTATCTCCAGCTCTGAGATCTTTAGCATGCAGAGGGTTAGGATGGGAGACAAGAACATGGTTGCCCTCTGTGACTCATTCCTGGCTTTCCTCCCCACGTGTTTAAAGAGCCTTGAGGTCTCTAACTAGAAAGTGTGACTGAAGCACTTTTTTTTTCTGTGATCAAGTTTTCATCTGATCTGTAGAATAGGGGATCTCTTTAAGAATAAGGGGTGTGTATGTTGTAAGGAGGAGAGGAGCACTCAACTGCATGTCAGCTCTTCAGCTTTTCAATCAATCATTTTCCCTCTTCCTTTTAAACTTACTGGCAAAACGTCTGGTGCCATCAGGCAAAGGAGTCAGGTTTTTTTTCAATGGATATTTGCTGGAGGGAAGGGAACAATTCTGATTCCTGCTTTCTGAACTTCATGTTCCATCTGTAATTAGTGACAAGCTGGGGCAAGCCTGGCTTGCACGAAGGGGAAACTTCTCTTTGAGGTGGAAGAAATTATTGGCTAGAATTTTATCTCAGTCTCAATTTAAATAAAACGCAGTTGATGGGGAACCCAGAGGAATCACCCAGAAAGAATTGCCTGTGGTAGTGGAAGTACAGCCTAGTGAGTGGCTCTCCCTCCGAGCTGCCAAAGCGATGCCATTTTCGGCTGAATGTGTCTGAGGTCTGATTGAGGCTGCTGGCTCCCAGGAAGTTCAGGTTGGGTTTTGACACTCTCACCATCCTGGCAAATGGTCAATGCCAGCTGTGGAGGAAGCCAAGGGAGCTTTTACTTGTGGAGGTGTAGAGAACCTTCCCCTCTTGAAGCCATGCTCGGGGCTTGGCCTGGGACATGCAGATCTTCAGCTGGAGCCCAGGAGCCTGGTAGTCCCTGAGCTGTGCCTGTCCTTACAGCCCCTTCTCTTTGTGTGCTCTTCTACCAGGGGACATTGCTGGGGTGATGAAGTAGGCGTATCATTAGATTGGAGAGGGTTGGCAGTTCAGTTTGGGACAGGCTGACCATATGACATCCCTTGGGAGTAGTGTCCTACTTTCAGTATCACCAGGAATCCCTATTGTTAGCCTGTAAGTGGAGCCAAGGGATACCCTCCTCTCCTGTTTCTGTACAGTAGTCCCTCAGGCGATGCCACTTGAGCAGATTCATTGCTGGGGTCTTCCTTGCAGGGCTCCCAGTTGTAGATTATTCCCCACCCACAATGAATGGGGCTGTGGTCTTCCCTGTACAGCTCACTGCACTGGAATGAAGGCAAAAAAAAAAAAAAATAATGCCAAAGCAGCAGGGGAAGGAGAGTGCCAATAAAGATAAATGATTTCCTAATTAAGCCTGGAGACAAGGAGGGGCAAAGAGGACTGTTGAAGCCTTGTGGGAGCCAGAGTGAACCCAAGCAGGCTATACCACCACTCTGGCAGGGGTCTTTGGGCTGACATTTTTAAACAAAGGAAAAAGCTCATTTGACAATGGATCTTGCAAGAGCAATTCCAGATGCCTTGAAGCGAAGACTCTTCTCAAGCACCGGTGTTGTTATAATCACCAGGGGAGCTGCTGCCTTGCTAAATCTCACGATGTCATTATAAGTCTCCGATATTTGGGATTTGGTTTTAGCTGCTGAAGGCACTTTATTGGAGGGGGGTGTGAAGGAGAGCATCTCCTTTGTTTGTCTGCTTGTTGTTTTAGAGGAGATGATGGACATCATCTTGGCCAATGCACCTGGGACCGAACCAGGGAATTTGAGAACTGAAAGGAGAAGCAGTTGGGTCTTGAGCTCAAACAATCCACAGACTTTGCAAGTTGGGGCTCCTGAGAGAGTCAGGGAATGGACATTTAATCAAACTTGACTGCATTAGAGTTGCTAACAAGTCACGGTCAGTTGCTGGGCTGCTTCAGCTGACGGGCTCTGCAAACTTAGAGGTGGAAGGAGCTTTATGTGCCTGAAATTTTGTGTGGTTTTTCCAGCCATGCTGGCTACTTCCAAAAAAAAAAAAAAAATCTTTCTCTACAGACCTTCGCCCACTGCGGTTGCAAAATGTCACAGATTAGGTCGAGGCCCTCACTGAGACATGAGCTGAAATCCCATTCATCCTGTTTAAGTTAAAATGTTTTACCTTTGGGGAGGAGGGCTGGGGTGAGGGCTGAGACTGCTGGCAGTTCATCCAGCACAGCACATCACAGTCCTGGAGGCATGGATTTGCCATGGATCAGACACTGGTGAGGGTCTATGACATGTACCAGCTGCAGGAAAATGGCTTGGGGAGAAAAGAATGGCATGCATCCTAGAGGCTCCAAGCTCAGAAAAGAGACCCAAAACTTTATCTAAATCTCTTGCACACCCTGTGTACGACCATGGTGATGTTTCACAGGGGTTTTGAGCAGTAGTTCCTTGCCCATGTGAAGGTGCCATCCCTTTCCCATGATCTCTGTTCCCCAAAATGCTTTTTCCTGGTATCAGTGTTTGCAGCCTGGCTCTGCTTATCTCCGTTACTGGGCTCTGCCCGGGGCTGTCCCCATGACAGCTGCTCTTGGTATGGCACTTCCCTCTCCTCCTTGGGTCTTTATAACCAATGTGCTTTGCTTTAAAGGTCCTCTCAGGCCTTTCTCCCCACTTCTGGCAATCCCTGAAGCTTTGCTCCTGCCTCTGATTTGCCCAGTGTATCAACCTCCATCTAATATGTGATACACTTCCAAACTAGGACCTCTGTGCCTTCTCCTCAGCAGCACTGGCCCTCTTTTCCCTCCCTGCCATAGAACCAGCTCATGGTTTGGTTGCTGAGACAGTGAGACCTGGGCACCCCGAGGGGGCCTTGCCTCTGTATTGAGGTCACACACTCTTTGTGATAGCGAGGTATCTGCTCCACATTTGGTGCTGGGAAGTCCCTGGCTCTTGGGAAGCTGTTCCAGTATGAGATCACAGGAAGCAGGGAAGGAACCTGCTGGGAGCTGTCCTCAGAGTACTGCTCCAGGACCTACATTTTCTCAAAGAAATTAAAATCCTGGCACTGGGGTTGGAGGAAACATTCATGGGATGGATCAACTGCCTTGAATTCCAGGAGAAGTAATACAAAGGACCCTGCAATGACATTGGGTCTGTGCTTCAGCCGGAGCCCAAAACTCAGCTTTTACTCATTTATTGGTGTCACACCCTTGCAGGTGCCACAGCCTGGCCTGGCACGGAGAGCAGCAGCACACAGGGGTTTGCCTCTCAACAGAGCAGCCACAAAGTCCGCTCCAGGCACTGGTGTGGTTGTGTGTCACTGCCTCTGCTGCCCCACGCCTCTTCCCATTGCCAGAACACCCCTGGCTGCCTTTGAGCCTGGAGGGGGTTGCACAAGTGACCCTGCTCTTTGGAGTGTACTTATCGATCTTCTCTGCTCTTGTTGACACTGCCCGACCCAGAAGTGACTCCAGCCCTCACTCTGAGACCAGTGTCAGTGTCAGCTCTGCAGAGTGAGGACTGGTCGAGTCTTCCTCTTAAAATCAGCCTGTCCCAAGCCTGGGCACAGAGAGACCACAGCACTGCTGAGCAGAGAAGGGGCAAATCTGCTTTTCAGGTTAGAACAGCACTTTAATGTTGGGGAACAGGGGTAGGAGAGAGCAGGCAGAGTGGGTCAGGGGATGGCTGGTCCTGTCCTGGGCACTGCAAGGACATTTCCTGTCTCCCACTGTCCCAGCAGGTCAAGCACAGAGCGGGTCAGATGATGGTGTGAGGGGAGGAAGGGAGATACAGAAGGGATGATGGCCAAGCTGAGAGGTCCAAACCTTCCTGTTCTTACCCCTCTTATTTGATTGCTTTGCTTGAGGGCATTTCTGTCCCCTTTCCCATTTGTTCTTTCTGTAGCTGATACTGAGCTGGCCAGATGATGCTCTGGAGTGCGGAGCAGCCAGCATGGGACACTTGTTTTCCTCAAGCACTGCAAGCACAGCCATCCTGCCCAGCTCTGCTGTGCTCTGCTGAGCACAGCTGGAAGGCAAGGAAGGGATCAGGGGGGCTGTGCAAGGGAGAGGATGCTCCTGGCTGCTCCTGCCCTGCCACACAAAGGGTCTTTGCCATGGCCATCCCCACACTGCCCTTGCATTGCAGTGATTCCTTCTGCCTGAATTTATCCCACTGAGTGCTGGGGAGGATGAATGTGTCCCCCCAGAGCCCCTGCCCCAGCCCGTGGGGCTGCCCGGTGTTTGATGGCTGCCGGACAACACTTGTGGTTTGTAAGCTGGATATCCTGAATCTTCTTGGCAATCATTAACCTGCTCTCTCAGGGCAAATGCAGCTCAGTGAGAGTGCCAGGGCAGCACGTAGGCACCAATTAAATCTCTGGCAGGATGCAGGCAGTGCACGTTACGGCAATTGCTGGCACTCCTGCTCTCGGCAATGCCGCTGTGCTTCCTGCCGCCGGCTCTCCGTGCAAACAGAGGGGAATGGAGTTAATGGGTGACCACAGCAGGGCATCCAGTGTGTCCTTTGCAAGGGTCACGTTTGGGAATTTCCTTTTCCTAGGGTTTCAGGTGTGTTTACTATGTGCAGTGCTCTTCATTGACAATTTCGGGGCCACATATGGAGTAGTCTCCAAATTCTCTTCATCAGCTCATTCCTTGACTTCTTTGTTGCTTATGTGTTAGTTACCCTATTTTCAGAAGACTAATAAAATACTACAACAGTAGTGATCCCAGAGCTATTCTTGTCCAGAGCGATGCAGAAGTGGCTGAACTCACACAGGGAACACGGAGTGCTCAGTGTAGGTGTCCCGGGGGCAGCTCATGGCAGCTGCTCTCCTGATCCCATGCTCTGACACGAATGGCTTGGTGAGGAGATGACCTGGGAAGATGGCCCCATTTCCACTTGGCAGTAGGTAAGAGGGGAAAAATGATTCAAGCTTGACCAAAGTGCTGGTGGGAACATGACTGCTGTCATGAGAAGTTCCTCCTTGGCTCAGATGCAGGGCCTGTTTCTTCTCCTCTCGCTGCACTGGAGGCCTCAGGGCCCGAGCTCACATTTAGATGTCTAAATTACAGCCGATGAGGACAGCCTTCCCAGCCAGAATTTGCCAGGATCTTTGTGTAGGTCCTGGCCAAGGGCTCATCTCCCTGTTTCCCATTGTAGTCTGGAGATTGGCACCGAAGAGGGTGATTTACTCATCCCTCCAAACTGCCCTCTGGGGGACTCTTTTCTCTTGGCCAGAAAGGTATTTTGGGGGATCTTCTTTTGGCCAGGCTGAAGGTCTCCTTGTGAATCCTATCCCTCAGAGCTTGCAGACAGCATATTCCCCATGGCTTATCCCTCCACTGGCACTACAGGAGATAATTAGTGCGTGGCTAAGTCATATGTGCTGAGGGTCAGGGAAGACAATGGGGCAGATTTTCCCCCGGAGTAAAGAGATGTCAACAGAGCTGCACTGCAGCGAAATGATGGGATCTGTCAGTGACCCTGGCCCTTTCACTGAGCAAACAGCCCCGGGCAGTGCCTTCCTCCAGAAGAATGGCATCGTCTGGCAGCCAGGCACCCTTGTGAATGCACACGTAGGGCTCTCCCAAGGCCTGCTGTCCCCAGGAGACACTGCCCAGGAGCCTTCATCCCAAACTCCTGTGCCCAGTGTAGCTCCTTGGATGCTGCTCCTTGGTGTGTCTGTGAAATCAGCCCTCAGGAGAACAAAGTACCTGCCCTGGGGCCAGCAGGGGGACTTTGAAAAGCTGATTTCCAAAGGAGTTTTGTGATATTTCAGGAGCACTTGGAGATAGTAAAATAGAACAAAACCAGACTGGTTGCCTTTGGCACACACAGATCGGGCGAGGATGTGTCCCTTTGGCATCCTTCAGCTCGGTTCTTCCAGTGCACAGGCATTATCCATGTTAATTAAAAGGCCCATGGTTAATGCTGTGAAGCAAGGTATCTCTCTGGCTGTTTCAGTGCTTCCTGGAATAGGGAAATTCTCTTTGCAGTTATGCTCCACATGAAAGCTGATCCATATCTCCAACCTTCATCTCTTTTCCCCCAAGTCTGTCACCTGACTTTATATAGCACAGTGTGGAGACCAAGATGGGCCACACCACTGGCCTGGGCTATAAAAAGCAAAAAAAAGCATTTTTCAAGGGAATCTTACAGTCCAGGGTAATTTCAACAAATTGTGATGGCAAATAAAAATAAGTTCTTTTGACAGTACAAGTCTTGTGCATTAAAACAAAGCAATCCCCTTTGGTTTCACCTTGATGTTGCTATGCTCCAAATGCCAACATCGCTCTTTATTCTGCTCACATTCCTCTCCAGTTCCAGGTAAAAGACCAAATCTCTCTCACCCTGTTCTTGGAGCTGAATCTGTCAAGTGTGGCCCCTTTTGTGGCACTAGTAACTCCCCAATTCCTATCTTTGGGACTTAAACCCCCTTATCTGTAAAAGATCACACACCTAGGTGATATTCTAATACAGTACTGGATTTTTCCAGTTGCTCCACCTGGTGAAATGTGCTGTGGATTGAGATTGCCATGCAGCCAATTATCGTTAGAACATCTGTGCTCTGGCAGCTGAAGGCAGCGTGTCCATTGATGCTCTCAGCTCGGCCCTGGCAGAGAGCCCCAGCGTGCTCATGTGCCAGGGTGGTGTTTTCTATGGACTCTGAGTTAGAGCCTCGCTCTTCCAAGCTGCTTTCAGCATGTGCTGCCTGCAATGCAGCCTGTCCGAGGGCTGGCTTGTAAAACAAATGGTGTATTCTGGCAGAGAGGGTTGAGACAGCTGGGAGAAAGTAAAGGCTGGGCTGGGAGCAGTCTTGGAGTTGCATTCTGGAGCCATCTCTCCCTCTTGATGAGCATTTCCACGCATTCCTCTATGGAGGGAGTGGGGAACGTGCTCCTGAACAAGGTACTGCAGCCCAGCAGAGCCCACCCCCCGTTAGGCACCCATTGTCCCTCCCAGCAAGGTGCAGGAGCCAACAGGCACAGGGCAGAAACAGGCCCTGGACGCCCTCAAATGCTTTACCCTCTTCTGTGTTACCTGATTCCTGAGGCAGCAGAGCAGCGAGGGCCACGATGCCCAGGGCTGTCACAGGCTGTGCTAAGAGACTTGAGAACATTCAGAGGAGGGTGTTGAGCTGGGAGTCGAGGCAGCTTCGCACCACCCAGGATCAGTCCTCTTGTTTAGGCTCCCATGTTGGAATGTGTTGGCCCGAGTCACTGCACAAACGGATTAGGGGGGACCTACAGTCAGAGGGATTCAAGAGGTCTTTGCATACTGTCAACATTCATTTAAAAATTGCTCCACATGTGGCCCCAGCTCATGCAATTGAACACTTGACCGCATCCTGCAAAACAGGGCAGCGCCTGTTTCCTGGGAGCTCTACCAAGTTGTTTCCAAGTGCTTTTAATTTACTAATATAACTAGTGAGATGTTCCTGCTGTGTCCTTGTGCCGTGCCTCCCAGGAGAACAGCTTGTCAGGGTGTTAAAAAGATGCCAGTGTGCTTCTGTGAAGGGCTTCCTATGGACAATGATTTGCACAGCCCAAAGAAAAGTCCTTCTCGGATGACACGTGTAACATTGCAACTATGTCCAAGGCTAATGATTATTTTCCACATAAATAGAATTATATTTGCCTTCAGCAACACTGGCCACTGGGACCTCTTTCTAAAGCTGGCAATGCTTCCAAGTCTTTAAAAAAGTGACTGTGTGACACAGACCTGAGGTAAAAGCTTGGGGTAGAAAGCAGACGGAAATGTTCTCATGAGAAGAGCAGACAGGGTGGGTTTTGATAAGATGGCTAAAATGGAAGGAAATGTAGTAAAACAGAGGGTCTCATGTGAGAGTCCCACTGAGGTCTCATGAGTGGCACTCAATGTGTGTTGAAGGCTCCTATAGATCCCTGTTAAACTGGGCAACAAAAGGTTTTGCCTGTTAGTCAGAGCCATCCCAGGGAATGAGTCATAGGCAGTGGGAAAGGGATGCTCCTTCCCGCAGCGCCGCAGAGCTCTGCCGCAGAGCTGCTCCCTCTCTCATGGAGGAGCAGCAGCACAGGCTCTGAGGTGGCCCAGGCTGTGGGGTGACACGGGCAGTCCCCACAGCCACCCTCTCCTGCTCTTTCAAGGCACTTCTGGCTGGTAAGATGAGTGTGTGCAGCTCAGCCCCACATGTCTGTAGTCCATTGGAGTGTGTATTTGGGGGAGATGAGGTGCTTGCCCTATTTTTAGGCCCAGACAAAGCTGCCAGTGATATGTCCAGGGTAAACCCCAGGGACTGGATGTGCAGGCTGGAGAGGGATGAGTCCCCCTGGGTCCCGTGGGTGTTTGTGCTGAGTGTGTGGCACTGCTGAGCACAGCCAGTGGAGCACTGAGTGCTCGGCATTTCTGCTAAGGACGGTACAGAACAGGCATCTCCTCCCCACATCTCCGTCTGGCGGGCAGATCCCACTGACCAGTGTGGGAATCCTGTGCTGGGGTGCTGGGACTCTTGGCCTCAACCCCTCACAAGCCTTTCCATGTGAATGAGAGCAGGTGTCAGACCAAGCCATGCAACACGCTCAGAGCAGTGGGTTCACAGGGAGATGTTCACCTAAAAAACCCTGGGAAGGGACTTGTCCAAATCCTATCCAGGCTCGAGTGCCTATTCAGCCTGCAAGGTCAGGCAGCCCATCCTGTCAAGCAGGGGTGACCCTCCAGGCAGCATCCCAGGGCCAGGAATGGTTGTCACTTCACGAGGTTGGTCAGCAATCGAGTAAGAAATGTCTGCTGTACTTTTCAACAGAAAGATTTCCAGACTGCAGTTCAACAAGGTGAAGCTTGAAGATGCTGGGGAGTACAGCTGCGAAGCGGAGAACGTTTTAGGGAAAGACACCGCAAAAGGCAGCCTGAATGTGAAAAGTGGTAAGTGAAGAAGCCAGCAAATGTCTCGAGCTGTCTGCCATTCCACAGAAAGGTTCTGCACATGGTCTGTCTTGTATTTTGTTTCATGCTTTCAGGATATCGAGTAAAACAATCTTGGGAGATAAGAAAAATGCAGCTTAGCGTAAATGTTTATCTTTGTTATCTATCACTGGCAGTGTGGTTAATTTACATTTTAAATAAACTTACAGTCTATGTATTTTTTTAAAAAAGGGGTAAGGAGGAAAGAAAGCTGGTGGGCTTGATGTTTTCATTTTTTAAAGAATTTCTGAGAAGCAAAACTCACCAGAAGACAAGTAATTAGACCATAGCTTTGTGATGAGTGAAGTTGCTTCTGGTTTTCATCCTAGAATGTGTGCTCCATCTCTTAGAGCTCAGCGGATGGAGTCTGAGGTTAGGTGGTTTTATTATTATCTTGGTCATAATAATTATATTGCTTAACACAATGGTTTGGATGCACCCTCCGGCTCAGAAAGTCCCTACAGTGGCTGCCAGAAGCTGGGAGGGCACAACTAAGGAGGGGGTGACTGCATTTCCTAAGCTCTTCCTCCTGCCATTCACAACGGGCACTGTGGCAGCCGGGGCTTTGAGCACTGGACTCTGGCTCTGGGCTCTGCAGCCCTTTGCTGGCATCCGGTTTTTTGTTCTCTCACCAGCCTTATCCCAGTGTGAGGGAAGGTAGCTTTCTCCTGCTGCTTTCTGGCAGTATTTTCTCTATTAACCTCAGCCTGTTTGCCATCCTGAATCTTTTGTTCCGTGGAGCTGCAGCGTCACACAGCCTCCCCCTCGGTTATCCTGCCTGCTCAGTCCCAGTGCTTGCAGAGTCTGGAGGAAGGCCATCCGTGCTCACACCTCCCTGCCTTCATCCTCCATGTCTGGGAGCTCAGCCCTGCTGCTCTGCTGGGTTTATTTCTGATTGTGGTAGGAAAGGTGTCCAGAGTAAGAAACTGAGGCAGTGCTCTCCTTTTATTTCCCTGACTCACGCTCTGGCTGTCCCACACCACATAAACTGCTTCTGTTTGATGGGAGCTGTGTGTGCAACCTCCCTTCCCCACGAGCAGCCATCAGAGCTCTGCCTGCCTCCTCTGCTGCCCCTTCCCCATCACCAGCACCCCTCTCGCAGGAGGGGGAGTACGGCTGAGCAGTGCCTGCTGCAGGGCTCTGACCTGCACACCAGGTAAATGCACATCTGCACACCAGGTAAATGCACATCTGGCCACTGCAACCTCCAGCTGCCCCTTCCCGCATGCAGGGGAGGCAGCACACGTCAGGGTTCAGCTCTCCCTCCTCAGGAAGTCACGCTGTGTGACAAGGACCACTCACAGCAGGGATGGGCTCACACCTGAGGCGCCCAGAAATGTGTTAAGACCTGAAAAACCATGGAAGACACACAAAGATCTCGCTGCAGGTTGCTGTGAATCGGGTGGGTTCCCTGCCTGGGTGAATCCATGTTCTCAGCTGCCTCACCAGTCTGCCCCTGGCTTGCTGCTCAGCTGCACACACACCTTGCTGCTGTTTGCAGACCACCTGCCAGGACAGCAGTGCCAGCTCTAGCCCCCTGTAAAGGTGGCCCGGGTGATGGTGATCCCTGGAGGCTTTTGCAGCCCTGTCACCCCTCTGCACTCTTTTTTCCTCTTTGCCCTGGAGCTAGCCAGAGTTAAACAGCTTTCACCAGTATGCAGGCATGTGCTGTCCTGGGGTATTCCCTTACTGCTGGGCTTTCCTCGGGTCCAGACAGCTTTCCTCACTTCTGCAAGCTCCCTTCTTCTGTGATACCTTTCAGTAGTAAACTCCTCAGGGCATCTGAATCCACACATGTGTTGTCTCCTGTTTTTTCTTCCCCAGGCTCCCTGGCTCTGATCCTGTTGTGGCTTCCATTGCAAAGTGCTCTTTGCTCTATTCCAATACCACTTCTCAGTTTCAGAAAAGCAGCTTTTCAGCCATACAGATCGGCTGCAAGTCACTAAAACCACCACATCTTTAGAGAGAGAGAGAGAGTGGCTGCAGAGCAGAGACCCCTTGGCACTCAGAAAATGCCCATCAGCCTAAGCCTCACCTCATCCCTCCTCTACAATTCCAGTATTTCCACAAAACTCCCAGCTCAGAAATAAATGCTTTTGCACTGAGAAACATCGTGAGGGTGTTAATTTTTGAGGAAATGCTTCTGGGCTTAGTCAAAATATATTGTGCTTTGGTTGTATCGCAGATTTTTATGACTTTGAAGTAAATTAGATGCTTTCTCAGAAAAATGTGCCATTTCCCAGTTCTCTTTATTGAACAGTCTAATGTTGATATCACATGGCTGTGAGGGCACGAGTGAGATGTGACTGTTCCAGACTCTTCTTTTCCTCAGATAATTTCTAGACATCTCCTCAACTGCCCTGCCCCTTAATAAACAATGCAGAAAAAAGTTGTACAAAAAATTCTTTCTGCTCCTAGCTTTTTGTGGGGTATCACCCCTGTCTCTGGCAGGTGCTGCACCCCCAGCCCAGGCTCTTGGGGCTTTCTCCTTTGTGCATCCAGAGGGTGTGAGGGACTTCTCGTGCTGCCAGCGGGTTTGAGTGGAGCTGGTGTCTGTGGGCATTTGGGTTCCCAGGATCCTGGTTAAGAAAGAGGAAATCACCACCTGTGCTTGTCTCCCCTATTGCCTGGGGCCACGGCCTTCATCTGTTTCATGTTCCTGCACCTCTTGTAGGAGCATTAATTTGTGCTGCAGTTCTTCACATACCTGTGGGATGGAGGCTCTTCAGAAAATCCCACCTTTTCCTAAACTCCACATTTTTCTCACTATCGTGTCCTGCCATCCCATCTTTGCACTCTTGTGGCCCTCAGGGCTAAGAAAACCTCCCACAGTTTCACTCATCTCCTGCCAGGTGAACCCTGAGCCATTTCTGCCTCTTTATCATGACATGAGGCCCTTTACAGCAAGGGGACATCGTGCCCTGTGCCATCCCCTGCAGGGACACTCCTTGTCCTGACTCTGTCACCCCAATCCCCTGCCCTAAACCAGCACTAACACCTTGGCAGCCCCCAGCCTGTGCCCCCCAGCAGCACCTGCCCCTCTGCTCCTCCCCACAGTAGCTAAGCCCACCCTGCTCTGCTCAAAAGAGATATTTTGTTCACTACTTTCTTACCTTAATTTCCCCAGGAACAACGAAAGCACCACAAGTCTTACCAGCCTCAGAAACTAAAATAGTTGTTATGGAAGAAGAGTGTAAGTACCTCTCCCCCACTCCCCCCATACAGCTGCTTTCCCCTAATTTGTTTGTTATTATGAGACATTTTGTATAAATGCTTTATTGCCTCCTGGAATCTTCTTTAATCACTCCTTCTGCCTGATTTTACCCAAAGCCACTGATCTTTCTTTCCCTAGATCTTTTAAAAAATCTGATTTATATTACTGGTGTCTATCTTGGAGAGGGAGAATTTGGTAACTATTGCAATGGCAGCTTGAAGAATGTGCTACTTAAAACTGTAACTGAAGTTTAAGCATTCCCAGCCCTTTCAATACATGGAGTTATTGATACTTGCAAGAGGTGCTTGATATGGCCTTTGATTTAACAGGGTTTTTTTTATTGCTTTGGTTTTGGGTTTGTTTTTTTTTTTTTTTTTTTTTTTCTTTCTTTTTTTTTTTTGAGGATAATTGATAAAACCAAAGCAGGCTGTAGGAAGTACAAGAAAAAAGACACGAGTCTTCTAAGCATAGGTAATAAGAAAATTGCAGAAAATGCATCCATGTCCTGCCATCCAATTTTTCCTGAGTCTCCAGAAAGCAAGAACAGATTTCCCCAAATGTTTAATTTGATTTAATGTGGCTGAAGTGCTTTCCCTCCTATTCAGTTGCCCCAAAAGCAGTAGAAAATGGGCACAGACCAATAAAAATCGAGGAACAGGTACAAGCGTAGATCAGAATCCCAGTGCCTGGAGGTCAGCTCAGCAATTTCTGGGGGAGGGTGTCTGTGTCAGGGGGTCTCTCCCCAGTGGGAGCCCACCAGGATCCTGGCCAAACCCCTGGGAAGCCAGGGCCAGGCAGGGATTTTGAGATTCGTGCTGTGTTTCCATCCCAGCTGCAGATGCCCAGAGCTGAGAGCACAGCTGGCTGTGCCTCACTGTTGGCGATCCTGCTCTGCAGATTTTATGGGGATGTTTCCTCCTTTGAAAGCTCAGTCTTTTATGATTTTAAAGGAAATCTGATTGCAGCCACAGCAGGCACTGGCCAGGTATTCTTTAAAAGCTTTTCTGATTAGAAAACTGCACTTAAAATGTGCTCTTGTGTAGTGCTTAGCTTTGCACTGCACTAGAGACACCAAGCTGAGATACAGCATCATTAATGCCATGGTCACATCATCCTTCCCCATGATTTTTCCTTTGTTTTCACCAGAAGAGATCCACGCTACTTATTTTCATCATATTAGATAAATGCTATTTTCTTAAAAGCGAAATCTCAGAAAGGAAACGCAGAAATTCCCCCTTTTGGAAAACTTCTTTCCTCTGTGGGTGCATCATCACTGTCTGGGTTTTTTTCTAATGATGAGAAGAGATGGCAAAATCCCCAGAGTTAAAGTTGTAACTCACTTTTTCCTTCACATGCCTTTTTTGCAATATCTCCCAAGTGTTATCTGAGTAACTCAGAGTCTCTCTGATTTTTATGGTGATTGATGTTGTATCACAGAATTGCACCTGCGTACAGCATATGGGGAGGTGATGAAGATGTGAGGTGGGATGATCTGGAGAGCAGACAAGTATCTCATTCTTGTGAAAGTCTTGCATTTCTTTCCAGTACCTGTATTCAGAGTCACTTGTAGTTGTCCCACCTCTCGTTGTTTCACTGAAATCTTGTAAATCACTTGCTGGATTTTAGACACGGATGCCCCCAGTATCTGGTATGTGCGTGGCATGAGGCACCACTCAGCTTCATTCAGTGGTGCAGCAGCCTCATTCATGGTGGAAACGTGTTAAATAAGACACTTTGTTTTGTGCTTGTCACGGGCTAAGGTTGTGCAGTTGGGTGGTCACGGTGGCTCAGCTCACAGGCAAGAACTTGCAGGGATGTGGTAACTTGATCGTGTGCCCTGATGCCGAGAGAAAGGTCCTTTATGCTCATTTCAACATCCAGAGAGCTCGAAATGGTAACGTGATCCTGTCACGGTGCAGCGTGAGGCAGCTAAACACAGTTCAGGTGGCTGTGGCTATGGACATGTTGAGTAAACAGGATGGGAACCAGAGTCGACATTTAGAAGAACTCTGATGGAGGCAGAACTGGAAGAAGGGTCAGAGCAATCTGGAGAGCATTCTGAGATGGAAGGTTTATGCAGGACAGAGATAGTAAAGCGCTCTCAAAGTTTCATTTTGAAAAGGTAAGATAATGTTTGAAATCTCTGAGAAGGTCAGGTAATCCCTTGTGCTTGTCTTCTGCTGTTGAGTTCTCCTCTAGTTCCTTCCCTTGGCTTCAGCAAGCAGGTGAAGTCCTGAGGGTAAGGAGAGAACACAGGCCAGGTGCAGGAAGCGTGGTTTGGACACTGTCAGGATACAGGAGGACGTGCCAGTGGTGGGCAGACGCTCTAAACCAACATGTGGATCATCACAGCTGCTCACCTGGACCCTGCTCATGCTCTTTGCTCACTCTGTAGCTGGGTGAGTGCCTGGTGAGTGCTTTATCAGCCCTAGTGGGCTGCCAGTGTCCCTGGCTGAGGATGCTCTGCAGCAGAGAGAGGCTCGGGGTCACAGGAGACAGTGAAATGGGGAGAAAGAGCAGAAGAGGCAGTGCTGAGTTGTGCTGGGAACAGGAGGACTGGGAGGTAATATGAAGCACCTGAATGAAAGCTGGGCTCTCTGGATTTAGTTTTGGGGCCTTTATTTCATCTGCTGGGGATCACAAGTCCTCCCTAGAGTCTCTCTAGAGACCTCTGTGGAGAGGGTAGATGAAACAGTCCTTTTTTCTCCAATTAAGTCTAACTCTCCACACACCATTTTGGGGCCACGGATTTCATAGTTGTCGTCTTGGTGATGCCATTGGACTAAGTTTGTAGGCTCATTGCTGTAGACTCATTGAGGCAATCCTTCTCCGGTTTAACACCTTCCCTGATGCCTAGAGTGGCTGAGTGTTGGAAATGTTCTCCTCTCTGTGTCTCTCCCAGGTGAGCTAGGCCTGAAAGACCTGCAAGGTTGCAATGGCTGTGCTGTGCTTTGTGAGTCACACACCCCACAGAAACATGAAATTATGGTTCAATCAATCCCCCCAAACCTGCTTGCAAATCTAGTCTGGCATGGCCTTTGCTGGGTGACCATGGCTGGTCAGTGAGTTGGCTGGTCAGTCCCTGGCCCCTCCAGCCTGAGGCCGCTGAGCTTTCCTGGAGCTCCCAGTGCTGCAAACGTGAGCAGGGTGCTCTGGTGGGTTTGGAGTTGAAGGGTGTCCAGCCAGCCCAGAGCACGGGCAGAACAGACACAAGTCCAGCCATGTGAACAGAGCAGTTTTCAAAGTTAGACTAAAAATAAGTCCTGGCGTGGTCTTTGCTCAGATAATTCAAGCCCTGTTGCTGGAGGTGTGGTTGTAATTGAGCGGAACCTGCACGCACGCAAGCACAGAACCTTGATGTGAATGTGGGGATCTCACTGCCATCCTGCAGGGAGCTGTGTGGTGCCTGGCAGCTGCCAGATCCTGCTCACTGCCAGATCTTGCTCACTGCTCATTCTGCACACTGTGTATTTTTTGAGTAGCCCCACAGCTACTTCTTGAGGCATGGTGTAAAGACAGGCAGTGATTCTAAGGGCAAAGAGGGGCAGGATGAAGCGTGGGGTGGGAGCTAATGTCTCCTGGGAGCACTGAGGCTGAGCCCAGCATTCAGAGCTGGGCTGTGGACCAGAGGATCTGCTCTTCTGGCTCCATCCTGGGGTCCTGGTGTGTTGCTTCACTTCTTGGGCTTCAGCTGCCCTGCCTACGAAGCTTTCACGCTGGCATTGGCTCTGCAAAAGGATTTTTAGGTTGCTGAACAAATCCCCTCATTGAAGTATCATGTTGCTGCTATTACAATTGATGATGGGGGTTTGGGGAAATGAAATGCTGCACTGCTCTCATGTGCATTTTCAGACCCCTGTGGCAGAGAAGAGCATAGGAAGGGCTCCCTCATAAAGCTGCAGAGATCATTCTAGAGGAGCAACTAGAAGCTTGGCAGTAACACAGGACTTTGCCCCTGCAATAACTGCCTGTCCCATGGAAACAGGCAGCCTCTGAGTGCTCAGAAACCTTTAAACTTGTTTCATAGTGAAACCCCTGAACAGTGCAGATGGGAGAGCTGGGGAATGCAACCTGTGATGTTTTGATCAGCAGCATCTGATGCTCCAAGATGAGTGTCTTGCAGTCTGGTGTTTGTATCTTGGGATGAATTCCTAGTCTGCAGCTATTGATCCTAATGATCCCCTCAGGAACTGGAAACATGATTCCAGCAGGATCTATTTCAATAAAATGCGGGGGTAAATACTTGGTCATTTTCAAATGAATAAACACACAGGAGCAGAATTTTTATGAGCTCCAGAGTCCCCAGTCTGCTGTCAGGCAAGACCCAGAGTGCACAGGCCCTTCTGATTTTATGTACAGATAGCAGCAGGGAGCATCCAGACTGTGCTCAGGTTTATTGCGAGAGGAGGTGTCGTATCAGACATACAGAAATCTGGCACAGAGAGAATGGTGAGGATCACCAGCTCCTCCATGTATTAATCAGTGTAAATCATGGATTTAGTGTGGCTCGTGCCAGGAGTACAGCGCTACAACCAAGGAATATCTTGGCCAGACACCTTCTCATCCATGTTCTTCTAACAAGCAGTTGGATGAACTCTGTTGAGAGGAACCTCAGCAATTCTGTGTTTTATCAGTGAGTACATGAGGCATATACAGAGCAGGCAATCTGTATACACTCCCCAACTATCTGAGTTCATCTGTCTAACTGAATGTCTAAATATTGAGAGAATAAAGTGTCTGTACTCTATGAACCCACCAGCCAAAGTTATTTATAAAGAAAAAAAGGAGCGGCGAAACGATCGCTGTCTCCCTGCTCTCCTCGACAGTAGCTGTAGTTCATGAAAAATTAACTATAATTTATAGTCCAAGCTGCATTAATTAACTCTTTGCAGGGGGAGTTATTTCACCAGACTTCTGAGAACAGGCCGGTGAGCTGCTTGCAGAGGTTAAATGACGTGCGTGGCAGGAATTGTGTAAGAACCCCTGCACAATCATTAATGGCCTTTCTGCGTAGATGGGTTGTGTGAAGGGAAGTCCACCTGGCAGAGTCACTGCCCCTGGCTCTCTTCTCTCTTGCCCTGTCATTGATGATAGTCCAGAATAACTGAGGCGTGTGGTGGGAAATAGACTCTCTGAATGACTCCAGTCATCCAGAGTGCTCTGAATCTCTCGTGTTTATGCTGCTCTGTCCTCACTGGCTGGGGCAGCAACAATAAAATGTGGCTGCAGATCATTCACAAACACATCATCAAGAGGCAGCCTTCTTTTCCCTGTCCTCACGTCCTTACTCTCCTCTTTTCTTCACCTCCTTATTCCCCTCTCTTCTTTGTCCTCATCTCCTCCCTCCCTTCAGCTTTGTTCTCAGTCCTGGGACTGAAGACCAGCTGGACATCTGACCTGCTGATGGGTGAGCTGCTCCAGCCCTTCTCTCACCCTGCAGGGGCTTTCTGACCAGTTTGCCACTGTGTGTCTCAGGGGCACCTTGCTCATTCCCACTGGTCAAAAGGAAGTGCCACCACTTGCTTTCCACAGCTTGCCTCGTGCACACTCCTTGTTTTCTGCTTTCGGTTTGTTGAAGTACCTGGGGAGGCTGTTGGTACATGACTGGGGTAACTGCACAACCCCCTCATCACGTCCCACTGCCTTCATGACTCCTGTTCCACCCTGCTACCTCCCAAAACTGCTCCCTTGCTTATTCAGTTCTCCACTTGTCTCAGCAATTTTACAACTTTCCAAGTCATTTGGGATAGATGGAGTTGTGTTGGAGGCTGAATGAAGGACTTATTCTGCCACACCAGCCAATGGTGGGTAAAATCTGCCTGGTACTGTGCAGCAGTTAATGTGAAATAGCTGTGGGAAGTAATTTCTGGATCACCAGGCACCAGCTGTGTAGCGTTTGGCACAGAGGTGAAAGTACCTGCATGGCTATAAATAAACTGTGTGTGAGGTTCACTTTACCAACGTCAGACATCCCAGTGCAGATGACTCTGGACACCAGGCATTTCGTTGTCAAAGTATTTGCAGTGGCCCGGGCTGATGGGGAGCAGAGCTAAACACAAAGTAATGTGTGAATCTGGGAATTATCCCACTCATGTGGTGGAAACCCACTGAAATCTCCCTTGGCATCATGCTTTGAGGTGCTCGTGTGTGATCTGCAGCCACGTGGTGTCAGAGGGCCCCATTTCAGCCCAGGCACCATTAACATTTTCTAAGTGAGACATTTTGCTTCCCTTTGTCCTCCCACTAGAGTTTGGCAGGTCTCTCCATCCTTGCTCCCTAAATAGTTGCTCTCATGAACATGGAGTCCCAGCTGCAGCAACATCCCAGGGTGATCAGGCACCTTGGAAGGCTCTAGACTGTGTGTTATCACACAGCACTGAGATTTCAGGGTTATAAGAGATAAAGATCTGTATTCAGTCCATCAAACCTCAATAAGAACATTAGGAATTCCTATGACTGGAATAAATATCCCATAAATACCAAGTGTGCAGTATGGTCTCACTATTTCCAAAGAGAACAGAGGCAGGGATGACCCAAAAAAGAGTAAAAAGAGATCATTGCTTTCCATCTAGGAATGGAGATGCTGGCTGTGCCTGTAATGCCACAGGTAGCACAGGGGAAACAAGTGGGATAATGACTGGTTTTTTCTAACACAAGAGCCAGAAAAGGGCAGGTTAAAAGAATTAAATGGACATGTGCCCTTGCACGCTATGTGCACAGCACTGGAGCTCTTGTCCCAAATATTGTGGATGCTACAAGATTAGGTTGGTTCAAACAGCAACTAAACGTGTTGGTGGAAGATTCCAGCAAAAGCCACTAAATGTAAGGACACTGTGGCTGCCTTGGGGTGTCCCTGACCCGCCCATCCTGGGTGGCCTAAGGAAAATTATCACTGCACGCTCGTGCTGATCTTCTTTCTTCAGCTTTGCCACTGTTGGGGGCAAGGCAGGGCTTTGGCTTGACCAGTAGTGCTCAGCTTTTAGTCTACAATGGCCTCATTTCCTGATGCTCTCTTCTCAACAGGGAACTGCCTCTCTCTGTGGCCTTTGCCACATCTCTGTGCTGACAAATGGACCGCAGTAATATGATTCCATGAGTCAGTTTTAAAACACTTTGTGCTTCTTTGGGATGAAAGACAAGGTACTTGCAGGAAGCAGGGTTTAAAGGATAATGACATTTGCAAGATGCTTCTAGCAGAGGGGACGAACCATGTGTTTTCCTGACAGGCACAGCTCTACTGGCAGATGTCCCCTAGAAGTGCCCAACACGCCCAAGCCTCAGTCATGTCAGGCTCTTTTTTATGTGTTTAAAAGGGACAAAATGGTTTCGATGGGAGGAAGATCCCATGCAGTCTCTGGCTGATGAGCACTGTAATCCACCCTGGTATCACATCACACAACACTGTATCTTCCCATCCACCTTTCTCGGTGGGTTGGGTATCTTCTTATCTGGGGGGTTTCCTTTGGGGACATTTCTGGGCCTGTTTTCAGTTCTCTCTCTCTGCCCCTCTCTTGCTATGGCAAGGCTTGCTCCAGAATAATTTCCTGTAGGGTTTATGATGCGAGAGTTTGCCAGATGGATCGTTTTGCTTGCTACCAAGTGGTGTATCTGATGGTTGCAGGGGTGACAGCTCCCTGCAGCCTGTGCTTGCTCTTCATCCATGTGCCTTTCAATTTGCACCAGCGCCTTGGTTGATGAAGTTTCAGTGCTCCCTGATCTGATGGTACATTTGCTGAGACCCACACTTACCAGAGGCCCACAGCTCTCCTCTCCTGAGTAAAAACGTGCTACTATCTTGTAAAGGTATAAATTATAAAGCCTTGTCTGTATAATGAGTCTGCATTCCCCAGATAAATTACACAGACTCATAATGGCTTTGACTTTTAGTTACCATTAATCTTAACTGGAAGGGAGTGCTGAATCTCCTGCAGAAGTTTGGGAGTTTTCAGATTTTTGCAAAAGTTTCATTGGAGGCTTGGTCAAGCCATCCTCTGCTCCGACACTCCAGTGTGTGCACTCTGCTTTGCTGTCCACATTTGGCTCCCAGCTGGCTGGCAGGACGTGCCCTCAGGGAGCAGCTGCTGTCCCAGGGCTGTGAGCATTTTGGGTCTTTGCTGGAGTGTTTCCCATGTCTCGTTTGCAGAGCACTTTGGGACAAATTGCTGTGCCCTGGATAGCTGTGAAAAGACAGAGCCAGAGGCAATGGTTATTTGAGGCAAAGCGTGGAAATAGCTCTGCTCCGTGCACGGCCCCGGCCTGTCAGGCCATGGGAGGCGTCCACTTCCTTATGGGAATGGAAGACAACAGATGGGAGAGTGCATGCTTCAAACAAACTGAGCAGTGAGCTTGGCCCTGCCCCGTGCCACTCACAGATAACAGCGTGGGCTGCTCCAGCTGGGCACAGCCCAGTGGGAAACTCCTCCTTCGGAGAGGCACAGACCCCACGCAGGTGGAGAGTCCCGAAAGCATGAGAGCCAGAACAAACTTGTCTGGCTGCTCATGTGCCAAGCATCACCCACATGTGAGAGGTCCACAGGGTGCTGGGAGCCCTCCTTAGCCTGGGAGAGCCTGGATGTTCCCAGCAGGTGCTGGGCTGGAGCTGGATCATGGGAATGCAGCCCTTGGCTCTGGTGTGTGGGCTGCAGCCAGAGGAGCCTCTGCAGAGGTGGGATGAGCACAGGGGGTGCTGAGGAGTGGGGAACACCCCTGGCTCCCTCCAGGACAGGCCATGGCTTGCCCTGCTGCTCCTCCTGTGGCTCTGACTGGCTCCTGCCTGGCTCTGGTTCAAGCTTTCTTCCTCGAATCCTGTGTCAGTGAGGAGTTCGGTCTCAGGGACGGTGTCACTAACCTCTCCACGAGGCTCATTCGTGCTTTGGAAAACAGGGTGGAAGAGAGTATCTCCTCAGAAGCCTTGACTATGGCATACAAGGTGCTGCTAAGTAGGTAGTAGCCACACTGCTGGAGGTGTAACTGTGATAGGGTCTGAGCAAGGTGGGTAGTCCAGGAAAGGCAACTATTTTTAATGAGGTTAAGAATTCAGTTGTAAAAAATTCACGCTTTTGAGTGCCCAGCCCTTCATTGAGTTATGTGAAGATGGGTCTGTATTCCCCAAAGCTGCTCACCTTCTGTAACCCGTATCAGTGCTCTAACAACAGGTATTTTCCTTGCTAGAAGCCTTTGTTTTACCTTTGGAGACTCTGCTTTGGGCTGTAAGTTTATCTGAGTCTCTCAGAGACAGGAATTACAGCGAAATTCCGCAGACTACCTTCAGATTTTCTCATAGCTTACGGGACTGTAAAGCTTTTCTCTAGAAAGAAGTTTAGATTTGGAAAAGCACCTGTATCCCAGGAAACCTGAGTCACGCTGGCTGCCTCCCTCACAGCACGAGCTGGGGCTGGCTGACTCCTGCTGCTTCACTTCTGCTGGGTCTGCTGGGGCAGCCCTGCTGTGGCAGGACAGAGAAAAGCTCAGGAACGGGGAGGGACAGATGGAGCTCTTCTTGCTTGTGCCAGGCCCGCTCCTGGCTCTGAAGACCCATTCCCTGACAGAGGTGTGGAGCAGTGCAAGGTTCCCTGCAGTACCTCTGGGTCTGGGTCCAGTGTCCCGATGTAGTCAGGCCTCAGCAGCACGTCACTGTGACTCTGTGATTCCACAGCTCCTCTTCTCCCTGACCTCCTCCTTGCCTGCTGGCACAGCGTTCCGAGCATGAGGGGGGGCAAGGACAGCGGGAAAGGGGCACTTCCCTACAGCTTGCCATAAAAATGATCTTGTACTACGTGCTGGCTGCTTAGAGGAAGATGAGTCTTCAACTCTTTACTCACTTGGCCCCTTTTGCTGGGAAAGGAAGGGTCCCGTTGCAGCCCTGGGACCTGAAGGTGGGTCTAAAGGCACAGGCTGAGGTTTGCAGCTCTGGGGTTTTTACTTTGGCAAATGAACTTGTAGAAAATCATCTAAGGAAGCAGAGTTGCCCAACAAAGGAAATAACAATATATCCTTTTTGTGTGTGTTTTTGTTTTCCCCTGCAGTAACCACAACTCTCTCCTCCTGGTCCGGGCATGCCAGAAAATGCAACGAAACAGCCAAGTCCTATTGTGTCAATGGAGGGGTGTGCTACTACATCGAGGGGATTAATCAGCTGTCGTGCAAGTAAGTGAGTGGAGTTCTTGTGTCAATATGGAAATTTCTTGGCTGAGGGAGAGGAGACCTTTGTGCAACTGCCAGAGCAGGGGGAGCTCTGAAATTCTCTTGGCAATTGCAGTTTGAGCTGTGCAGGATCAGAAAGGGGCCCGAGAGGGCCAGGGGTAGGGGGGCAAGGATTCGTATTTTCCTTTTTTGTGTGCGTGTCACCGTTCACTTTTCCTGGCTTTTCTCCCTCTAAGAATATGTTTGTCCTGGCTGTTTCTTTTCCCTTTCTCCCCTTTTTCCTCTGCAGCTTCAGGGAAAGTTGGGTCCCTTTCGCTGTCCCTGAGCTGACACGTCCTGCCCTCCAATCAGGGGGACTTTCCTGGGGCACAGCCTCCTCCCTCCCCTGTGACTGGAGGGGTCCCTCGCTGAGACCTGCCCCGACCCCTCCTGTATCTCATGGGCCCAGGGTTAACACCCAGCTGTTCCCCTCTCTGTGCAGCTTTGTGGCCACTGTGGGATGTTTGTTTCCCCCTTCAAACCCCCAGTAAAAACCAGAGACACATACTAAGTTATCCTTAAAGTGAACTGCTTTGAAGAGTTTGGAGTGGGGATGCACAGCCTGAGGGATGTGGAATGGGATGGGAGACTTTTTCACCCCTGGCTCACAGCCAGAAAGCCCAATAGCATCTCACACCTCACCCCCCAAGCCTCGTAGTGCCTGTGGATAAGCTGTGCAGTCTGACTGCCAGTGCTGGAGGTGCAGGTGCCCAGAGCACACCTGTACCTGCCCCTGGGCTCCTGCAGAGCGAGCAGGAGGTGCTGCCCTGGGCGTGCATTCACTGAGCAGATGGAATCCTCTTCTGAGCTCACGCAGTGACCCAGGCATCACTGCCCAGCTTGGAGAAGCCCAGAGCTGACAATTTCCTCCCTTTGGAACCCAGAGGCCTCTCAGTGGAGACACATAGCCAAAGGTCTTTACATCTGTGGGTGTCAGTCCAGCAGCACTGCAGGATGTGATGTTCACCAGGCACCTCAGCTCCTCAGGCCTTGGAGGAGGCACCCGAACAGAACCCTCACCCCTGTGGAAAGCCTGTGGGCTGGATCACACTGAGCACAACTCCTCCCTTCTCCCAGTACTCCCTTTTTCCGGCAGGAGCAGCAGAAAAGGCCACGTGGAAACACATCCTGCTGAGCTCTCGTGCTCTCGCTTTCCAGTGCAGGGTCAGCTGTGGTAGAAGGAGCATCTCCCAGCTGTCCCAGACTTGCCCTTTAGACACAAAAGGAGCTGGGTAGGACAGAAACCAGAAGCTGTGGCTTCCATGTTTCCCATGTGCGTGGAGTGGGAGCAGCCCTTGTCCCCCACAGCCCTGTGCTTTGGTGTAGTTATCACTGCCATTGGCTTCCTGGTGGCACCATGGGCTCATCTTGTCAATGTTCCCCACAGGAAACATGGGGGAAACCCCATATGATTGATAAAGTCACAGCCACTGTTCTGGTATAATAGTGAATACACTATTCTGTGTTCCTGGTAGCCCTGGAAGCCCCAGCAGTTCCAGTCTTTCCATTCTGGGAAGGGCTGAACCCTTGAAGTGTGGAGGAGTGTATGAATCAACATCTCTATCTGTAAGCACTGTGGTCATGCCAGAAGCATAGACTTCAAGGCTATTTCTTTTGGGAAGAACTTAAATCCAGATCAAGATTCAAATCAGATCAATTTCTAATTACAACAAGAGTTACCTGAACTCCTGCCATACAGAAGAATCACTTTTTCCTAGTGAAGAATACTGTGGTAGTTGTCGAAAGTCTTCAGCAGACAGACTGTTTTAACCAAAGTAATTCCAGCCCCATGCAGAAACAGCCTACCTTCCCACCAGGCTGCTCTGACAGCTGATGAACAGAGGGAATGCTCAGTGATGGATTCCATTCAGATTTTATGTGCCATACCAAACAGACCTAATTATTTCATATCATTTGAAAGCCTGAATTCCTCACTTGCAGATGGTAGAATGATATCCTTTTCTGATGAGTTCCAAGATGCCAATTGCTAAAAACCAGATGGGAATTGAACAGGCGTGTGTGGAAGGGCAGGGAAGTGTTACCCAGGAGGAGGTGCTGGGAAGGTCTGCACTGTCCCTGTTCATCTGCCAGGAAAGGTGGCTCCGTGTTCACAGAAATCCCGGGGACCCGAGTGCCTTCCACACAGCACAGCCACTTCTGATCTCACTGCTTGAGGAGATCTCTGGATGTTCATTCTCCTTGGGTGTTTTTATCATTAAATCACAGATCAAAGATAAGAAAACCTGGCTTTTGAAGTGGTGTAATTTTAGAGTTTCTGGATTCCGGAGGATAATAGTTACTGAGGAATGCAGAAGCATTTGAACTGAACAGTGTTTCCCATAAAATGGCTCTCCGTGACATGGGTGATTCTTGGGGAAGATGCTGATGAATAAACAGACTTCACCTTTGCCTGCAAACAAAGAGCTGAGGTTCCACAGCTTCCTCGTTGCACCAGGACAGGAGATCTGCTGCTTTGGTTTGTGAAAGATGCAGCAATACAGACTCAGAGGAGAAAGGAGAGGAGGCAAAGATACAGACTTCAACCTTCATTTCTGACCTCTGCAACAGCAGCCTTGGCCCTCCAGCCTCACTGTGCCTCTGAGCCAGGAGCATGGAAGAGATCAGTAGGTTCTGCTCACAACCTCTTCAGATGCTTTGGAGATCAACAAGAGCCACGTGAGCAGCTCCAGCCAGGAACTACGTGTCCATGTGATGTTTCCATGTTGTCCTTCCAATCAGTCAGCGGGGCCTGGGGGGATCTTCTGGCCCCCTGTGCCAGCTTGCAGCCCTCCCTCACTGAATGCTCAGGGGATTCTATCCCCCCAGCACCCATGTGATGTTACCTGCCTTTCCAATACCAGCTACCAGAATTTTAGTGTTCTTGTTCACTGCCTGCCACCATCCTGTGATCGGCTTCTTGGAGTGGGTTCCATTCTTGCAGCTGTCCAGAAGCACAGGAAATCCTTCCTGTAGATGTTCCCCCTGGCAGTCTGGACCAAAACCAGCAGATGAGTTCTCAAATAATTTCTTCTCCTGATGTGGTTCATGCTCGATTTGCTACAAATATTGCCTAAATTGGCAGCTGGCCTTTTATTATTATTTTATAACAGGCTTCCCAGAAACGTGTTCCTCCTGGTCTTTTAAATCCTGAGGAACAAAGTATTTGCTTGTAACTTCCTCCCTCTCTTTTCAATACACTTAAGCTAGACCTTGGACAAAGCATTTTCTCCACTGAGGAAGAGCCCAGAATGGACTTGGAGCTGTTCGAGAAATTGTGTCTTTCCGGATTGTGTTCTTCCATAATGTTGTCCTTAATTTGAAGTAAATTCTACACATGCTGGTGTCATAGGAAACCAGAAAAAGAAGCAATCTGTGCTGTTGCCCTGACTCTGCAAACAGACCACCTGGAAGTTAGATGGGAGACGTGGGATCTGCCTCAAATATTCTGCAAATTTTCAGCGTAAACCTGGGAAATGGCTGAGCTACACACAGACAGAACTGATTCGGCAGCTCTTGTAAATTAAAAAGCTCCAAGCACTTGACAGGAAGAATTTCTCAACACTTCTCCAGACCATTTTGCTCAGAGAGGCCTTAGGAGATGGGCTGGCAGGGCAGTGACAGGTTTGAGTAGAGCGCATTTTGGTGCCACAGAAGGGATGCACACAAGAGAAGTCTCCAGGCCTTGCGCTGGGCTGGGACACACAGCAGTGGTGCCTGGTTTGTTGTGTCCAGTCAAACACAGCCCGTGGAGTCCTTGGCACGAGTTAGAGGAGTTGGAGGCTGCTCCAGTCTTTTATTGCTGGGTGCCCCACAGGGTTGTGCTCTCCAAAGAGCAGAAATGCTCTTTTTCCCAGTTAGGTCTTGACACACGTTAGGTACAGTTGGGGTCCTTCCAGCCAAACAAAGCAAGCAAGTCAGGTCTCATCACTGCAGAGCCTTCTCTGCCCCCTAAAACGCTCTTCAGGTCTCTTTTGTGTGGTCAGTGGAATCAAAGTGATCTGCCCTGGGCCAGGATCTTGTGTGGGATCAGAAGACTTAAAGAGTATTACAGAGTAATACCCCCACATCATGTTGGACCAGTTGTGCTCACAAGAATGAGGCTGGAGGATTTACAAATGTTGACAGATAAACAGACTCTGGGTTTGGGGTGACAGCTCTGCCTCACGTGAGGGAGGGAGGTCAGACACCTGGAGCACCTCAGGCAAAAAGTGAAAGTCAAGGAGAGAATAAGAACAAAACAAAGCAAAAAGAGAACAGTTAATTTCCAAACCAGTTGATGAATCCAAGTCACCAATTTTCAAATTCAGATGTTCACCTCCTCCAAGTGTATTGTTTCCTGCAGATTTTCCCAGGAAAAGGAAAGGTCATTCTGAAAGGTTGGCCATACTGCCAGCTCCCCTGTGCTTTCCCAGAGCACCATCCAAAGGTGTGAGTATCACAGGGATCCTGTACAGCTGTGGTCCTCCTGGCAGCACTGTTTGCTCAGCTGCCCTGTGGCATCCGGAGCTGTTCCACCCCTCCCAGTGGCATTCGGTCAGCACGAGCTGCTCGTTGCACAGCCACAGGAACGTCACTGCGCCATGGATGTACGAGCAGTTCCGTGGGGAGGTGTTGCAATGTCCTTGGAAATGAAGAGCTAGGGGTGAAAATCTCCACATCCTGTTCCAAATCCCCTGAACCAGCCAGGACTCGTTCCCTGGGTTTTGCATGCTGTTTATCTTGGGTGATGAGATCAGGTACCGTTTCAGGTTCAAGTGGCCCGTCTGTGCATCCTGTTCAATGCACTGTAACCATATCAGACCCTTGAGGCCCATCAGAGTGTGGAAGCTGATGCTGCAGCAGCCAGGGCTCAGTGGAGGCAACGACGCAGATCCTGCGGCGCTGCCACGGCTCGGCCGGAGCTGCGCCGCTGTCGTCACTGAGCCCAGCAGTGGATGTCCCTGAGGTCTGGGCTCCACTCTGCAGCAAACATGCCTTGATTAGCTGCTCTGGAGAAGGCCTTTGCATTTATTCTGGTTGCTTTCTTTTCTTCCCGTCAGTGATTTTGTGGAGTCCAGCCTTTTGCAGCTCTCCAGAGCCTGATCATCTGGGACTGGTCAGGGGACAATGACAGAACTGTCTTCTTTTTCAGCCCTTCCCACAAAAAAGCAACGTGCTTGAAACATTTTTTTTCCATTTGCTTACATCAGTGCATTGTGTCCTTCTGCTACAGCTTGTCTTTATCGCCTTATTTTGAAGCACCTGCTCATTCACATTCTTCTGTAGCATGGATTGCTTTATGAGAGCTACTGAATTTGGCATATTTTAATTGAGATCTGGGGGTGCAAAGGAAATGTGCCAACTCTTGCAAGATTTAGAGCAACAGCTGGGCAGAAAAAGTTTTGCTTCCCACAGGAACAATATGATAATGAATTAATAGTAGTAAAAAATAATTAACAATAATTATTGCACTGCCCTGATACAGGGCAAAATGTCAAAGTTTCTCAATTTTCAGAAATAAGTGCCCAGCAAACATCACAGAAATGAGTCATTCAAACTATTTTGGTTTGTACTTTTTGAGGTGCTTTATTTGGCTGATCGTCTTACTGCATTTTTGTTACCACGTAAATATCTCACTGCAATTCATCCTGAACCCAAGAGCAGAACTTTGCGGATGTTTTCAAAATGGGGTTTAAAAAAAAAAAAAGGTCTTAAGGTCAAAATTAAAAGAATTGGACATTTTTCAGCTATAATAGAAAACAGAATCTGGACAGAAAAATCCCTGACCAGTTTTATCAGTGGCATTTGCAAGTTTTTTCAGAGGTAGCAATCAGACACAGAGGGATGGAGTTAAGCAAGGGCAGTTTTGGGAGTCTCCACTCAGGCTAGAGAGGGGACAAGGTGCTGTCTGCAAGAGGGTGCTGCAGCCTTGTACTTCCCCGGGACCATTCCTACAGACACACCCTTGTCCACTTCCCTTGGCCTTTGGGGAGAGACCCATTGGACCTCTGTGAATGCACCGTAAAGCCCAAAGGAGATATTTGCAGCAAAGTCCACCACCTGTGTAGTCCCTGCAAGAGTCTTCCAAAGAAGGAGGGGCTTGGTTTTGGTGGGACAGCCAGCCAGAACCTCTTGAGTCAAACTTGCAGGAAGAAGAATGCCATGATCAAAGAGCAGCTCACAGCTCTCAGCTTCAGCGAGCCTTAACTTTCAGGTATATCCCTCGCTGCAGAAGAGCTGCCCTTACCACAGGCAGCAGATTTTAATGCAGAAGGGATGATCTCCACTGCTCTTCCTATCCAGACTGGGACACCCATGTACCAAGCACGCTGGAAATTTCTTTCCTTGAAGTCACATCTGGGGCCACAGTAATAAATAATAAATCATCTTCAGCAGCCTAGAAGCGAGAGACAGATGAAAAAAAAAGAACCAAAAGCACTGCATGCTCTCAAAGGTCTTCTGGTCACTGCTTCTGCCTGCAGCCTTGCTTATGAGGAGCCAGAACCCAGGTATGCCTTGGTGGCACATCGTGTCTTGACAGCTTGTACACAAGCTTGGGACGTGACAGAAGGTGCTCTTGTTCAGGAGGGCTTTTTTCTGTCACTTGTCCCAGTGCTGATTCACTGAGTAACTAAAGATGAAAAGCCTGAACTGTCCTAGACACAGAGAAGACAGTTGTCTACTGCCTTCTGTCTAGAGAGCTCCTCTCCCCACCCACACTCAGCTGACTGCAGAGATCTGAAGATGGGCTATATGGTAGCTGTCATGGCATAAAAGCTTCTTTGACACCTTTTTGTTTTGCTTTTTTACTTCTTAGCAATTCCTTTCTCTGGGCTTTTATTCCCTTCCGCCAGTTTTCCCGTAATTTTCGGTCTTTCCTTGATGGCATGCAGCCTCAGTCACACTGGAGTTCCAGCCTTGGCTGACCTCTTGCAGATGTGCACCTGAGACAGTTTTAGCTCCTTTATGACAAAGAACACCCCTTTTTGGGGTGGGTGGGACAATTGCTTCATTCAGCAGCACCCTTGAGGCCCTTGGGTGTGCTCACGACGTCCAGGAAATCTCGGATCCCAGACAGACGGGAAGCACATTGCAAGCTAAACTGGATTCCCTTCAAGACTCTGTGAATAAGTTCCTGACTCTATAAGAGGTGATGAACAAACTTCAAAAAGGATTGGGAAGACACCTTCTCTTTTGGACTCCTTGCTCAAACCCCAGTGCAATCTCTGAAGGGTTTCTCCAGTCCTGCTTCCCTGGGGGTCTCTTTGTGAGTCTGTGCCACCCAGTGCCTCAGGTTTGTGCTTTTTGTTTGACAATGGGGCCTCTTCTTCACTTCCCGGCATCAGCTTCCTCTGCTTCATTGCAGGGAAGGTCAACAGGTCCCATGTCTGATGGTCACCCCTTGGACTGAGCTTTCCTTGGGAGCTGGCTTGGTATGGCTCGTACATCTCCCTTTCCTCTGCCCCAAGATGAATGTCCAAGAATGAGAAAAAAGAGCCAATTTTTCAAAGATATTTACCTCACCAGGGAGTCCAATTTTCAGTTTCAGAAGTGACTTAGATACTGAGAAACTGAAGTGTGTGACTGGAGAGCTCAGTGCAGCTTCATGCAGAGCCATGTCCTAAAGTTCTCCCCGAGCAGTTTGGGGTGCACAAATAGCCCAACACACTCCCACTTGGAGGTGTGAGCACAGGTCCCAAAAACCCAGATGCTGACCCACATTTGGTCATGGGCAGTGAGGGTGCAGCAGGTTTGTTTGCATTGCAGTTTCACCCAAACTGCAGTGAAATCCAGCAAGAAATCAAGTGCCAAAGCCAGGTCAGTGTATGTCCATGATGAAGTACAACTATTAAAGTCAAGGTTTTTTGCATGGAGCCTAGACCTGGACTTGGACCTGGATCTGGACCTGCCCCACCCCACCAGATGCACAGGTGGGGCAGTGGCCTGATGTTGTGCTGTGGCTGCTCCAGCCTCTTGCTTTCCTTTGCAGTGGACTGGCCGGGAGCTGAGCCACTGACATCAGACTTGGCCTCTAATTCATCTGCATTTTACTGAGGTGTCTTTCAGTCCCTTCCTTGTTGACCACTTGCAGGTCACTGCGGGACAGTGAGATCTTTTGATGGGTGGCATCTGAGAGCGAGGAAGTTCTGACATGTACCGGGTGCAGAGCCTGCAGCTCCACTCACGGAAAGTTGAAAAACAGATGTTAAAATGCTATAAAGATAAAGCCCTCTTAAGTTCAGATGAAAGAGAGGTCTGTTGAGGAGGAAGGGAGTGAGTTGTGGGGCAGGGAGGTGAGAGCTGGGACTTCAAGAAAACTAGGGATACTGTGCAGGACTCTCCAAGGAATATCCAGAAGAAAAGATGTGAAGTGAGGGAGGGAGACAAGTCCCTGGGGGAGAAGTGTTTGACCATGCCAGGTTGGGCTCCCATCGCTTCCCAGGCTCACCTGCAGCTGCAGAGGGTCACAGTGCAGAGGGTGCAGGTGCTGCTCACCCTGGGCGGTTCTGCAGCTCCTGCCCACGTCCTTGTGTTCCCCAAACCTGGCTCAGCTGGGCAGTGCTGTGGGGAGCTGCTCACGGGCTGGTGCCAATGCCTGGTGGCCCTCACTGCAGGGCACCCTCCCTGCCACCTGAGCATCATGTGAAGGTGTAACTGGTGCCCATGAACTGGCACATTCTGGCCCATCAGGTGACCCAGGTCAGGATAGCCCAAGAGAGCCTCACATTTGGACAGCATGTGAGACCCCTTCAGCCCAGCTTTCTTCTCTGTCCCTTCCTCTCTGTTAACACAGAGACTGTGCACGTGCTTTCTCTCTAACCACCCCGCCAACACCCCGTGGGCACTTCTGGGGTCATAACGGGCAGACGCTTTCCACACCCAACGCTCGCTGTCGCCTGAGCAGCTGCTCACTGCTTTGTGGTGCCTCTTGCCAGTCTACAGAGCAGCTCCACGGAGTCTCTGAAAGTAGCATCCAGCCCATCTCAGTCTTCCTGCCAGCTGGTGCTTCTAGCAGGTGAGAAGGAAGGAGGCAGGCAGAGCAGGACAGAGCAGGAGGGGTTTGGCTGCCTGCTTGAAGACCCAGACCTAAACCAGAGCTGGAACACTGATGTTGCAGGTGCCTGGTTAAAACAAAGAGTAAATACGCATGTATAGCCTTTATTTTTTCCATTCATCACAATGCACTTTTTATTTCTAACCTTAGCCTCAAGAACTGTGCCAGACGTGTTCTGTGATTTCTCCCCTTTTCCCCTCCAGATGTCCAAATGGATTCTTCGGACAGAGATGTTTGGAGAAACTGCCTTTGCGATTGTACATGCCAGATCCTAACCAAAGTATGTTTGAAGACAAAAAATGCACCACACTACTTAAAACCTCCCGGGCACAGCAGTGGATGTAGAGTGGTCTAGTCAGGGATGGCTCTTGGTGTCAGCTTTGGGTAGGGCTTAGGGCTGCAGGTAAGGGTGAAGGCTAAAAGCAGACAGATAGGAGCCGTGGAAGGGATCAGAAGGGGCCTCAGTTCAGCCTGTTTGGGTGTCATTTTGCTATCTTGTTTCTCTCTTTCTGGTTTTCTCTCTTCCGTTAGGTGTCCGATCGAATTCACAGGAGACCGGTGTCAGCATTTCGCAATGGTCAGCTTCTCCAGTATGTCTCTTTCTACTTCTCTCTCTCCTTGTTGTTGTAGCTCTGTGTCATGTCCTTAAAGCAGGTTCTTCTGTTCTCCAAGAGCCCTCTTCCGACTTGTGCGCTCCCAGCTCTGCTTGGTCCTAAGAGGAGCTGTGATCGTGTCCAAGAGGAGAACCGGGGCTCTCGTTATCTCCCCCTTTGTTAGAATGGGCTCTGCTTTCATTTCTGATTGAACTGAACGCTGCTTGCTCCTTTCAGGCAAAATGCAAATGAGGCCCGAGGTTATGTGGTGGGTGTGCTGTGTGAGATGAGCCTGTGCTGTGTGTGGAGCTGGGCCTGCCAGCATTGCTGTCCTGAAATGGATTGTGCTGTGCAGGGCAGGAGATGTGCATTTCCCCCGTGCTGTGCAGGGCAGAATTTGGGCATTTTCCTTGTGCTTTGCAGGGCAGGAGATGGGCATCTTCCCACCACTCCTGCGAGGGGGGGTATGAGTCTCCTTGAACCAAGGGAGGAAATCACAGCGAGGGTGTGACTGCAATGAAATCACTTTACAGTCTGTGGCACAGAGGTCACGCTGGTGGCTGCCACTGCCTCAGGGCTTCCCCAGCCTCACTGCCAGGCAGGATACAGGATAAACCTGCCAACTGGGCATCAGACTATGTCCCTCCTGGCCTCCTGTTCCTGCCTCTCCTCGGGGGTTGGACAGCCTCGCATAGGGGATTGAGTCTAACTACAGTGATGGATCCTTTAGTGCATTCAGTGAGTGTAAATACCCTGAAGCCTTTGCACTTAGTGCTTCCCAGTTTCTGGTTTCCCGTTCCTGCAGGTCTCACTTACAGACGTAACTAACTCATTTTGATCAAGGTGGATAATTTTTCTGGGTCCCTGTTCAGTCAGTGTCCCAGCACCAGTGGGATCCTGGTCTGGGTAAGGACTGACCTGAAAGGAGATGCAGTTACAGTGCAGGACCCTCCCTGTGACCCTCCCTGAAACCCATCCTGCCACCCCTCTGGCTGCTTGGACCACCACAAATGGTGGGTTTTAAAAGAGGCTTTTTTAAAAAGAGCCAAAAAAGAGGCTTTAATTAGCAGTAACCAGAGGAGAAATGCCTCTTCACGATGGCGCCTTGATTGCCAGAACCCCTCTCCCACTGCTCTGTGAGGAATCCTGCCGTCCTCATCCTGAACTGGCAATTGCAGGAGCCTCATTAGCACGTGCTAATAGCTGGCAAGTGCTGGAATTAGACTCCCTTGCATGGAGCATACAGACAAGATGCAAATGGACTTTGTGGGGCCCTTGGGACAGCTCAGTGTTTTTACATTGCTTTTTGTTCCAAATTGGCTTCCGAAGTAGAAACCTCCATTGATTTATCCTCCCAGACTCCAACATCCAAGCAAGCTCTTTTTAAAATGACAGCCCAAAATGTTCTATTTTGATCTTTCACCTGATGCTAAAGGGTTTCCTTCCCTCCTGGAAGCCTTGGGTGTCAGGGCCCTGGCTGCAGCCTCCAGTGAGATGCTCACCCCGTGAAGCTGATTCGTAGCATGTTTCATGAGGTGGTGTCCAACAGGCTTAAACATTATTGCTGCCATGCTGCAAAACCAAAACAGGAGTGAAAATGAGTTTTATGTCAGGAAAATGCCTTTTGAGAGCATTAATGGCAGGAGTAAACAGCATGTGGGTTTTTTCTCCAGCTTGCAGAATCCAGCTTTTTATGGGACTGAGATTTGTTTTAGTTTTATTCACGTTAGAGGAACAGTGCCAGCTTTAAAACTGACACATGTACATTTCCTTACCTCAAGTCTGCCTTAACCACAGCATAGTAAGGTGAAAACAGCTTAACAATCCAGGCTACCTGTCTGAACTTGGATAAAATTCATATAAGAAAGTGATTCATACATGTTTATAGCTGTTTTCACTTTCAGGTCACAGTTGGGTAATATAGATAGCAGCAGCACTGAAGAAAAGCTTGCACCAAACTTGCTGTTTTTCTGAGTAGGAAAAGCATTTCACTCAAGTGTGGACCCTGCAAATGCTTACCTTCTACTTTGATCAATAATTAGGGCACAGTAGAAGTTGCTGATGTTCTATAATTCACTCAATGTTTCATCCCATATGGGTTCTGACAGGTCAAAAGCTGAAACAGATTAAATGAGGTTCAGGCATTTCCACTGGAAATAAAATAGCTCTGTCCTGATTCATGTTTTGAGAACACTGCCAGTATTTGACAGATACTTAAATAAGGACACCTATATTGGTGTTGTTTTAAATGTATTTGGGGTATTTCAGGTTTTCAGGCCTGGATTGGATCCTCCTGATTCTTTAATATGAATATTAAATATTACAATGACTTTTAGTAGGTATATCCCGGGGCTGAGCCAGAATCTCTGCAGGGTGAGCTAAATTGAAGATGCTGTTCTGAAAAGATGTGTCAGATACTTTGCTGAATTTGGGCCACAGATGGAGATGGTGCAGCATCCCAGCATCGTGCCAGATGTTGTGTGTCCTCCTTTTGGGAGCAGCTTCCTATCTCTCTGGTTTGAACTCTTATTCAGATTTTGCTCAGGTAAAACTCCCCATGTTCTCCAGCAGTCCAGACTGTCTTTGTCTCTTTGGCAGGTAGCTCCAGAAGTTTGGTTTTCTCTGATTGCCCAAAACACCTGCTAGACCACTACAGTCATTAAGATGAAAATTAGATGTATTTTAGATAGGTTTTCTCACATGTGATGTTTCTTTATGTTGCTGTTCCAACCATATGAGCAGGGGCCTACTGCCAGCCCTTCTGGATATATACACCACTGCTTGAAAATGAAGAGAAAATATTAAAGATGAGGTTTTTTTCCATGTCATGCTCACACTGTTGCTATTTTCTAACAGATTGGTGCAGAGGAACTCACTAGGAATTGTATTAGTGGGGTAGCTCGGAGAACCCCCAGTCTGTCCTGACTCCATCCACACATAAGGCTGATGGATCAAGGTTAGGAGATCATATTGTTTAGGCTTTAACTAACCTGTGAGAGGAAAACCTTATAGAGGGACATTAAAGCAACATTTAAATCAGTTGAAATTTAAACTGCAGAGAATTAATGGCAGTGAACAGAGGGGACAGTGATTGTTTGCAATTACTGTATGGAACAGAGGGATGCCCTGGCAGAGGAGAACAGAGGGAGTTATTTCCATGGGTGATGAGTCATTAAACCCTCTTATTAAAATGTTTTTCACATCAAGGTCTTCATGACTCCGTGTCTCCATAGACAAACTCGTGGGAGTAGCTGTCAGGTGGCTCCTGTGGTACAGGTACCTGCAGAGCCACAGCTCACAGGTGTCTCTGTCCCTGCATTAGTGAGAACAGAACACATCAAACTCTTGTTCCACCGCCAGAATGATTTCACAACAAGAGTATCCATGGACCATTTAGCCTCTCAGCCAGATTTTCCTCTCTGCTGGCACACCTGGCTGAAGAGTGCAGCAATATCCAAAAGAGTCAGGAAGTCTGAGAGCTTCTGCTGGGTGCTGGAGGCTCACCCAGTGCAGAGCTGTCTCCTGGGCCCAGCTCCACAGGCACAGCTATGGCTTGCAGCTCTCCCCAGAAGACAGAACCATGTCCAAAATCATCCTTCCTTCTAAGAAACTCTTTTTTCAAAGCTGTGCTGACACCTGTATTTCATAGCTGCCTGTTCTACATCAAATCAAGATCTACCTCTGTCTTCTCTCTTCTACAAGCAACTTTTCAGGTCTTTGTTAAATCCTCCTGGAAGTTTACTAATAACTTGCCAGGCTTTGGGCTGGCTGGTTGTAAAGGTTTTGTAAAACACGTTGGCAGCTATTTCAGTCCTGGTACAGCTGAGATCCTGAAAGTTAAATGTGGTCAGCAGGAGCATTTCTATGTTTCCTAAGTCTGCACATTTGGATTCTTTCCACTTGTGATTTATGGAACAATTTAGAAATTTGGGATAAAGTTTTATATTTATGCTTCCCTCTTGCTAGTGGAAACTGAAATGTCATCTTAACTTTGCTGTTTATTCATCTCCACAAATAATCATCACCAATCTGGAGGACAAATGTCATACCATTCATCTTGGTTAGTGAAACATTTTCATTTTCTACTTTGTGATCCAATTAAAATTGCAGGCTGTAGCCTGCCTGCAAACACCCTAGAACAGAGCTGACATTCATATGCAATGTCATCTAGCATACTCTCCATTTTTACACCGTACTTAATTCCTGGTTGCTTTACAAATTGAATTTTAATTCATAGTTGGAGCCTTCCTACTGGTCTGCTTGGAAACACAGAGCAGGATTTTCAGGTATCCATTGGGAGAGCAGCTTTGTCTTCAGCCTGTTCCCACAGCAGCACACGAACTGGCTCCAGTGCTGCTGCCTAAGCCATCGTGGAGCAGTGCAGGTTTATTGGGTGAGAGGCTTCTTGTTTCTCTGGAGGAGGGTCCCTTTTCCCCAGCACTCACCAGGCTGTGGCCAGGGGCGTGTTGGTCACCACCCTGACAGGTAGAAGTGACCCTTCTGAGGGATGGCCTCTGGAACCTGGCTCCTCACGCTGAGGTGAAATGTCCTCGTGAGCAGAGGGATCAATGTACCACTTCAAGCTCTTCTGGGAAGGTCTAGATCTGAATTTTAGCTTCTCTGTTCAGCTCACTTATTCAGCAGTGGTTTCCTACCTGCTGTGACTGCAGTATAAAAATGTTAAGTGAAAGATTACTTCTTTATTTTACCTAACTCTCTGCTTCCTCCTCCACCTCTCACTCATCTGACCCCCAAACCAATATTTAGCAGCATTTTAAATTCCAGAGATGTTCTGCAGCTTCCCTTCAGTGACACGGTAACTGCTGACCGCTGAATTACAGGGTGATGGCTACGCCTTGGTGTGGCTGGGTAATTACAGGGTGTTTGTGGTTTAGCATGGCAGGGTTATTCCTCTCCCCTGGACACAGCACAGGTTACCCTTGGGATCTCCTCAAGTTAATTGCATGCTCGTCCACAGCTGATTTTGAATACTCTGCTGTTACGTGTTTGGACTCTTGATGCTGACCAAATTAGTTTTATTGATGCAGTACAGGAGAAGGTAAATGGCTGTGGAGTTTGTGGAACATTTACAGACTTTCTGTCCTTGGAGATCCCACGTGTCACCCAGCTCCTAACACAGGCACAGCATCCTCTGTCCCCGTCGTGACCCCCTGTCTTGCACTGCTCCCTGTATGCCCTGGGAAAAACCTGAATCAGAGTCCTGCAAGTGCTGCTCTTGTCAATACAATTGATTAGCAACAAAATCATCATCAATTTATTATCTTGCTAGTCCTCAGATGTCAATTCTCCACTTTGTTTCTTGCCTTGGAGCATGCTCTGCATCCCAGAGAGCGTATTTTGAGGGAATAATGTGCAGTAACTAAACATCTTATCGACCTTCTTGGGCAATCTGAAGTGCTAGTGAGCACAGGCACAGTTTTCACAGCTATTTTCTAAGGCTTTTATCCTTTTTAATCATCCTATAAATCTAAAGTTCAGTGAGAGTCATCTTGCTTGAGGTCTTACTCCTACAGGAATACTTTACATTAAATGTTTTTGTCTGTTCATCTTTTAAAATAACTACAGTACATCATAGTCAGAAAGTCACTGCAGATGAAGCAAATGCAGGACTTTGTCTCTTGTCTGATGCTGAGAAACAGCATTTTCAGAAAGGTTCAAGAAGCACATTTGGAATGAGATTTTCCAGAGAAACTTGTGTCCCCGGTTCAGGTAGCTTGGGGAGTCTCACAGCAGTTCAGGGTGCTCAGCTGTAGCCCTTTGCCCTGACCAGGGAGGATGTGTGGAGAGCAGACAGAAGGATGATGATGATGGTTATGAGAAAAATGCTGTGCCCATTTCCTCAGCCTGCAGCTGCCATCTCAGGGCTGTCTCACTCTGGTTTATTTGCGTGGTAGCCTCTGGGTGAATTGCTTCCAGTGGAGCTTGTCCTGTGGGAGCTGGAGAGTGCTGCTGCTGCACTCTGCAGCACTGCTGGCATCTCCGAGTTTGTCTGTGCTGGTGGGCTTCATCCACTGCACTTCAGCCATCCCAAAGGTTCCCTCTGCCTTGAGCCTGGGGTGCAAAACACCTCCTCACTGCAGCCACCTCCATCAGCCTGGTATGAATCCCTGTCTGGAGGAGCCAGAGAACCTACCTGGACCTGCTGCCTGCCAGCAGGCACGTGTGCCAGGCTGGTGGTCTGACTGGGAAGGTGAGTGGGACACAGGCTGAGTGAACTGCTCCAGGACACTGGAGGTGCCTACCAGGAAAGGCTGAGAGAGTTGGGATTGTTCAGCCTGGAGAAGAGAACCTTTGGGCTGACCTAGTTGCAGCCTTCCAGTGCCTGAAGGGAGTGCACAAGAAAGATGGAGAGATTTAGAAGGGCCTGGAGTGGCAGAACAAGGGGGAATGGCTTCAAACTGACCAAGAGCAGGTTCAGATTGGATATTAGCAAGGAATTCTTCCCTGTGACGGTAATTAGAGGCACTGGCACAGGTTTCCCAGCCAGCTGGCTGTATCTGCTCCCTGAGGCTGGGGAGCCAAAAGAAACAGCAGTTCTGACATGAGAGGGACAGTGGGAAGGCTCAAGCTCCTCGGGTCCTGCCCGCTATCTCTGTTCGCACAGGCATTTCTGAGTTTGCAGAAGCAGTGAAAATGTGAGCGAAAAACCCATGAAAATGTTTCGAATTGCATCCGTTTGTAGCTGCAGATGTTGCAGCAAATCCTGGAACAGGGAGAAATGTGTGCATGCAGATGGACAGACAGCTGAGATTTATGGTTGAAATTTGAGGTATCTCTACATGCATTTGTCAGTGTCAGGGGAAACAGGTGTGTGCAGTGGTAGGAAGACTTAGGAGTAGGTCAGGGCTGGATGTGACAACCAAATGGTTTAGGATGAATATATTCTGTCCAGTTCTCTGCTGCCCATCACATTATGTCCGTGTCACTGCCACGTGTACAAAATGACTGTGAAATGCACTGTGGAGTTTGCTGTTCCTTTTACACAAATGTGAGATGTGAAGCAGAGAGCAGTCAGGTTTTGTGGCCTTTAAATTATACAAAATCTTAAAGAACCTCGACTTCCCCCCCCAAAAGCCCCCCCCCCCCCAAATCAGCATTGGTTTGAAGAGAAGAACCTGCTTTAGAACACGTGTTTACATGTTCCATAATGATTAGTGCTAATTCCCCCTGCCTAAACTTTGAACAGCACTGCAAAAGAAAGCCAGTATTTCTGTGCAGCAAAAAGCAGTTCCTATGGAAAATATAGTAAATAAATCTAGACATCTCCAAGCTGCAAATAATCTTGTGTGTATGGTGATTGGGAGCAGCAGACCTCACTTTTGTGTATGGTGGTAAGTATGGAGAACTTTCATGTTTATGTAAGAAGAGCTGTCTTTAGGTGAGGCCTGTACCAGGAAAATTACTAAAATTGAGGATACCTGTTTTTCACTGTTGATTCATTGGATAAACTCCCGTGCTTAGCACTGTCTCTGCAAGATGAACTGCAGCCTTACTTGTGCTGAGTATGAATCTGAAAGCACGTGTTCCAATCTGGGCTTTTTGCAGCACACTAAAACAATGCAGAACCACGGCAGAAGTGCAATTTGGAAGGCCACAGGCTTGAGGGGAGCTTTCGGTGCAATTTGCACTTTTAGATCCATTGCCTTGCCCGGGCACCCCCTCCCTTGCAGCATCCGTGGTTCACGGCAGCTCCAGGCTGCCCAGGGCAGGGCTGGCAGGGCCAGGGGATGGAGGGGCTGAGCTGCCAGGGCTGCTGTGCCCTGGGCCAGCTGTGAGGGTGTGGGCAGCAGGACAGTGCTGGTGAGCCCTGGCCCCAGCAAGAGCCCTCACACCCCTGTGCCCAGCGCTCCTCTCCGGAGCACAGCCCCCGGGCACACCGGGGCGTGGGAGACCAGCCAGGGCAGATTTGCCCTGTGGAAAGGGAATGAATGGTTTTTACCAGGCTCATGCAGTCTCTATGTGTTTTGACCTGTCAGGATTTGTTTCAGAACAAGTGTGCCTTTCCTATTTTTTTTTCCCCCCCTGCCTAAACAGTGAATTCCATATCAGGTACTAACAAACATGGCTCATCTCAAAAGAATTCATAATTAACTGAAAGAATTCATAATTAACTTCCACTGCAATTTGTTTGGGTCTTTCTTTGCATAACATGTGAGTTGTGGTGGGGGTTTGAAATGCTCTGAAGCATACAGTGTCTCTGTGTGAGTGCTGCTGAGCCTACCAAAAGCTAACCTGCTGTAACTGCACAGTGTGTGTGTTTGTATTTTAGAGTTCTCTGACAGACCTGTTTTTCTTTTTCTCTTTCTCTTCCTTGTCTTCTTTCTGCATTGGCAGAGCATCTTGGATTTGAATTAAAGGGTATGGAACAACCATTCATTTATTAATCAGAAGCCATTAAGAGCTTCCCACATTATATTTATGGCTTTAATGGGATGATTAAAAAATCAGCTGTTCTGTTCTCTTCCCTGGCACCAAGATAGATGTTTGGATTGAAAAAAAAAACCAAACCAAAACAACAACCAAAACAAAACAAATCACAAATTCTAAATGTAGACCTATAAAAATGCACGTGTATTTTTAGCAGCACTTTTTTCTTTGTTCCAAGCAGCAGCGTGGTGTGTGTGGCATGACTGCGATGTTACAATTGCCATACGTCTCCATTCAACATGCTTTTGTGTATTTAACTGAAAAGCTGGAGTCTGTGTCCATCCAAAAGGTTGCCAGCAGGCACCGCTTGGGAAGGGGCAGGCATTCCAGGAATGGGAAGACAAGCTCTAGAAATATCAGGGCTTTTACAGAAACTGCCATCCCAGACACATTAACCTCCACTGGATCCTACGAGGGGTCAGGATGAGTTTTGCTGTTCCTCCTCCCAAAATTTAACAGCTCGTTTTGGTTCTTGAGCAGGATGAAATTGTTCCAAGAAATACGGCATGAGACAAGTTAGTCTGGAAAGGTATCCCAGGGAAGTCAGTAGTTGCCCATGGGAGTGGAGGGGATAATGCTGAGCATCCCAGTGGCAAGCTTGGGAAAACACTGCAGTAAGTTAAATGCTTTTAGAAATATCCCCTTTGGGCATTTACCTGCTCCTGCCCAGCTGCTCATAATCATATTATTTTCTTTCCATTCTCCTCAGTCTGGTTTTAGATATATATCAAGTTATCCCTTGAATAAGCAGTTGGGAAATCAAATCCTTGAGGCAAGGTTTCCCTGGCGTGTATAAACCAAGAGCAGGGAGGGCTGGTCAGCTGGGAGCAGAGAGATTGGGCAGCCTGGGATGGTGGAAGGTGCCCCTACCCATGGCAGGGGGGTTGGAACAAGATGAGCTTTAAGGTCCCTTCCCCCCCAATCCATTCTGGGATTCTGTGATGATTCTATGATTGATCACTTAAAAGCATTGACCTGGCAGCGTCAGCCAGAGCAGATCTTCACATGAGGATGCTTCAATTCCCTTTGCTAGAGGTATGGGGACACCAGTCTTTCAGTTGTGGACCCTAAATTGCCTTCTGAGGTTCCTGAGGTGGAGGGACATTCACTAACTGAGGCTGGAGAAATGTATCTCCTCTAGTTTTTGCACGCCTGATCCCCCAGGACTGGAGTGCATCCCCCAGCAGTCCTTCCCTGATGCAGAAAATGTGTGACTTTTGTAGTCAGGGCGCTTCAGAGAAAGTGGTGCTGCTAATGCTAATACACTTAAACAAACTTTAAAATTGAGGATTTTTGACATCCCTTTTTTGTTGACCTTTTGTCCTTTTCCTCATCCATTCTCAACGCCATCACAGAACCGCACACATCCTGTTCCCAGTCTGCAGTCGTCTCTCCTCTGTCATTCGTCTGTCACTGTCATGTGTTGCTGTGACACCATGGCTGGACCGTGACTCTGTCGGCACTGTGTGGCACCCCATGGTCTGTCCATAGCGTTTGCTGCTGTAAAGTGACGGTGCTGCTGATGAAGACGTGGTGTTTGTAGAGCGTAGAGACACAAACGGACGAGTCCTGCTCTGGGATCTTACCTGCTCAAACACAAAGCTGCAGTGTGCACTCTCTTATTTCCTTTCTGTTGTTGCCCAGATGGTTTTGTGCAGCATGAAGATAACTGTTACTGAACATCAGCTTTAATGAGATGTTGGGAGCCAAGCTAAATTACTATCAGCAGATCATTCAATTTTTAGTTTGCAGCAGTGATGCACAGCCTCACACTTCACTGCTTCACGTAGCAGAGCTGTCAGCTCGAGGCAGAGAGGCCAAATCTGCATTTCTGATTAACTGAAACATTCCCTGTGCAGTTCAGGTGAAGGTTCAGGACAGTCAGACACGCCAGAGTCAGGGTCCCATACTGACATGATCACCAGAACAAAGGCTGGGATTTGAGCCTTGGCCAAAGAATTTTGTCCTATTATAGGTAAAAAAACCCCCAAACAAACAACAACAAAAAAACAAAACAAAACAAAACAAACCCCCATAGTTTTAATGTCTTTGCTCTTTCTTCCTCCTCCATGATTCAAAGGGAATGATTTATGCTTAGGGAAAAAAGTCTTCGTAGCAAAAAACATTGCTGGTGAAGAATCTTTGGAAAAATTAGCTTGATGGATGAGTCCATGCTGAAAACTGACCTCCCTCCCAGCCTTTTTGGTTTTTTTTTGTTAAAGTAGTTTTTGCTGGGTGGTAGCAATATTCTTGCCCAGTGCCATCCATAACCAGGATGTGATCCCAGCTGGTTTTCCTAATTTGTGTAAAATCTCTGAAACTCCTGTCTGAAGGAGAGAGCTGTACAACGGTAATCCAGGTCCCAAAGATGTGCAAGAGCGAGGAAACGTGTCTGCCATGGTTGCTGATGCCTAGAATGGGGCACCCATACAAAAGAAACATGGCACTGAAGGAGGAGTTTCACCCCAGAGTGGGCTCTTCCCCTATTCCAGCTCTATCTGATTCCTTGTAAGAAAAAAAGCAAAACAAAACACAAGAAAGCTTTATTTATTATATTTTGCATCTTCATGCCAGGGTTGACTTTCTTGCCAGCCCTTGTTCACCAAACCTTTCTCCATTCCCATTTTGAGAGTTAGAAAGAGGGAACCATTTTTCCTAGCACCTTTTTCCTTTTTCCAAAAATGCTTTTTCCAGCCTAGAATGGCAAGCTGAAATTCTAAATATCAGAACTAAATATCCAGTTGTCTGGAATTTATCATTGCTTCCTGCTCACTTTTTTCCTCCTGAAGTCTAGTCCCAGGGGTTTCTGGGACCAGACCTGTTTCTCTTCTGGTTTTGTATTTGAGTGTTTGGTAGCACAGGGGGTATCACATGGTCTGTTCAAGGTATTTTGAGTGGTGTGGTGAAGCACACTGAGCATGTCAACCATGGCATGACTTTTACTGCCTAACCTAGATGAAAAAAAATTTAAATGAATATTAAAGAAGGCACAAACCCCAATAACTTTAACACTAACACATAGTGTGGGGGGCATGAGGACATCGTTCACAGCTGCTGAACTGAAACACTCATGGCAGCTCTGCACTGAATCCTTCTCTCAGTCATCCAGCTGGTCAACCAAATTACCTCTGCTGCTCTCGGTGGAGGGTGCTGGATGTCACATCTGCTCTGGTGTAGCCACGGAGGAAGAGGTGTCCATGCCATGGTGTTGCTGCCTAGGTGCAGTGCAGTTATACTCCAAGCGAGATCCAAGCATTTCCTGGGAGCTTTGGTTGATGGGAATGAACAACCTCACTTCCAGCATGGTCTGGGTTTTGATGAAAGTGACTGGCTCTTCTGGTTTGAAAGGTAGCCCGTGACACATGGTGGTACTTGAGAGAGGCAGCAGCAAGCTGCTTACCTTCTGTATGTGCCTCTGAGTTACCTGGTGCAGTGGAGTGAATCACCTCCTAGGGTTTCATTAAAAATCCACAACTGATTCCTGTATTTTGATTACTCCACTCCCTTTTCTTTGCCTGACACACTATCACTTTTCCATCCTCATGCTGCTTTCCGACAGTTCCAGGATGTCCCTTTCAGCACCTACCTGCTTTGGGGCCTGTTGCTCAGTGGTGCTCCCACACCACCCAGCTCCAGGGCATGCAGCCGCTGCAAGGCAGAGGCATCCTGAGCCGGGCAGAGCAGAGCCTGTGATCAGGGATCACAGGGCGTGTGTGCTCGTGGTGAGTGGGGCATGCTCCAGGGCTTCTGTGCTAGGTGACCAAGGCACTGGAAAGGGGAAATCTTTCTGGAAGGGAGAGGAGATTTTAGGGGCTTTTTGAGATTAGTCACTGCGGGAAATGAAGGGCAGGTGAGAAGTGTGAGTGCAGAAGGGGTGAGCTACCGAGTGAGAGAGGGCAAAGCTGCAGGGAGACACAGAGAGTCTTTTGAGGGGTGAGTAAGGTTGGGCCAGCTGGGCTCAGGCCTGGGGCAGCCACTAGATGGACAGTGGACTGGTAGGAGGTCTGCCCAAGCCCTGTCCTCTGTCTCACCCCCACACAGTGCTGGCTCCTGTGCAGCCAGATGCAGCCCTGGTGCTGGAGCCCATCGGTAACTGGTTCCTTTCTCTCCATTTGCAGAAGCAGAAGAGCTCTACCAGAAGAGGGTTTTAACCATCACGGGAATCTGTGTTGCCTTGCTCGTGGTGGGCATCGTCTGTGTGGTAGCTTACTGTAAAACCAAGTGAGTATGGGGGGCTGACAGGCAAGAACTGGCCAGAGGTTAGTGAGTGGCAGTGTTCATGTTCCACACTTTCATGCTTTTCACCGAAATGCTATTTTTAGGGGAGGATGTGCTGTGGTACTCCCGGGAAGGTCTCATGCAGGAGGCCGGTGAAGCTGTCTACCAGGCTGTGTCTGAATAGGATGTTTTCCTGGCACCATTTGCTTATCCCCTGGAACAGCAACATTTTGCCGAGCCAGGTGCTGCTGTGTTACAGGGAAAAGCTGGCCCCCGAAGCCAACAGCTCAGCTTCTGCCAGCAGAAGCACACTGGGCTGTTGTGCAGGAGCTGTGGGCTCAGCCATGTACATTGCAGGGACTTTTGGAGCAATTTTAATGGAACAGGAGACTTGGGAACCTCTTTTATGGTCAGCCTTCCCTGCCTGGACAGCAGTTTTCTCCCTACTCAGCCTGCACCTCATCTCAGTTCAGGGTGCCCCTGGGACTCCGTGGGTCTTGTGGAGCAGATGTCCCACCATGGGCATGAGCAGGCTTTGCCACTTTGTCCTTGATGCAGGACAGGTCAAATGCTTTGTCACCAAGGCCAAGTCGGGACTCGCTTCCCCTTTTCCTTCTCCTCACTTTTCTCCTCTGCTGCCAGCTGGCTCTGCTGCATTGTGCTGGGCCTTATCTTGATAAGGAGACCCTGGACCCAGCTTCCCAAATTGTCCATGATAAGGAAAGTTCACCTTTTGCTTGGAAAAGCAGTAGGAGGTGTTAACTGTTGAACGCCTTGTTTCTTGTTGTTTGCAACTTTCCGCAAACACCATTGGAACATTCACATGTCCAAGGCTTGCCTTCTCTTTCGTCTCTGGGGGCAGAGGGCCCCATGAGAGAAGTGCTCCTAACAGATTTTTTCTGTTCTAAAGGAAACAAAGAAAACAAATGCATAACCACTTGCGGCAGAACATGTGTCCTGCTCATCAAAACCGGAGCCTTGCGAACGGGCCAAGCCATCCACGTTTGGATCCTGAGGAAATCCAAATGGCTGATGTAAGACCCTTTGCCTCCATCTCCCTGCATGCGACTGAGGGGCTCTTTTCCACCAGGGATTTGATGTGGATATGTATCCTTACATACCTGTGCATGTGTGAAGAGAAAAACACAAACAAACTTGAGCAAAAAAGATAAGATTCCGCATAGAAACATTTCCAAAACCAGCATCTGAAGGGAAATGTGATTTTGCTTTTAAGCACAGGATGAGATTCGGGCATTTGGGATAGGCTTGTTTTGATTAATCACGTGTGACCCTGATTTCCACTAGGAGAGATGCTCCCAATGTTTCCTGTTTATTATGCTATCCTGTCAAGTCCCACTTTGCGGGATGACAAATGGGATCAGCGCTGGTGATGTGGTCAGCTGTCCATCAGCCCACCTGCCCACGCCAGGGGTTCTGTCCTGGGCAGGGTGGCAAGTCCTGGTGGGATGGCACTGTCACACCAATGAGAACAATCTAAGTCTCTTTAGGACAGGATCCAGAGGGCAGTTCAGCCACTCCTGTGACTTGAGCCACATGAGATTCCCATCAAACCCCATGGACTCAATAGGGCCACCAACGGGCTTACATGCCTTGCTGGACCAAGGTCTTGAAAGGGGTCAGAAAAAGGGAAGGGGGCGGCAGAGCCAAACAAGAAGAAGTACTGTTAGAAATTAGTCCAATGAATCAGCTGCAAGCTCCGTTGGGTCACCCTTAGGATGTTAAAATTTAGCTAGGTTGGATCCCAAGCATGAAGGAAGGGGGAAAGGGAATTCTAAGAAGCACAGCCCCTTGGCCCCATAGTACTGACTCTCCCAGAGAGCTTAGTGCCCCTGTGAGAAGCAGGGCTGGTTGTCAGATGAAGGAATATCTCGGCAGGAATGTTTGGATCACATCTGGCATTTCTGTAGGACAAACATCTCTGACAGATTTCACGCTGTTCTCTTTTTGTGGGTACTCGCTTGGGTGTAACCTGCTGTGGGCAGAGATGTGTCTCTGCTCAGTAGCTACACATGGTACCACTGTCCTCTGGGGACCCCCTTGGCTCTCCAAACCCTTCTGCAGTCCCCGTGCCACAGCCCTTTTCCAGTGTTCAAAGTGAAGGGGCACAGAAAAGCCTCCACCCTCCTTGTCCCTTCCTGTGGGGTGCAGAGCTTCTGGGTTCACTCAGTCCTCACCTGATTTCACCAGAAATAATCAGGCCAGCTAAATTTTTCTCTGGCAGCATTCACAGACTGGTGGCTGATCTGTGGGATTCTTCCTATTTTGCAGTATATTTCTAAGAATGTTTCTGCCACCGAGCATGTGATCCGAAGGGAAACAGAGACAACCTTTTCGGGAAGTCACTCCTGCTCCCCGTCTCATCACTGCTCCACAGCCACTCCAACGTCCAGCCAGAGGTGATGTACACCATTTTGTCTGGAACTTTCTCCTGCTGTTTGCTGTAGGATGCTGTGAGATTCTAAGGTTTTCCTTTCACCTCCCTTTCTGTTTTCACTTGATGTTTGGCTCTGTAGTGGCATACAGGCCATGTCTACACTGCAGGCACAGCTGGTTAGTGAGAGGTAGGGAAAAGTGTGTTCCTTGACCTGCAGGGAGGTGCCAGCAGGATCCTGCAGCACTGACATAGCTGGAAAACAGAAGGAAATGAACCTGTGCTTCCATGCTTTGCACAGACCCAAACGGGAGGATGCACATAGGAAAGGTTTTGCAGGTTGTGTTTGCAGCCACACTGGAAATACTTCATTAAGCACACACAGGTTACGTGTTTCATATTTAGAATGTATTTGCCTTGTGGGAGACAAAGCACACAAAATATCACAAAATGTTTTGATCAGTTCCTCAGAGTCAGGGTCTGACTTGGAAGTCACAGGTTTTGACCAGAAGGAAAATGCTCCTGTGCAATTTATCAACCTCAGCCTCAGGTGGTGGCACCTCTCTCACTGGAAGTCATTCTGAAGCTTTTGGGAAAACTGGGTCTAGCAGGAAAGTACCGATAATGCTTGTGACACAGGATAAGACATATTTTTTGCTTTAATTTCAAAATAACCACTGGGGGAAGAACACCACGGCTTGGAACCTGAATCTTCTCAAGGTTTTTGAGAACATTTAAATTGCAGATGGACTTCCCTATTTTTATGATGTCCAGAAAAGTCCTTCGAATGCTCTAAAGTAAGTCCTGTGCTGTTTTGAGTTTGGATGTTTGAGACCTTCCTCTTAGACAGCTCTTGTGCTTCCTCCAGTAAGTGACAGGCGTTTTCCTTGGAGATCACTTGCCTTTGATACGTGACTGGCTCACATCCTTCATTAGCCTGATGGGGTTGTCTCCATTCATCCAGGAATGCAGGAATTCTTCCAGCTAAAGCTCATAGATGGCTCCAGGCAGGTTTCCTTAGGTTCCAGGCACTCCTCAGGGTTGAGCAAGTACTCTCAGTTACAGTGGGCAAGATCAGATGTAGAACTTGGGTTTTCGGGTGAATTCCTCCCCAGATTCCTCTGGCTATACCTACAGCAAGTAGAGAGGGAGCCAGGAATGACTTGATGGGCTGGGAATGACTCCTCTTTCCAGAGAAACCCCACTCCTCATGAGCTAGACAATACATTTTCCAGGGTTTTTTTGCATTCATACTCTTCAGCCCAGCCCAGGCTAGGTGTGTGCAAGCTTGAGCCAGGTGCACAGAGGCTCCTGTGCCTGCAGAGCTGCACCTTGCTGGCCTTCCATCCTCACTTCAAAGGCCTGGGCCATCCCTGGGCACCTTCTGAAGACGCAAAGGTGTGTCTGGAGGGCAGCATTAGCTCATGACAGCTGTAGGGAGGAACCTACCTTGTGTAGCCTCTGGTCCTGGCTACCTGCCACCTCATTTTCCTAAGTCAAGTGCAGCAAGCAGGTGCTTCTTGAAGTCACGCCAGAGGCAAACTACTGGCATAATCAGGCTCCATTTTACTCCATCAGCGCCTCTAATGAGGACGCTGTTTGAAGTTATAAATGAGCATGTGCCTGGAGCCATCAATAATTAACAAGTTCTTGGGAAGTCTTAATGAGGGCTGCTCTCCTCTGTAAACCCCCACCCAAAATCCTCCGCCCACGCAGCTCCATCTGGTGCAGTTTGGGAGTTAAGAGGGGTTGCTCTAATGGATCACTGTATTTCTGCAATGGTGGGGGTCAGCGTGGTGGCCGTGGCAGCGGTGGGACCCCAGTGTGCAGGTGGCCCTGTGTGTTCCCAGTGAGTCCTTGTGGGATGTCCTCCTTGCACCAAGACTGGGGCAGGTGGGGCTCCAACTGCTCAGCACATCACAGTCTTTGTCTAGCACCTTGAAAGGGTTTTGCTGCCAAAATCTTTGGTAGACTTTGCTCTGCTAATTTTGAGTGGCTTCTCCTGGCTCCCCTCTGGTAGCGATTCCAAAGGGGCTGTCACTTGGCAATGCAGGTGGCACATTTGAAGGAACTTGGCTGACTTGCCTTGGCATAGCCAATGTGTTGTTCCACACCCAGAACACTTTGCAAGCACAAAGCAGAATTGCCCTGGCCTCCCTCCAGAGGCTGTCCCATCCCGCTCCCAGCCATTTATGCAGTGGTGGGATAAACACCTGCTATTGCACTGGTTTACTTTGTCCGCTAATGACATCTCCAAGACGGAGCAAAGAAAGGCAAATCAAAGGCAGGGTTGGGAATCTGGGCATCCCTGGCCAGATGTATCCTAATGAGAGAGAGAGAGAGAAGGGGGACACCAGCGCAGAAGTGCAGAGCCGAGCGTGAGCAGCGCCTGTGTGCAGGTCTGTGGAGAAGAGCTGCGAGGGGATTCCTTGCTCACTGTCCATACGGGCTTTGCTCTACAGACATGAAAGCCACACCTGGAGCTTGGAGCGAACAGAGAGTCTGACTTCAGATTCCCAGTCTGGGATAATGCTGTCCTCGGTGGGAACCAGTAAATGCAACAGCCCTGCGTGCGTGGAGGCACGGGCTCGCCGCGGGGCCACCTTCTGCATCGAGGACCAGCGGAGGCCCACGACGCAGTACCGCGACTCGGTGGATTCCCTGCGGGACTCACCCCACAGCGAGAGGTCAGCCCCACTGCTTGGTGCCACCACAGCACAGCAGAGGCAAGCCACGCCTCTGTGCCAAACACAAAAACGTTTGCCTTTGCCAGCCCTAGAGCAGCAGTGCCATGGTAGCACTGGGAAAACTCCAGCTCTGGTCCTACCAGAGGAAGTCACTATGCCAGGAGGCCGCTCTGGTCGGGGCAGCAGCCAGCTCTGCACCCTGGTGGCAGTGTAAGTTTGGAGCACAGGGATGACAGGAGCAGAATATGCTTGGCTGCAGTCAGCAACTGAGAGAACACCCTGGGCAGCTTGGTGGGCTGGCAGCTCCAGCAGGGTCTGGCCCTCAGGTACCTGGGGAAAAGGTGTCTGTCCTCAGCACAGCCCTGGATGGCCGGGTGAGAGGGTGCTGCATGTGGGCACAGCTTTGGGACAGGACCCAGCTTTCCAGGGAACACAGCTGCAGAGCTGAGACAACAGCAGAGGCAGTAACAGTTGTCCTCTTCCCAGTCTCGTTCCTCATGGAGGAGAAGCACATCTCCACCCTTGCTCCAGCCCTTTGCAGGTAGCCATGAGTGACTCTTGGTGGCCACATGGCCACTTTCGGGCAGTTACCCTCCAAGGCAGTGGAACTTGTCCATGGGGCAGAGGAGAAAGGCAGCATCTCCTGCTCTCATTCCTGTCCCTGGTCCATTCAGGCAGGCTGACCCAGCTCCTATGGAGATCTCATCACAAAACACATGGGTAAAAAGGCCCTGGAAGAGTGAGAGAACCTGGGCAGGTGGAATTGGGCAGAGACACCATTGGGAATATCAAGAGGAAATAAGATCTGCTCCTTAGAAAGAGGTGATGCTGAAGGAAGGGCTGTTTGGAGAGGGGCTAGACCAGACCTGAGTGACCGCCCTGATGTTTTCACTACAGGAGATGAAAGCGGTACATGGCTTTTTGAGACACAAGATTTTTGCTAAGTCAGAGAAAGCAGTGCCCAGGGTTTCCCCATCTGCGGCCTGAGCAGGGGGAGGGAATTCCAGGGACCTTCCTCAGAGACAAGCCTGGCAGCTCCAGAGGGAACAGAAAGCAGCTGTCAGGCAGATGAGAGGCAGTGAAGCCGTGACTCAGCCCGCTGGGAGATGCTGCAGGGTTTGCAGCGATGCAGAGTGGGAATTGCGCACTGAGTCCCTCAGGAGAAGCAGTTTGGGGGATGCTCAGCACATGCTGCCCAAGTGCCCATTGAAGCCAGCAGCTCACTCTCCCTCGGCACAGCAGTGCAAGGTCCCTCCACCTGCTTCCCCAAGAGAAGCAGAGCTCCATGAGCAGGTTCACTGGAGGCTTCAGGAGTCCCAGGTGTTCAGCAAAGCGCGGGCTCAGCTGGTGGTTTTCGGGGTTGTTCGGTGTCCAAACAGAGGTGTTGCTTTTCCAGGTACGTGTCGGCCCTGACCACACCAGCACGCCTGTCGCCCGTTGACTTCCACTACTCGATGACCACGCAGGTGCCCACCTTCGAGATCACCTCCCCGAACTCGGCGCACGCCGTGTCCCTGCCGCCGGCGGCTCCCATCAGCTTCCGCGTGGAGGAGCAGCAGCCCCTCCTGCGGCGGTACCAGCTCCCCTTCCAGGACACGCAGAGGTACGACAGCTACTACCAAAGGAAGACCTACCTAAACGACAGCATGGGGAGCCTGCCCTCCAGCCCCTTCCGCATCACAGAGGACGACGAGTACGAGACGACGCAGGAGTACGTCACAGCGCTAGAGCAGCCAAAGAAAACAGCCAGCAGCAACAGGCGGTGGAAAAAATCCAAACTGAACGGGCACATCCCTCACAGAGCCAGAGCCGTCCGGGACTCCTTCTCCTTGAGCAGCGCCTCTTACAGCGAGTCTGACGAGGAGCTGGTGGCCGAGAGCACCCCGTTCCTAAGCACTCAGAACAATGAGGCGGCGCACACAGAGTCGCCGCCGCTGCACCGGCCGGGCGACAGCCGGACTCACTACTCGTGCCGCGGGCACAGCGCGCACGGCGACGGCGGCCGCGGCAGCCTCAAAGCGGACCCCGACCCTCTCTAGGCGCCTCCCGCTGCTCCTGCAGCCGTAACCCGCATGGAGGAGGCCGAGAGGAGGGAGGCGAGACGAGACAAAACAAAAACACAAAACAAAACAAATAAATATTTTTATTTTATATAAAAGAGGGGAAAAAAAACCCCACCAAAAATATAACAAATAAAAATGTTTTATTTTCATTTTAGCAAAGTTGTCTTATAATAGCTAACGACAATGACTTTTTTATAGGGAATCTCTATTTATATGTAATGTCTTGATTTACAGCTTCCGAGAAAAAAAAAGTAAAAAAAAAAAAAAAGGAAGAAGAAGAAGAAAAGAAAACAATAAAATTAAAAAAAAGTGGGCCAATTTTTGACTACTTAAAAATAGAAAACAAAACTATCGTGGTGCCTTTTGCTGTATGCTAGTGCTGGGATTCATGCCGAGGATTCTGTTTCAGTAGCATTTTTAAGATCATAGATTTTTGTTTGGGAGACAACCTGTCACAAGGGCGCTCTTCTGTTGGAAGAAAACAGCCTTGCCACTTTGCCCCGTACCCTGCTATTAATGATCTTATTCTTTAAAGTATTGTTTAAACACACATTAAGGACATGAGTGGGAGCATTTCCATTATCATGTCTAACGAGGATCTGTCTTGCCCTGTAAACTACTTGTATTTTCGCTTAAATCAGGAGAAAAAGAAACCCAACAGCACCGCGCTGAAATGCAGAAATAACGTTTCTTTTGCCACACAGGTAGGAAGAGAAAACGAAATCGCGCAGCAGCAGCAGCCCTTACAATATAGCTCTCAGCCTTTGGCCATCACACCGGTGGGTCTGGAGTGGGGTTGGCACAGGTTCGTAGTGAAGCGAGGCAGACACCCCTGTGACCATGGTGGATCACACCCGTCACGTACCCTCGAATCCGGGTCGCTGAGCCAGCCCTGGCAGCCGGCCTGGGCGGTGGTCCCGGCGGGCAGCTCCGTTCGGCCGCGGTGCCCGTGGCCACGTGGCCACCCCAGCGCCATGCTGGCCGCGGCCTCCCCTCGGCTGAGCGGTGCAGCATTGGCCGTGGTGCCGCCGGAGCTGTGGTGTCCTGCGTGACGCCCTCAGCCGGGTGCCGGGGGACACCCACACGGTGGTCCCAAGGCGCAGATGGCCGCGTGTCACCCCAGACACGGAGCCAGGCGGTCGCCGGCCACGCTGCCCCAGGGGTCAGTAGGACCCCGAGTGCTTTGGGCTCCTCTTGTGGCCCCTGCCTTGGCCGGGCAGGGCCGTGCGTGGGGCAGCCCAGCGAGCGGATTCTCCCGTACGGCCGTGCCACGTATTGTAAAGACAGTTGTTACCGTCACGTCCCGCCATCGATGACGGACGTCGCATTCCCAAACTCGGAGCAGCTCTGGCCATCGGCTCTGTGGCGCAAAGAGACAGTCCTGCGTGTCCAGGCGGCAGAGCATCCCCCGTGGAAGTGCCCCCCTCTCCTCAGTTCTCTGCAGCAAACCTGTTTACATTGTAGCCTGACTTTTTTCTTTTTATATTTTTACTTCTGCATGTCCTTTGCATTTCAGATACTGTAGATTGGATGCATGGTGAAGCTGTGACTGAGAAGATAATACAACAATTGACAGTGTATTATTTCATTTAACTTTTAGCAATAAAGTAACTAAACCCTCTATTCCTCACCCATGATGGGGTCAGATAGAAAACTCTGCTAATTTGTCATAAGATGATTGTCAAAGTTTGCTCTGGATTGTCTGAATGTCAGAACTCTTGACTGTTTAACACTTGAACATTTTTTATATTATAAATAAAATAAGAAATAACAAGCTGTGGGCTGCATTAATCTCAGGCCCTTTGGGGGGCAAATGGGGAGCTGTGACAGGCACCATACAAAGAATCACAGACTGGTTGAGGCCAGAAGAGGCTTCTTCCACACTTCCTGCTCCACCAGCTCACCAAGAGTCAGCTGCCCAGGCCTGTGCCCAGTCAGGGTTTGAGCGTCTCCAGGAATGGCAGTACCATAACTGCTTTGGGTAACCTCTGCCAGTGTTTGGTCCCTTTCAAAGCAAAAAGGTGTCTTCTTGTATTCAACTGGATTTACTATTTTTTAATTTGGGCCCATTGCCTCATGTCCTGGACACTGCTGAGAAGAGTCCAGCTCCCTCTTTTTCACTGCCATCCATTTATACACATGGATAAGACACCCCTGAGCCTTCTCCTCTCCAGGCTGGACAGTCCCAGCTCCCTCATCCTTTCCTCATATGAGAGGTGCTCTGGTTCAGTAAAGATCTTTATGCCCATAGAGACATAGGTGGGTGTTTTTCTACCTGGCATGGACATTTGACCTTCCCTGCGGGGCTCAGGAGTGGAGGCTCACTGAGGTGAGTGAATGCTATCCCAGGGGATGCCATTCCTCCTCCAGCTGCAGACCAGGAGATCCCCCTTCACTTGAACCGTGGAAGTTTTCAGTTGGGCCAAGAGAGGTCAGGATGCTTGGCATGTGCTGTGTCCTGGCACCTATTTCAGTGACTTCAGCAGAGTGGAGATGGGTCCAACCCTGCCAGGCCGTGCTGCCATGCAGCACTGACCCACCCAAAACACAGGTCCCTTGTTCAGCTCCTCCATAGGAGATCTGTGTCTCTGGCTATCCCCACGTAGGGGACTCACTGACAGTGTGGTGCTGTCACAGGAGCACAGTCCCTGAGGTGGCACCCATGGCTCCATCCAGATCAGATCTCACTCCTCTCTTCCTGCTTGGTGACATGAACAGGTATCCAAAAGTCTCAGCTGAACTCACTTAACAGGAGAGGGATCTGCTATGCTGAGTTGACCCTGTTGGAATGGATAGGTTGGAACTAGATGATCTGGTTGGAACGAGATGATTTTTAATGTCCCTTCTGACCCAAACCATTCTATGATTCTATGAGAGAAGTCCCCAGCCCTCACAGTGCTGCCCATGCTGGAGCCCAGGCTAAGCACACCCATAGCCTGGGCTTTTTCTGCTCCAACCCCTCCTAGGATGCCCATTGCCCTGGAGCTGACCCAGCTGGGTCACAGGCCACCCCAAACATTCATTGCATGTCCTGTGGGGCCTCCAAACAGACCAGAGAGCTCAGCACTCCACCCTGAATAAAGACACCTCAGCACTGATTTCCCAGAAGGTTAAAGGCTGAAGGATCCTGCCCTCTTGCCACAGGGCCCATGTCACCCAACAGCGATGTGCAAAGGAGGTGTTTGGTGACCAGACCTGGGGATAAAGGTGGTAGGGCCAAGTCCTGATTTGGGTGACATTTGCCTTTGGGCACATCGGGCCCCACTTCGCTGCAGCCCCAAGCCTCACTGGATGAAGGCAGCAGCGCAGCTCTCCACTCTCCCGTTGCTCTTGGGACATGCTCCAGCTCCCCATTGCCTCTGATCCCCCATCTTAGCTCCTTCCAGGCTCCTGGAACATGGTGAGATGGACAGGAATGGGCAGAGAACACCTGACCCCTTGGAAGGGACACGTGTGGAAGATCACCAAGGCTGATCTCTGGGGAAACCAGACACATGGAAGAGAGAGATCAGGTGCCTTTGGCTTCCCAAAGCAGCCCCATCTCCCTGCCTGGCTCTCCTCAGAATCTGTGAGCTCCATTCATGGAGAAGTCTCTCCAAGGCTGGCACAGCAGCATCTGCATTACAAGAAGGTGCAGCTCTTGGGTCTCCCTGGCACGCAGAACAACTGAGTGGCCAAATCTCAGGGTGTGCTCAATGCAGCTGATCCCCACCAGGAATCTCTCTGGGTCCCATGGAGAGGAGCTGTGGGTTTGCCCTGCACAGGGGGATATTTCCCAGCTCCAGCGTTTGCAGAGATCTGTGATATTCTGCATCTGCTGAGACACCACAGAGCCATGGCAGCCTCAGGATTCTTTGTGGTGATTTTTTTGTTAAACGTGCCCCTTGATTCCCATAATTGTGTTCTATATTTAGACGCAGTTACGCTACTTCAATTTTCTCTCTAATTGACTCTGAAGGAAGCCTGTATCTCTCTCTCTTTTTTCCCTGGCTAGTTTATTTTTAGACTCCTCATTTCCAGCCTGTGTGTATTCCTAGGGTTTTGCCGTAAATATTTTACAGCAATTTTCACAGGTGGGGGAGCCACCAAAGCCTCCTGACAGCTCTACTCTGCATGGATGGTGCCTTTAATGCCCTTCCCAGAGGGGAAGGAGTTGCTCCACTGACACAGATTGGTGGCACAAGCAGGAGAGGAGTGTTGGAATCTGGATTTGGGATCACAAAGCCTCCCCCACAAAGAAGTCCCTCTAAAATGAATTTGGTGTCAAGTTGTGTCCAGGAGAAGTGGCCTGGCAGGGAGGTCAGGCTGAACCAGCACTGCCAGGTGAGGTTGTGTGAGACCCAGAGCAGTTGTGGTGCCTGCTGGAGGGGCTGGCACAGGCTGGGGATGTGCCAGAAAGTGCATCTGAGTAACTCCAGGAGGATGTGGCTGCCTAATTCCTCTGACACGCTGCTCGTCTCTCTTAGTGATGGGTGGCTGAGTGCTTGACCTCCAGGGAGGGGAAAAAGGGAGGAAAAAACGCATTTTCTTCCAGATCACAAGCTGAGGCTGTGGATTGGTCAAACAAGGCATTTTTGGCTGTGCCCTCATGTAGGGAAGATGCTCTCAACACATTTTCACGTGCATGTGCACCTGGATCGGGACTCGTGCAAACTGCAGGTACTCAATAAGTGCAGGTTTAACGCTCTGAGCTGTCTTGCCAAGTGTTGTCTGACATCAGCTGCCGCCCCTTCCCACATCCATTAGGTGGTGAGTCTCACGGCTCTGAGTCTCTTTCCTGCTGCCCAGAGGAGACTTTGCAAGGTCTTGCTTTTCTCTGCAAGTTACTCCCAGCTCAGGATGGCAGACTGGCACCTTCAACCAGGGGGCTGAGCTGCTCTCGGTGGCAGCTCAAACACACCGGAGATGTCACTGCCTGCTGCAAGGGATGCTCGGAAAGGGAAGACTGAGGTGCAAAATATTACCTGGGATTTTGGAGAGAAGGAATTGGGTCCAGCTTTCCCCTGGACTTCCACTGTGGGAGTCTGGCCCCAGACACTTCATGTGAGCAGGAATATCTTGGAGGTCTTCGGTGCGAGGAATGTCTGTACAATGCCTGACACGAAAGCAATGATGCCTTGGAGAAACAGCCACATAATCCTCTGGGAACTGTTGCAAGAACATCTCCAGGGCTCTTGGGCTGATGCAAGGCTTGGTACTTTTCTGCTCCCATAACTCTGTACGCTGCGTGTGGACAGACACACCTGGGATGCACCAGACGGAGGGAAGAGTTCCTTGAATGTGTTCCCAAAGGAGCCCTTCTATCCACACCTGCTCCAGAACCATCCAAGAGGATGGGTGGGCTGGTACCCACTTGCGGAAAGGAATTGACATTTTCTGGTACTGTCTGTCCATAGGATCCTGGCTTTTCTGCATCAGGTGCTGGTGGAGATCTGTATCAGCCTGGCCTTCTGGAGCTGTGAAATCTGGGATCAATCCAGCACATGGTGGAACGATGCTTCAGACCAATTCTCTTTACCAACAGATTCAGCTTTATTGTTATTCTTTTTTTACATGATTCTTAGTGCATCATTTCAAATAAACTATCAAACTGTACAAAGAAACAGAGATAAAAGAAGAGGTGATAAAGTTGGGAAGAGGTTTTTAGTGTCATGAACCATCATGGAAAACAGTAGTCCATAGGCTCTCAAACATTGAAGGTCCAAATAAATCTTGTTTGTTAAAAAAATGCTGCAAAATATAAACAATAAATGACTGTAATTAGCAGCTACAAGATCCTTCAAAACTGGAACTTGATTACTGTGAATGCACCTAGGGGAAAGAAAAGCAATCTGAGATAAAGGATCAAACAAAACAGTGAAATAAATAAAGTGTGGGAGGACAGTCGTGGCATTGAAATGCAGAGGAATCACTTCAGCACAACAGTAAATCATTGGACCACAGACAGCAGAAAGGAACAGAAACACAATTCCCACTTAAAAGAGTACAGCATGTGCATCGCAGGATGGAGGAATACAGCAGGGATGGGCAGGGGAGATCACTCCGCACACAAAGGTTCCGCTGGAGCTTGCGCACAGCTCCAGCTGTGCCTCGAACCCAGAGTGGCGGATCCTGTGGTTGCCAAATCAGCAGCCACTTGGGCAGTTTGTCGGAATAAGCAGGAACGGGAGAGCGATGTTTCACAGCAAAGCCAGGTGGGATTTTCATTAGAGTAAAAAAAGGAGAAAAAGGGAAAAAAAAAGATACATAGCTACTCCATTTTTATAGAACATCCTGGTGGGCTGGTCAGACCCTCCACGTCCCTAGTGTCTTCCCCAGGCAGCTTGCCTTCACTTGCACACTGAGGTTAAAAACCCACGTTAAAGTTTCCTTATATATATATATTTATTTATATATATTCATATGTATATATATATATATAAAAAGGATAAGGTGACAGAGGGCACTCCAGGCTTCTCCTGCCGTGGGCAGGTGACGTTCCCACGTGCTGTGCTGAAGACGCCTCTTGCCCGGTCGGTGACCAGCTCATGACGCCCGTCCTGTGGCGCCGTGCTCCTCGGGGGGCAGGGATGTGCCCCTGCCAACCTGTGCCCTTCTCTGGGAGCGCTGGTGGTGCCACAGACCGGCGTCTCGGCTGAGTTTCCTGCACTGCTGGGGACTGTGACCGTGAACCGCTGGGGACTCCGGGGAGGGAAGGAGGAGAGACGGGGCTGGAGGAGGAAAGAGCGACCCAGCCCTTGAGGAACCAGCATATCCCTTTGTTGTGCAGGCTGCAGCAGGAGGGAAAGAAAAGCCACTGGTGCAGTTGGGAATGAAGAAGAGATGATGCTGAAATGCCAGAGCATTGTCAGAGAGTGTCAACTAAAGCTTCTTTGATTTCTTTCACTAGAGCAATCCCCATGTCATACATGTCTACAGTTTTGCTCGTATAATTTCCTAAGTAAAATTGTGCTCATCGATCTAAGTCCAGGAGCGCAGAGCATCGCCGGTTCATCCCCCCGTGCACGTGTTCCTTGTTAAGTGTTCTGCTCTAAAATGTCCTTTTCTGCCTTACAGCTGATGGACATGTGCCCCTGGCTCAAGGAAGGGCTGGAATGCGTCTTCCGCAAAGCGATGTCGTCGGCTTCCACCTTGAAGAAACTGGTCTCAATCCTCTCCAGGTCATCTGTCCCCACTTTTATCTTCATGCACAGCAGGTTGATGTATGTTTCATAGCGGCTCTTCTGCAGGGAAAGAGGGAACAGAGAGCCTGGGAACAGGGTCAGGTCATGGTGTGTGTGGCAAGCAGAAACAATTCCATCTGCTGCTGCAGGAAAACCCATCCTATGCCATCAGCATCCCGCTAATCACACCCCACAGATTTAACCACAGCACAATGCCTACTCTGTGCAAAGACTGATTGTTCAAAGGTCTGAGGAGCAAAGTGTGTGTGGGTGTGTGGAGGATGCTCCAGTTGCTTTTACAGGTCTTGGCTGCCACTGTGATTGTATAAAGAGGATACTGGGGGCAAAATAAGATCAACAGATCTGCTGCTTCCTGATTTAGGAGCTCCCCTTGATTGGTTCAAATACTTCTGCTTGTCATTGTTTCCATCCAGTGGTTCAGTTATTGCTGCTGAGTTGTGCCCCCATTGCTCCTCACAGAGCACAGCATAAAGGGAGGCATCCTCTCTGCCTGGATCCTTTGTTCCAGTGCTAGATGGGATCTTTTTGAGGACTTGTGTAATACCCATCCTTTCTCTTAACATCTCAGAGGCAGCCTATGCTGGCTTCTTTGTCAGCACAAAGAAACAAGCATTTCTGGAGCACATCTCATAAGACAGATGAGATGAATTATGCCCTGGAAGTGCCAGCTTCTCCTTGAAGACTGAAAAGGCAGTCCAGAGGAAAGCTCCGATAGAGACTTCTCTGCAGGCATCCGAAACCAGATGCTGGAAAAAGAGAGGCAGCAGCCACTGTTTGAAAGGTTGGTACAAAGACAAGGGAACCAGCAGCTGGGAGCTGTGGCTTTGGAGAGTCAGGCTGGGTGTTACACAAAAGGATGGTGCAGCCCCGGCATGAGGGAGGTGGGATTATTTCCATCCTTAGAGATTTTTGAGGCTTGGCCACTAAATGGCACACTCAGTCTGGGCTAAGACTAGGCATAATCCAAGTTCTTGCTGGAAGCCAGTCTAGAGGCCTCCAGCAGACCCTTCCCACTAACACCCATGTGGCAGGAACCACACCTTCTGCTCCAATCTCACTGGAACAAAATACTCCATTTCTTCCACTATTAAATGCTTCTTATACTTTACAGGGAGTTAAAAACTTAGTTACATGCATCCTCAAAGGGTCTGTAATCAGCTGTAATGCTGGGTTTGGCTTTATTCACAAAAATGATTGCAGCAAAACAAGATTAATTCTCTCAGGGATTTCCTTTGCTTTTTATCAATGTTGCTGAAAAAGACTGAGGCACCCCTGAGAACTGAACCACTCTCTTACTTGGGACCTGAGGAAATGTCAAAATTTGGCACAGTAAAGGAAGACTTTCTTTCTCTAGTCAGTTTTCCCATCCTTGGTTAGAAATCACAGAGGGAAGGAAATGTTTCTTATTTCTTTTTTTAGCTTCAATGCACAACTGTGAGGCTTGTTGCTGCCCCAAGACACCCATCCAGCTTGGGAGCCCTTGTCCTTCTCTCTCCTTTCACGCTCTCCCAGACTCACAGCACCCACTCTGGAGTTCTGTTCTCCTCAATCAGCCAAGGTATCATTTATCACAGAAAAGATGAAAGTTCCTTTACCTCAAATATTAGGTAATGTTCTTTGAGTCTGTATTCCTCAGCCTCTTTTGACTTGAGGCTCTTCTCTACAGGATGTAATTTATGCTCTGCTAATTCGTCTGCAATCTGCTTCATTTTATTTTCATGAGACCTCAGCTGTTCCTCCTGCCGAGAGAAGCGTGTCAGGTATTAAAACTGGAGTGGGAGTGCAGCACCCAAGTGCTCCGCCTGCCTGTGGCTGGGGGAGCTCTCTCTGCAAGGGCATAAGCTCAGCTACTGTGCTGGAGCCAAAGGTACGTTGTGCACTCGCAAATTCATCTGATAAGGAGCAGCTCAAACGCAGGTATTGGAGTGAGAGCAAAACTCAGGTATCTCCAGTGCCAAGAGTGGATTTCTTTGGCACCGAGGCATCTTTGGCATCATAAGCACAAAATGCTCCTGTAACATGCATCCTGTAACAGCCAGGCAGAAGCAGCACTGTCCCAAGAGCTGCTCATCCTGCTCTTTTTGGAGATAGACATACCCTCCCCATCTGGGCTCTGACAAAGGTGACATCTGGCCACATCTGTCTCAGCAGACATGAGCTGTATCTCTGCCCTGACATTTCAGGCTGTCCTCCCCTTTGCTGAGGGGCAGTGGCAGCATGTCCCTATTTCTTGGAAGTGCTAAGGCATGTTGGGCCTTCCCTGGACAGGGAAGCAAAAGCTACTCACTGGATGGCAGCTGCTCTTGGTTGGCCGAGCCTGGTGCCCCCGTTTCCAGAAAACCCTCCCTACTGACTGGAACTCAGACATCCCTTTTGTCTGTGGTTTTTGAGCTCCAGAAACAAGAGGGTGCCATGGTATAAACCAAACCTGGGGCTGTTGGGTTCTGCAGCATCAACTCTGGAGCTGTTCAGCTGCTCCAACTCCGGCAACAGGAAGGTGCTGGGATGTGATGGGCCAGGAGCAATAAACAAGCCAGAACCAACAGCCACACAGGCAGGTGTGCACACAGGGCTGCTTATAGCCATTGCAAAAGAAGCACTGGCCAGACACCAGGATTTTCCACATCTGTCCAAGCTGCCCACTCCACTCCCCTGTTCTGGCCCTGAGCACCTGAGGGTGTCCGTCAGGCAGGAGCAGGGGGACCTGCAGATGAGCTCAGCCTGAGCTGAAGGGCTTGCTGAGCACTGGGCACCCCTCCACCACTCCTTCTCTCACACGTTACCTGGCACAGCTTGGTCATGGATGAAGGCAGGAGCGGGCGGCAGAACTTCTTCATGGAGCAGATTGCAGCTGGGAAGGCTGGAGCAGAGAAAATGGCAGCAACAAGGTTGATTCGCAGGATCCAGGAGAGCATTTCTTCCTTACTTCTGTTATGGAGGAGGGTAGAAGAAAGAGGGAGTCTGCAAATGCTCTTGAACCAGGCCCAGCCAGCTGACAACAGCCCTGGAGCCACCCGTGCTCAGGAGGGCCTTGCTTTGATGCCACTTCTGTGCCGGGTTGTGAGCAGAGGGAAACACTGTCTGACTGGCTCCTCTACAGTGCCCCAATGATGTCAGGGCTGCTGTCTTCCTCTCAAAGCCTGGGCAGTGCTGCCTTCCTCGTCAGCTCTGGTTTTATTCCCGAGGAGCTGTGGAGAGGCCAGGGCCAAGGATGTCCTGCTCTAGGAGAGTGAGAGCCACGCAACAGAGGTCCCACAGAGGAGGATGGACCCCTCATTTATGTCATTTGTGGGACATTGCCCAGGGTCCCTGATCAAATCTGTCCAGACACTGCTCCCCCAAGCCTTCAAGCGGGTTTTTGCTGCACAAATTCAGATGCCGAGCTTTAGCTTGACATTAGCACCCCAGCCCAGCCTGCAGACAATGTCACCTCTCTCAGCAGAAGACATGAAAAGCGTGAGACAGAAGATGACTTCATCACACTTGACACTTATTAACATCATAACATTCCTCAGCAATGGACTAAGATAAAACATCTGCCCTGGCTGGGGAGACTTCTTTAAGGAGCTTTAGACAGTTTCCCCATCAAGAGCTGACAGGTGAAATCATCACCTGCACCACACAGATGTTCTCCCTTCCACAATACACCAACAGAAGTCAGCAAGAAGAGCCCCTTTCACTCTGCCCTGTATATCCCAGCCCATCCTGCTCAGCCCGCCTTGGTGACAGCTGGCAAGGACCTCAAGGACGGGCACAAAGCTACCAAGAAACCGTGACCTATGACCAAATCCTTGGCACAGCCCTGCAGAAATCACCCTCAGCCCCTTCCTCCCCCCAGGTGTGCCCCCTAATGCATGTGCCAATCTGGCCAGGCCAGAGGGAGTCTGGCAGGGGCTGGAGGTCAGGCTGCCCATCCAGGCTCTGCGGGAAGGGCTGGGACTCACGGGGCCTGGAAGAGGAAGACTCTCCAGTCAGCTGTCTTCAGCTTGAGCACGTTGGACTTCTTGCTGTAGTCAGAGGCTTTTGTGGCTAAGGCGTGGTGCACACGGATGGCGTTTTTCAGATCCACTTCAGAGAGGTCTTTGTCAGGTTTATATTCATCCTGTGAAGAGGAATGTTAATTGGATAATGACAACACTAACATTTGCGGGCTGCTTTAATGAACCTGCCTTTCTCCCCACGCTATAATCACAGAGTGCCGAGACCAGGAAAAGCACTGCTTTGTACAGTAAATGCTAGGAGCTGATAATGATAATAATTAACATCTGGCAACTGCTTCCATCATTAAGTTCACTGGGAAGATGTAAAGAAGGAGATGAAAGTTTTAAACATAATTATCAATAGTTATTTCTAACACAGCACATGCCTGAGGCTTTGTGGGGAGGCACAAGGCAGGGCCAGGTTTCTGCAGAGCTTCCCCCACAGAGCAGAGCTCAAACCAGGGTGCAACTCCCGATGGACAGTGGATACCAACAAGCACCTGCCCTGGTGCTGCAGCTTCCCAGACTCACAGAATGCTTTCAGTTGGAAGGGACCTTAAAGCTCATCTCATTCCACACCCCTGCCATGGGCAGGGACACCTTCCACAAACCCAGGTTGCTCCAAACCCTGTCCAGCCTGGCCTTGGACACTTCCAGGGGCAGCCACAGCTTCTCTGGGCAACCTGCCTCACCACCCTCACAGGGAAGAATTTTTTCCATATGTCTAAATTTCTCCTCTTTCAGTTTAAACCCATTGCTCCTTGTCCTATCACTTCAGCTTCGTGTGAAGGAAGGTAGCCCTGGAACAGCAGCATCCCTGCAACCAGTGCACCTATGAACAGGTGTGGGGCCTGATGGGCAGTTGCCAGTCTGAGTGTGACCCCCTGAACCACGTTTGGTGTCCCTTTAGTACATGTGCTCCTTTGGCATGCTCTCCCCTGTACTTCATTAGACTGGCACTTGCAAATTGCAGCAGCATTCCCTGTATCCCTGCTTTACTTTCTTCGCTGAAGGACAACTTCACACAGGTAAGGAATGTATAAAATTTTTTATAAAATATATGTTTATATTTTATAAAAAGGTAGAAAATACCGAACACGGGATTCTGAAATGATGATCTCGACACAGCACTTTTTAGGAAAAAAAAGTTCAGCCAATCCTGTGTCTACCTTTACTTTCCCAGTGACTTAACACAATATCCTGCCTCCCACTCTGCACCCTTGCCAGCTCAACCAGTCCGATAGTGGCATGGGAAGGATGGACAGATGGATGCATGGATGGGTGATGTAAAAGAACCTGGCCCTGGCTAAAGCAAACCACCAGCCCAGCCATGTTAGAGGCCATGCCAGGACAGGGTGTCCCTGGAAGGCCCTGCCTTGCCCTGATGATTACAGTGCTACCAGAATAATGCGCTCTATATTTTGCTTTCCTTGACTGCCCTTGGCTGTCAGCACTGGGGCAGCTCTGTCTGCTGGTGGTGGTCTATGTGCCCCAAGCCTTCCTTAGCTCCCAAGCCAGAACTTGGTCTGTTCTGCAGATTTGCAAAAAGATTGTTCCCTGTTTCCTGTGGGCCAGGGGTACAAATGCAGCCGCTCAGGGAAAAGCTGTGCTGCAGCTCCTGTTCTCTGCTGTAGGGTCAGAAAGGTTTCCCCTCTGCTGCTCTTCAGAGCACTGAGGACCACCACTCCCCAGCCCAAGGATGTGGCTCACCCAGACTCTTGCTCCTGATGGGAAATAAGCTTCTGAAGCCTTTCTTCCCTCATTTTTCGAAGCAGTCATCCCGTCCAGGAGAGCGGTTGCCATACCGTGCTCATCATCATATGAAACTTGGCCTGGTACAAAAAAAATGCCACAGGCCCACCCACAAATAGCTGTCACAGGTTCCTGGGGATGGTGAATCCCAAAGAAAAGCCCTGGCTTTTCAGTAGAGGAAGGCTGGCTGCTGCAGGCATCCTGTGTTCCGGGAGACACTCAGGTGGGCAGTACAGATGACCTCACCCTTGTGGTGATTTCAGTAGCCAGTGGGATGGGCCATCAGCCTTTTTGCAAAGAAAAACAAATGCTTTGCCTTGTGAAGACCTAATATGTTACCCCACTGGAAGAGAAATATTTGCTTGAGGAAGACATTGCTGCTCAGGCCTTATGTATTGTAGAGAGACTTCAGTTTGGGATATTTTTTTGAGGCTGAAGCTCTCTGGATTTGAATAAATCTGACTGTAATGCCCATGATCTCTTATTTCAAAATAAGCTTTCTGAAAATACAGAGCAAAATAGCCCAGTTTAATGGTGTGTGACAAGAGGAAACTGCCACAGCTGCCGAGTGCTTTGACTAATGCAGATCCTCATCTTGAATGGAATCATCAAGTATCGCCTCCATGGATTTCAGGCTCTCAGGCATCCATGTCGGTGTAAGAAAAAATCAAATCTTCTTTTTCTAGTGCTGGGCCCAGTAAATCAACGTAAGGTTGAAGGAAGCAGGTTCTCTCTACCTTCTGCCTTGCTGTTTGCAGGAGTGAACAGTGCTGGGGGCTCCCTGCTTGGGATGGCTCTTCCAGCAGGCTCATCCCAACGCCACGTGGGCACAATGGCATGTAGGGCTGATGATGCTGGGAGATCCCGGTGCCTTTGGGTCACTGTCCCCTGCTGCCCACCCCTGTGAGCAGATCCACAACTAATGTCAAAGCTTGTTTTGCCAAGAAAAGGCATCCACCTCTTGTGCCCGCCTTTGTAGGGCACCTGGATGGGGTGGGAGAGCCCAGTGTGTGAGTTCTGCTGCCCTCTCCTCTGGCCTCAGAACCAGTCCTGGGCAGCACTGGGAATATGGACATGGAGCAACAGATATTCCTCATGCTCTAGCTCGTGAGTGGCTTTTCCTCTTCTTTCTTTTCTTCTCCTCACATCTACCAGGCTAAACAAACCATTTAATTAGGAAAAATGAACCCCTGTGCCCTTTTCAGTCTAGTCAAGAGCTCTTGGCAAAGGCCTGCCTGCATGGGACAGCACCTGTGGCTCAGGGCTGTGCTGGGAACCCCTTCCTGGTGGGGGCTGCAGGGGCAGAACCTGTGGCAAGTCCTGCACCCTTTCCAGCACTTCTGTATTAAAGCACCTCATGCTTTATAGCTCTCCATCATTTTTCTTAACCCCCCTCTGTGTGTGGTGATTAAGGGTTATTATCCCCATTTCACAGAGGTGAAGTAAGTTGCCAAAGGCCATGGAGTGAGTCAGTGCCCAGAGCAGATTAGCGCACAGGAGAGGTGTGCCCTGCTCCCAAGCCTGCATTTCTTCCCCAAGAAGAAATGCTGCATCCCTTTAGGGGATCAAGCAATTGCTTCGGCAGACTGTGCTGGAACATGCTGATCCAGCAATTAACACCAGCAAGTCAATGACATGTGACATCTCCTCACCAGCAGGTTTGTGGCTGCTGCCTGAATTGCTTCTGTCAGGCCAACTTCGACCTGTCCACCCACCCTTCTGCCTGTGTTATGTCCACCTCTCTCTGTGTCTGGCCATTCCTCCTTTCTACACATCCACCTACCCAGGCCTTCCTTCCTCCCACCTTCCCTCTACCTCTCAGTCTTAGTTATACTCAACTTGCTCCTCAAAACCAAATGGAGTTCCCTGTTCAACTTATGTGAATTTACTATTAAAGCCTAGATCCTTAATTTGGTCTGAGCAGAAAAGTGGCACAGGCTGAGCCTGTGCTCCATGACATCAGGTGGTTCTGGAAGCAGGTACCTTCTCCTCTATCTTCACATCAGAAAATCTTTTCCCAATGATTTATGCTCAACCAAGGTTCTACCTTATGTTTATCTGCAGTCATCTTCCACTGAGAGCTTGGGAGGCTGGCACAGCACTTCCTTCCTGTATTGTGCAACTCCTTTGTTCTGCAAACCACCCCACAGGCAAGAAATGACACCAAGGATCCACGGGGCAGGTGGATGTTTATGCACTCTCTGTTGTGGTGCTGGGAATGTTTGCAAGTGACAGGGCAAGGACTTTGTCTTCATGTTCTCATCCTTCTGTCCTGTCTCTGCAAGCCTGATAGACACTGTCTACAGCCAAGCCAAGCCCAAGGAATTCCCTGGAGAGGACTATAATACAGTCTGGCAGCTGCTCACGAGTAAGAAACCCCTCTTTGCCCAAATCCTTTGCCCAAACATTCCTTCGGTTTATATTTGTTGTTGTTCCAAATGCTACTTCCTTGGGGCATCCTTGGCAATTCTGGTCCCTCCTGCTAATTACACATCAGTCATGGCTCTTATTTATCAGACACTTCCATAACCCAGCCAAATCTTGGATGTTTTGCTTCTTCAGTCCTTGTCCGTAAAGAAAGCCCTCAGTCTCTGAACCATTCGATCCTGAAGGTCATTGAGATAAGAACATTGATCTCCTCACTGCCATGTCAGCCTCATCCTTGCTCTCTTTTTAAATCCTAAACACCTCGGACAAACATAATGAACTCTGTTAATGAGTGGTTACTGCTGCAAGCCTTGTACATAAAAGAACCCCCAAGCCCTCTGCCCCAGCAGCAGCGATGACTCTCAGTGCTGGCTTCATGGCTCCTTCTGCTGCCAGGGAAGAAAATTCCATCCTGAAAGTATATTTCATTCCCAATATATACGCCCCTCAGCAGACTCACCCCAAGAGAAGTCCTTGGTGGAAAATTCATTTAGATCCAAATGGTTCTGTGATAGTTGAAATGTCTTTTTTTTTTTTCCCCACAGAAGAAGTATCATACAGTTAAATGTTGATGGTAACTGTACAAGTTAAATCCTCATGTATAACCCACGGGTCAGCATGAGGACTCTGGTGGGCTCCATGTGAAGATGTGCAATGAGATAAGGACTGAGAGGTGAGAAGAGTGCTGCTGGCTTGAAGAACACCACACTTAGAGGGCTGGAGGAGATCTGGGCTCTCCTGCGTGCTGCAGCTTCCCTCAGCTGCAGGAGAGAGTGGCACAGCTGTAAAAACACCACTGGGCTAAGACCAGCCCACACTGGGAGTTTGGATCTGCTGCTGCCAGATTTCTGCTGGCTTTTGACGCGTGCCATAGGACCTGGCGAAACACGAGAGTCACTGGGGTGTGCTACGAGCTCTGAGTCATAATTTCGTGCTGCCCTGAGGATCTTTCTGCCTCTCTTATATAATCCAGTGTTTGTTTACTCTCATTGCTGTGGAGATAATGCTGCAATATGCAGGAGCATCTACCCATGGGGAGTGCTGCTCCAGCAAGGTGAGTTCAACGGGTTACTGCACGGCAAGTGCTGCTCAGGTAGTTCAGACCTAGTTCAGTGGGTTATGCTGTTGGTGATGAACAGACATTTGGCATCCGAGGCTGGCTCACACTGACATTGAAGTGAGCCCCTACCCAGTCTTCTTGGATTTTCCCTCAGAAAAGGGTTTCCAGCAAATCCTCCAAGCATCCAAGTGCCAGAGAGCTGAATGCTAGAGCATGCAGGGAAGTTATTCCATGGCGACTTTGTGTCCCACGAGGACCTGGGAACTACACTTGTGTTGACTGGAGGTGGCTACACAATGAACAGAGATGAAGAGAGGCAGAAAGTGTCACTTGACAGCCCATGGAAGGACCCAGGGCATCAAGGTCCTGAAGAATATGAACTTTAAGCATAGAACCATGGAATCACAGAATCTTCTGAGCCGAAAGGGAGTCACAAAGATCAACTCCAACTCCTGTCCCTGCACAGGACACCCCAACAATCCCACCCTGTGCCTGAGAGCTTTATCCAAATGCTGGCCCTGATGTCCCCAGGGCACAGATGTCCCTCCTGGCTGCCAGGGCACAGATGACTCATATTTACTGGTCATCGACCAGGACTCCCAGGTCCCCTTCCACAGCTGCTCTCCAGCCTCTCATTCCCCAGTCTGTGTGTACATCCAGGATAGTCCCATCACAGGTACAGAATCTGGCACTGTCTTTGTTAAACTTCAGACAGTCAATGATTGCCCAGGCCTCTCATCTGTCAGGGTCGCTCTGCAGGGCCTCTGCCTTTGAGGGAGTCAATAGCTCCTCTCAATTTAGTATTGTCTGCTGACTTACTCAGTATTCCCTTGAGTCCCATGTCCAAGGCATTTATGAAGATGCTGAAGAGCCCAGGGCTGAGGATGGAGCCCTGTGGAACCCCACTAGTGACAGGTCACCAGTCTGATGTCACCCCAGCCACTGTCACCCTTTGTCCCTGACCCGTGAGCCAAGTGCTCACCCACCACATGATGTGTCTGTCCAGCAGTGTGCTGGACATTCTGTCCAGAAGGATCCCGTGAGAGACAGTATCAAAAGCTTTAGTGAAACCCAAAAAGATTACATCAGCTGGCTTCCTATGCCAGACCCAATAAAGCTGTGCATAATCAGATCTATGCCAGCAAATAAAACAAGAGGCAGGATAAGACTGGTCAGATACTCCACCTCTTCACCTTCCTATTTCATTTCTCACCAGCATCCTACCTCACCTATTCCACATCATCTGTTCATTCATCCTCCCCAATAGCTCCTACTTGCTGGGATCCTTCTGCAGAAATCTGTGCTTCCTCTTTCATACTTCTTCCTTCAGGGTTCCCTTTAAGGCTGTGAATAGTGCCCTTAGCATGAACACCACCACCAAAGAGGAGAGCATCCTCCAGCTCTGGTCTCTGGAGGAGCTCTGTCAATGTCCACACATGGGTTAGAACATGGATTCACCTCGACTTGGATATGTGACTGCATGACTGCTTTGGAGACAGCAGGAGACAGCAGAGGGGAGAGTCCCCCATGGTTACCTTTTGTAAATAAAGGACGGTCCCTTTGAGCACAGCATAAAATTTCTTCCAACCTCTTCTTCCTCTGGGAGCTAAAAAAGGAAGGATATTTAATTGTACATGTCTGCCAGTGCTGCTTGACCTTCCAGGCAAACCCAACCCTTCTCCTGACCCACCACAGGCACTCACTGATGCCCAGAGCTCCCACACCTCCAGGATATTGCTCACGAGTGGTTTGTCTGCTGGGACGGGTGTTTGAGGGCTCTGCAGCCTCCCAGAGGAACACAAGCAGGTCAGAGCAGACATGAGCTCGTACAGGGTACCAGTGGACACCTGCAGGAAGTCTCTGCTCCTCCAAACCCAGGTTCATGCTCCTTGGACTAAATTCTTGGAGAGCAGAGACATTCCTTGAGCTCCTCTGCTTGGAATTGAGCAGCTGTACCCTAGATAAGGCAGCTTCTGTTCCCCTGAGGAGGGAGCATTACCATCCCGAGGGGCTTGGGGACAGAGAGCTTGGCAGAAGCTGGAGAGGGGTGGGAGGTGAGGGAAGCCATCCACATCACCACAAGACAGCTGATCCTTCAAGCACGGGCTATTAAGAAGGTGCTGGAAACAAGGGAGGCCTTTGGTGGTAATCTCTACTCAAGACTTTTTAATCAGCTGCAGTGACTGGGACAATCATATCAATTAGCAAAAGGAATTACCCAAGGTTTACTTAATCTCTGCTCATTAAGAGTTCCCAAATACCTTTATCTTTCCTGTAATGCCAGATGCTGGTAGCAGAGCTATGGGGTGCCAGCACATGGCAGGACATGGACAGGAGCAAAGCTTGGCAGGCCAGACTGTCCCCAGGGTCAGGGGTGGAGTGGACAGCTGCTGAGGAACCAGCCTTCCCCCACTGCTCAGAGACTGGGATTTGGAATTATGCCCGTGAACAGGATGGAAGACCAGGTCTGTCTCTGTTAGATTCTTTGGCAGTGAGAAGGGAAGACTGAGGCTTCCTGAAAACACCCATATCTACAAATGCCTCAAAACACCCTCCTTTTCATGTGTCCTGGCACTTATGGGTCTCTCCTGTGTTCCCTGGGAGGCAGTGAGGAAATGCCTTCATCAGGAGAGCCAGGGCAAGGCTCTGGGACTGCCTGGGGCACCTCTCTCCCCCTCCCTGAACACGTACTTCTCTTCCCATCCATGTCTGCGTGGGTTTTCCGGGTGAGGACGCCGTGCTTGTAGGTGACTGCGTTCAGTGCTTGGGGGATGTCCAGGAAGGGGTTGCTGCTGTCAACAATCCTTGTCACTTTCTTCGCGCTGGCTCCGAATTTGTCATCTACCAGCTCCGAGAGTGATTTCCTCAGCTCATCCTCGTCACTTGGAAACAAAATCAGAGAAGAGACTCAGTGCAGGAGATGTGGGTTTGGTCACAGTGCAAAGCAGCCCTATTTGCTTTGGGTTTAGAGTTGTTATTACTAGACTGGTCAGAGAAAGGAAAAAAAAGAAGATGTTGGGACCATAACAGAGTGCCAATAGTGGTGGTCTGAGCTGGGACGAGTGTGGGTGACAGGTATTTGTCCCCGTGGTCCCACTGTGAGGTCACTCAAAACACCAGGAAACTGCAGACATCCCATGCTGAGGACTACAAATATTCCATAGGAAAAGTCTCCAGTTCTGTGCCCTAAAGCCAGAGCTTAAGGGGGATTTTTGCTGAAGACCAAGGTATCACCAGCATTTCTCAACTGCTGAGAGGCAATGCCTAGGGCCTCCTAGACAGTGAAATACCTTTAGGAATGTCCTCTGCATCTCTGAGGAACAGAAGATCTGCAGACATTTGGGAGATGAACCTACTCTGGCACAAAGAAAGTAGAACTTGTATGGGAAGCAACAGGTCCCAGTGTCCCTAGGACATGAAGGAGAAAGAGCAAACAGGGCTTTCCTGCCCTGTCTATGTCTAAATGGGATGAGTGGTCACCTCAGGTTGCAGATCAGATTGGGACCAAACCTCAGCTGAGGACTGACCCTCAGTGAATCCACTGGCTGGGATGTGAGCAGTAAAACACAATTCCTCACCTGCTTCAAGCAGATGGCCAAAGCATCACACACCTCTAGGAGGAGGAGGATGATTTCTCAGCCCTCAGCACCCACGGGAGTCCTGGGGCTCAGGCAGAGCCCAGATACTATTCCTGGGTAGGGAGTTAGTGGGGCTCAGGTGTTTGGGCTGCACCCTTCTGAGCTCCTTGCTGTTGGTCGCACACCTGCCTGTCTGGTGGGATCTGTGAGCAAGGGCGTTTCCTTCCCTGGGACGGACAAGGACACAGGGCAGAGGCAGCAGAGAGAAGCGTGTCCTGGCTGTGCAAGGCTATGACTCAATGCCAGATCTCTGAAAGAAAACCGGGTACCCCGTGCCTGGGAGTCCCTGACCCAGGTCCCCCATGTCAGGGGACATCTGTCCCCTCGCAGAGGAGCTGAGGGCTCTGAGCCTGCAGCCCAGCAGGACACCGTGCAGCAAGGCAAGCCCCAGGCCGGTGGGGATGAGTGAGGGGATGCGGGGATACAGCGAGGTGGGTGAAGAAAGGCGGGAGGGATCTGGACGCTGCTGGCTGGAGCCGCCCCGCGGCAGCGAGACCCCGGCAGGATGACATCCCCGGGGTGTGCCCGAGCTGTGCCGGCGGCGTTGTGTAACCACAGCCCGCATCCAGAGGCAGATGCGCTCCTGCTGAACTGCCCTTACATAAACCAGCCCGCGCCTCCCGCTGCGGAGCCCGCAGCTCCCTCTCGCGACAGAGCCCACGCGCGACCGGCTCCGCTGCGGCGCTGGCACCGCCGCTTCATCCACGGAGTCATGGAGCGGGGATCAAACCGCCCCCAGAGGCTTTGTTTGGTCAGGGTAATAGGAGGAAGAGAGCAGCTGACGGGGTTAATGGCATAGAAGGTCCTGCTCTGTCCCATGACCCACTGGAGACAAGAGAGGTCTAAGATGGAGAGGAGAGGGTCGGAGAGG